>NSGQ01000006.1:151604-475602 GCA_003676035.1 Spathaspora sp. JA1 | reverse complement strand
TATATAGATCTTTCCTTGAGGTTTCTAGTTAATAAATATTGACACTAAGTTTACTAGTAGACAAGATATTTGGCGCGACTTTATATCTTGAAAATTTTGCTCACTCTTTTTAATTACACTCAGAAAAAAACAAATGCTAGAAAAAAATCCTCTTCAACCAATACACCTTTCAGCATACCGTTAACCTTACCCCCTTCCCCCAATTATAGTTAAAATGGAAGATACATTTCATTTTAATTTACTTCGGATATCGATAGCTCAAATTCTCAAGGCAAACGGGTTTGATAAATGTAAACCATCAACATTAAATATCCTTACTGACATTTATATTCGATATTTAACAAAGCTAATTCAATCATCAATAAAATTATCTCAACAAAGAACAAGGTCCAATACTCCAGAATTACAAGATATAACTCAAGCATTAATACTAACTGGCACCATCAAATCCAACAATGTCTTAAAGATACATGATGATAAATTCGAAGAATCTCCATACAACACATTATCCATAGATTCATTTAAAAATTGGACGTTATATAGTGATCGAGGGTTAACCATGAGGAAACTTAACGAATTACCTACAAATTTAATCAAGAATTTAATTGAGAAACGGAAATTGGATATTGAAAATGACGGGGAAACCGATCAACAACGAAAAAAACGGAAATATAAACAACGACAAGATTATTATAATCAATTGAAATTAGACCACCCTGACGAAGAAGAAGACGATGAAGATTTAATTACTAGTAAGGATCAATTGAAATGGATCAACTATTTAATTGAAAAGGATTTAAAATTAGGTCATGATTTAAAATTCTTAAATACTACTAGTAATATCACCAATGAATTTATGAAATTTCAAGCAAATTTAAAATTTCATCCTCAAAGAAACAATATCCAGAGAATAAATCAATATTTGGCCAATTTAAACAAGCATGATTATTTGGTGAGTGAGATTGACAAAGTTGAAGAAGAGGAAGAAGAACAAGTAATACCTTCACAAGAGTTAATCAATTTATTACCGTATAATTTAAAATATGACGAAAATTTATTACAAGATTTAACTGAGGAACTAGAAGAAGAAGAACTAGAAGAAGTAGCAGACCAGCAGGAAGAGCTACAACAAGACGAGGATAACTTAATTCACGAGGATAATGAGTTTGTCCAAGATATGGTTATTAATGAAGAAGGTATTGGCGGGGATAATAATTTAATGTTTATGTAGTAGTATAAAAGATTATAGAAGTAAGGAGATTTTTGCACCTTGAAAAAGAGTGTATTTTATACTGTGGCGCTGTTTATACTAAAAGTAACTCTATTCGGAATAGCCATCTCTAGAATTTCCTTGTTTATTTTATTTTTTATCCAAAAGCGTTAGCAATATATCCCAATCATGATAGAGAATTGAAGCCAAGCTCCAAGTTTTGGCAATCTACTAAAATGTTGCTTCGATGTTGGGTGGATTTTTTTTTTGCTGGTCAAATCAGTTTTGTGTCATTCAATACACATTAACTGATTATCAAACTAGTTATATAACTCGCTATACAAAGAGTAAATTACCGAGCTTGGCATTGATGGTCGATAAAGTGTAACAGATGCTGATTCAGTAAATAAGAAATAAACCTTCTTGCTGCAGCCTAAATTTGATTATCTTAAATCAATTAAATCAAATCCCTAAAGTTTGGCAGGCGTATATAAACGTTCATCCAGAATGTTGATTTGTAAACCGATGAGCCTCTTTATATTTTTAACAGTTCTTACACGCGTTTCCTCTAGTAACCTCCGAGTTATACTTAAACTATGAGATTTAATGGCGTGAGCTTCGTAGCTGGTTAATATTCGTATTAAATTCGCCTGCAACAATGGAAAAAATAATCAAGAAAAAATAACTGCAAAAAATTCTTTTGTCTGAATTTTTGCAAGCCAGTGTTACAATTAAAACATTATTCATCATCTTTCTTGGCTGGTATTCTCTATAAAAGATGACGGAACGCTCCCATTGATCTGAACAAATCAACATTTACACAATGGTTTCAAATCAATAATGAACGTCTATCGTATATTATTACTCGCTTTTATAACGACAATTCAAGCTGCTCCATTATATACCGTATACGTGACAGCACCCGCAGTTACGGTATGGGAAACAACCACAGTTACAAACACTAGGTATCATGTACTTACAACAGTACATGAAGTGCCACCAAAGATTGAAATTACAAGTACCTCAACTGATGAAGCTTCCAGTACAACTGCTACACAAACCTCAGAATCAACAACCTTGTCAAGTAGTAACTCTACTAGCTCGTTGGTTTCATCGACATCTTCTTCAGAAACAACCTCACCAACAACCCCCACACCAACAGGAACAACCACCATCACAACCACGATTCCTACCACAATCACTAGCTCAACAACTTTAGAAACTTCTTCGAAAGCCTCTTCAGAAACAGTTTCGAAAACCTCTGAAACCTCTTCTGAAACCACCTCGAAAACCTCTTCGGAAATCTCTTCAGAACCAACCTCCACGACCACAACAACAACCACGACCACTACTACAACAACTACATCATCCAATGCAGATAGTGCCATAACCAGTGATATTGAATTTGCCGAAGATATTCTTTCCGAACATAATAAATACCGGGCACTCCATGGAGTGAACCCCTTACAATGGAACAACACTCTTGCCCAACTTGGTCTCCAGTATGGTGAAAGTGTATTAGATTGTCAAAATCTCAAGTTAGTTCATTCAGGTATGCCTTATGGTGAGAATTTAGCTGCTGGTTATGTAGGTGGTAAGACTCCTGTAGATGCTTGGTATGAAGAAATTAAGGATTATGATTATTCTAATCCAGAAATAAATCTGTTGACAGGTCATTTCACTCAAGTTGTTTGGAAAAGTACTTCCCAAGTAGGTTGTGCTAGAATTATGTGTCCGGGAATATGGAGACAGTATACCATTTGTGAATATGCGCCTTATGGTAATATAGTTGGAATCGACCAAAAGACAGGAAAGACATATTTAGAGGAGAATGTATTACCGTTACTAAACTAAAATGCTACGTTAAAGATTGTTTTTATAAAAGTAAGTTAGAAATATGTATTATTCATAGAAATTAATTAGAATATTTTTGAAAATATGTTTAGCTCTGTTATTGCATCTCATAAGTGAGCGTTTTGCGCTTCATGGGAAGCTGTAAGTATCCTATAGCTTCTACAGCAAAGTCATACCCTCATAAGGGTGGCTCAAGGATACTAAAGTAGTTGTTCGTTTACCAGTATAGCTAGGTTCATACCCTATTCCCTACAAAAAGTTGTAATTAATTTTTTACAATGTAATTTGTCTTTTTCATATTGGAATCAAGTGACGATGTATTCTGATAATTCCGAATATGGATAATTCAAATACATGCCACGTAATCGTAGCAGAAGCTTGGGTTTCCCTATTATTTTGATGATATTTGATTCAAAGGGTTTCTGAAACCAAATTAAACAATACAGGACTCAAGGGGTTCTTCAGACATGTTCTGTAGTTGGATGGCAACCCAGGCCCACTATTCCCTTTTATGAAACTGTGTACCATATCTTTTAGCTAGGTTTCCATAAGATTAAGTGAGATTTTGCTGCCAAATTTGGTTTTTTTTTAATATTGTGTTGATGTAAGAATTATCTGTTGAATCAATTGCTTTCTTAAATGAATAACAAATATGGAATTTATCTAAGTACGTGAATGTTTGGGGGTTACCAACTAGTCATATATCCCTACATCGGGTCAAGTTAGGACACTAGATTTGGGACTGCCAGTACGGTAGTATTATCCTTGAAGCTCTGTTGTTTTACAGTCGGAAATAGTAGCTATGCTCTCTAGAATGTTATATTAAGTCACTGGACTGTGTGGAACCTCTGGCATTCATTGTATTAATGGAGTACCTAGCAAACATTTCCAGTTAAGATAGCTTAATTGAAGACTTGGGATTTGGAACAAAGAACATTAACGGTAGAAATCTGTGTGTTTATATGTTTGTATTAACTGTGCTTAACCCAATAATTTCAGTCGCAAACCTGACGCAGATCAAGTAGGGTACTAACCAGGACCCTGGGAAATGATAAACAGGTTCTCATGTAATGGGAGTAGCTAGATTTGAAGTAATTTATCAGTGGTTGTTGAACTTTGCGTATGATAAAAGTGAACACTTGTTTAAAAAATCGACAACGCTGAACTATAAAATCTTGGCAATTCCTTTGGAATGTATGTGTCGAATTTTGTTGATTTAATATCTATTAATACACGAGCTTTATCTATAATATTCATCTAAATTCTAACTACATAATCATAACATACTTACGAAAAGAAGGTGTAAACTACTGTTAAACTTATACTCTAAATACAACCTTCTCACCTGAGACTTTACCTTGTTTCAGCAATTCCAAAGCCTCATTAGCACTTTCCAAACCAGGTTTCAAGATCAACAATTGAGCATGTTTAATTTGGTTGAGGTACTTTGGTAAATATGTGTGCCAGAATTCTTCATAATTAGCTAACAATTCTGGAGTTTGCTTGAATGAAACAGGACCTAAAATAACTTCCTTATCGAGAACATTATATGCCAATGTATATCCATAATGAACAACTCTTTCAGGTTTAGTAGTGATAGCTGATCCATCGACTCCTAATAATGAGTCCAAGAATACTTCAGGGGTACCTTCAGTTGCATCATAAACTTTTTGGAAAGTTTCTGGGAAGGCAATTGTATCCAATGCATAAATGATCTTGTTGTTACCCACTTCTTTAATCTTTTCAACTACATTAGCATCGTTATAATCAAATACGTAATCAGCACCCAAGGATTTCAAGTACTTGTGGTTCTTTGGTGAGGCAGTAGTAATAACTTGTAACCCGTAGATTAATTTAGCAACTTGAACAGCAAGTGTACCAGTGGCACCAGCCCCACCCCAAATCAAGATAAATTTATCTTTATTCTTGGCTTGGTCATAGTCGATATTCAAGTAATGAGAGAATGATAACCCAACAGTAACGAATCCTAAACCTACACTAGCAGCCCCTTCAAATGTATTAATAACGCCAGCCTCATTACTCTCGGCATGAGTCAATTTGTGATCATACTTCACAGTGACCTTGGGGTTAATAATTGCATATTCTCCAAATGCACCTTCAGTATCGGAAGTATTACCACGTACAAAGGCATTAACATAATCTCCAACTTTGAAACCTTCTACTTCCGACCCCACTTCAACAACAACACCACTGACATCGGATCCGATGATGTTATTGGCTTTACCTAATCCATATAAAATATGTTTCCAATCAGTAGGGTTAACTGCAAATGCTTCAGATTTAATCAATAATTGATATGGTTTGATAGCTGGTAGCTCAATTTCTTTAACTATAGCTAATTTATTCTCTTCAAGAGAACCGGAAATAACAGATGCTTTAATTACCGAACTGTATGTCATGGTTTAACACTTACTTATACTTTTAAAAAGGTGCAAAAAGAAGTTTACTAACTACGGAAGTTATTAATAGTTGTTGCTAGATAAATTTCGTAAGAATATTTTGCGTATTTATAGAGGCCACACAAATATTGCGAAAACTGTCAAAGAATTTTTTTAAAAATAGCAATTAATCAAACCTGTGGGGGGTGGGTCCTTGCATCCAGACTTGAAATTGCGCTTTAGAGGTGTGTTATCCAAGTTAGCGAAGTATACCTGGAATATGTTGGTTTAATGCAAATTTCAACGGTTTTTTGCAAATTTCCGTGGATATCTAAAGAAGAATATTACACTGACACGTATGCTAATACTTTCAAATAATAGAAACAAATTAGAACTGAGCCCCTCGATTAAAGGTAACATTTCTACTTTTATTTTATCAATTTTCAAGTAATATGAACTTTCAAGCGGTGCAAAAAATTTCTATTTTTGCCGTATGCGTCAAACCATGTCCTCGGCCATAGTGTCGGCTGACAAATAATCCAAAATTGTGGAATTACTTAATCAAGATAAAGGGGCAAGTCCGATGTTATGACACAAACGTCAATCGACGTCGGCAATTCAACCTACAATCCCACACCCTTCCTTTTAGACTATACATATACGTAACTTTTAGTATCCCCTTGATACAGGCGAATCGTATGATTTTTAATATTCCACAATTTTGTTGCTGTGAACTAAATGTTGAAACAAACGTACACAGGTGGGGTAGTTTTAAATGTAAACAATATTCGTCCAGGAAATAACACCTTGGTTTTTTTCAAAACAAAGGGTGCAAAACAACGGAAATTTGAAATATTTTTTAAGTCTCGGAAATGTACCTTCCCAGTCCCTCCGCTCTTCCCACACTAATTTTCTAAAAAATAAAAAACCGCTGTTTTAGATCATACATAAAATATCGCAAATCCTTCTTTTCCCATAGTAAATTTGTGTGGGCACTCGTTCGGATATATGAATCTCTTTCGGAAATGTCTTTGAGTTTTGACTATTGTGGCAAATATCCTAAAGTTGTGCAAACTCCATTTTCGGAAAGTGCCATTCACTTAGAAATTGCAAAACAAGGGAAATAGTCCAAAACGTACGCAAACGTCATCATCCCCCTTGTAAAATTTAATATTTACTGGAACCAAGCGATTTCCCACTTGTTTAACAATTTCTTTGATTTCTCGGAAATATATACAAAATTTGTTTTATTAAGTTGTAATACGGTTATATATAGCTATACTACTAAATACGTGGTGGATTCCTCTTCTTACTTCTCCTCTATAATTGTCTTACCTTGTTTCTGATCAAATGACATACACCCGATGCAATAATACTGACACCCAACATGACAACCAACATCATATTGGAATATTTGAATAATCTTGGAACATCAGCCGGCCATCCCAGGTATAAGGCATATGTAGCAGTAACAGAACCTAAATTACCTAACCCACTGACCAATGCAGCACTAACAGCAGTCCCAACATCTCCATAACGAGGTTGGAAGATTTCAGCACTCCAAGACATACAAATTGGAACAGTTGGACCTAAACCAAATCCGGCAATCAACAATCCTGCGTATTTATTCCATGATCCATGAGCAAATGTAGTAACAAACATCCCGGCCATAATAATCAAACAAGCTCCACTGAAAATGGCAGCACGGAATCTCTTGTACTTATCGGCGAATGGAGTAATGATTAAGATTCCACCAAGATCAAACAACCAGATTGGAGCGTATAACAAGGAAACTTGAATCGATGATAAGTTAGGATTGTTGACGGAAATAATTGTTGATCCAAACACAGCCAAACCAAACCCAGTACCGACAACCCCGAAATACATGATAATAATAGCCCAAATACGTAAATCGGTGATGATAAGTGCAACATCTTGCCAAGTCCATTTTAAAAGTTTGTATCTATGCTCAAGATCCTTTCTATGTAACAATCTTTGAGTTTCGTTTAATGGATATGGAGATCTTAAGAACTTATAGTAAAACTGCTTGAATTTGTTGGTGGATTGTTCCTTCTCAGCAAATGGTCTATCTGGTAACCACCATAATAATGAAATACCGACACAAACAGTGACAGTTCCATAAACCAAATACATCCATTGCCAACCAGTATAACCTCTCATTCCATCCATTTTTTGGAACCCAGCACTAACCAACCCAGCAACAGCAGCGGAGATTTGAGCAGCAGTGAAATAATATCCAATACGTCTAGTCAGTCTATCATTAGGATACCAAAGGGAAATATAATAACTCATACCTGGCCAAGTACCAGCACCGACAGTACCACTAATGAAACGACATGCAATAAGCCCCCCACTAGTTTGAAGAGCGGCATAACAAGCATACACTAAACCAACAGTAATCACAATTCTTGAAAGCCATGTTTGAGGGTGGACTTTAGTCATGACTAAATTCATGGGAACATCAAAAATAATATAACCGACATAATAAAGAGCCAGGGCAGTAGCAGTGTGATGACTGGTAAGATTCAATTTTTGGATAAGCGAATGACCAACTTCCTTATTCATGGTTAAGGTAAGACCATAAGCACTTGAACCAAATGAAGTTAAGAAATAAAGACTCCATAAGGCGGGGATGATTCTATAATCTAAGCGACGATAAACTTTATCAAGTTCTTTGGTATCAACCTCATCAACACCTACAGCAGATTCCTGGTCTTCTTCAAAAATTTTAACCATTTGGGAATTGTCTTCAGCAGCAATTGTCTTTGTTTGTTTAGATTCTTCGTCCGAGGAGTAGCTCATATTTAATTTCAAGCTCAAAGAATCTTTTTGGTTTCCTTTTTCTTTTTATTGATGAAGTAGAAATAGAATTGAGTATTTACAGGAGAAACTTACCCTTATTTATACACTTTTCTTAAAGTAATCACAAATTCAATCTGTTGAAGAAAAGAAAGAAAGAAGGACCCTGATTTAATTTTTGTTGAGCCATGACTGGTTTTTTTCTCGCAACCCTCCATACTTTTGATGGAGATGCGAAATGACTACGAGTCATCATTTTGGAAATATTTTCCGCACTAAATTGAAGTGAGTCAAATTTTGAGTCAAGATCTTGGACAAACAATCCAATTAGAACGATTTATATACAATAAAATACGGCGATAGCAAATAAAAAACAATAAATAGATTATATAAACGGCGATATATTATTTCAACAATGAAAATATTTACCCAACAAATACGCGGACTTGTACTTCCTCGTAAGGAACATCTTACTTTATCTCGCATAGCTCTTTAATTCTTTTCACGGTTATTTCTGCAAATTCTGTACTTTGAATAACACAGAAATTATGTTCAATAGGGTCTGACTCATTACAACAAATTTCAAATTTCAGATCCGATACATTTCCATATTGTTGAATTAAAAATTCTCTTGTCTTCTGACCTACCCAACGATCCTTACTGGCAAAGAATACCCATTTTTTATCATTTATACTATGGAAATACCAATCGTTTATTTCTGATTCAAGATTAATCGCTGTCATTTCTTCTACCGCCAAAGTTAAACATTGATTAATTATCTCCTTAGACTTTATAAGCTTAAATCCACCGATTATAGAATTCTCAACTCCAGGAACTTTTCTTTTATGACGGGGGATTAAGCGCATGGTGACCACTTTTTGTAATATATCATCACTAAAAAATAAATTTAAAAGAGTACATATTAATAACATAAACCAAATAAATGGAATATTCCAATTTATTGCGAGTGTCATTTTTGACCCCATTGGAGAATTTGCAATATCCAAAATTGTTGGAGTGATCAATCCAGTAAATTTACCCGTGAACTTCCCGTCTAGTTCTTTATCATGAACTAGTTTCCGGAGAGTACGTTGATAAACATAACATCCCATAGAATGTGACAAAGCGTAAAGGTTGGTTTTCTTCCCCTCACCATTATACTTGTCTAATATGAATTTTTTAATTATATTATACTTATGGTTAACTTGAAAGTTTAAATCATAAGTCTTTGTTGCTAGTTCACTAAAGCCAGCATGACTTATGCCAAGAATTTCCATGTGTGGGAATTGTTCTTGAATTAAGTTAAGATATGTGATGTAAAACTCAATTAGCCCTGGATTACCCGGGATTAATAATAACAAATCACATTCATGATTGTTAAGAGTTTTCAAGGGTGATTTACGGTATATGGTCGTTCTAGGCTCTATATCTAACTGATCAAGCATATCGTCTTTGTTATTCAGTGTATCGGAACACTCAGGGTCTTTTCCTTTACTGAGGTTAGTTAAACGTTTGAGTTTTTTTTTGACCGAGCAATTAAAGAATTTCGGAGATAATAAGTGTTTATTTCCGTTGTTAATCATGAATCTTACAAGTTTTGTTACAATGTACCTATATGTTTCATAATTAATCCGAAGTTCCTTCTCTGAACATGACAGTCTTCATATTGACATGCTATCCAAGTCATCAGATTCTTTGAAATTGAAGCATGGCTTATCATGCTCGCTTAATACTTCCATTTCTAATTAGAGTTTAACTTTGCCAGAGATAAAGATATTAAACTACAAGTATTCTCGGATTTACAAAATGACTTCGTTATATTTGGTCTATAAAACATACAACTGTATGTAGTAAAGCATGTCATCTCTTCATGACACCATTCTGATGTAATATGCTAAATTTATAATGTGCAACCATATCTTCTTCCACTAGATCGTCAGAATTATGAATATTTTTCTCATAGTAGTTAAGATGACCGGTCTTATCTAGTAGAATAATAGTTTGGGTACGTGTTCCATAATATTTTCCCACGGCAAGACAATTACGTTGAACTCCAGCTCTAATTAAAGGAGGTATGAATACTGAATCACGTAATGCAACAATTTTCTTTTCAAAATCTTTACTGTCAATGATATTTCGATCATAAGTGTCATAACTCAATAATTCAAAACATTTATCAACCAACTCTTCTTGAGAATATCCATGGTCAATAGATTCATCTATTAGTTTATCCAATAATCCTTCACCAATCTCAACTTTCTTCCATGGTTCGTTATATAAAGAATTTGATAATCCAAATGTTGGCTTGTATGATATGTCATCTTTATTTTTTAAACCGTTTGATTGGAATACTTTCCCATGTTCTCCACGATTGCTGACTATATGTAAATGATCTATCTTTGCTGTTTCCGGGTTTAATTTTAATTGTCCGTATAGTAAAGTAAACCCACCAATTTTGTCTAGATGAACCTTTTCTAGGTTCTCTCTCCATTCATCATCCAGTTCTGATGAACAAAGATAATCCAAGGGTAATATACCTCGTGATATTTCTCCAATCGCCCCTATAAACGTTTTGTTAGTAATCAATTAAAAAGAAACAAAAATAGGCTGAGAAGGATTCCCCGGAAAAGAGGGGCTATCTTCTCAAAACCAAACAAAAAAAAATAAAATGAAACATACTTGCAGAGTCAGCTTCATGATAGTTGACTAACACGGACACTTTCCCACTTGTAGTTACACCTATCCAGGTTCCATGTTCAGGTCTGGCTAAATCCAAGGGAGACAATAACTTTATTCCATCTTCTATTGATCGGAAATGCACTGGCATGGTTGGTCTCTTAAAAAACTCATCTCTATTAGATAAAAGGATAAAAGGGAAATCTGGATGATTTGTAGTAGCTATCGCAATACACATTTTATAAGTATTAGTAATGTGAGTTTAGTATGATATACGATAGTTGTGTAGTATTTTAACTGAAATTTAGTAGTAGTTAGTACTAGTAGTATATGCTATAGATTAAATAGTAGTATAAAAAGCAAGAAGCGAATATAACTTTTTTCTAAAAAAAATCTAAGGAATCGAATGCTCCACTTTATATGCCCTGAGAAAGAAAACTCAAATACAATAAGTAACCACGTAACAGAAAGTCATAACCAACCACCCGCAAAGAAAAAAAAAAGAATTCTTAACTGACCTTTGCCTCTAATGTAACCCTACTAATAATTTCTATTTTTATTTTTATTTTCCTGTCATACTTTTATTGCCGAATTTAGCAGATTCTTGCGTCACCATATGATTTTTTTCTTCTTTGTTCCGCAGTTTTTGTGGGGCAATCCAGAAAATAATTTTGAAGGGTTATCTTCCAAACAAAGGGAACAATAGTTGGATCTAGAGGTGCATCACCTCCTCACTCTCTAATGAGAAACTCGTAAAGGATGGTTTATTACTAACGATATTCTCCTTGTATTCAATCCTCGGTTCATTATCATTTTCAACTGTAGGGTCATCGATATTATTTTCTTTGTGCATCCATGCATGACATATATTATAAATGTCATTTGTATTTCTAGAATTTGGTTCTAATTTCTCGGAATCTTCAATATTATATCCTGATATATAATTTTCATCACCTGAAACGTTAGAATCATTAAACCCAAAATTATCACAATCATTATTCATTTTATGCTTTCGTGTCACTGATGACCATTTTGGTTGAGTTGGCGTAAGTATTTTCTTGGCGAATGATATGTCAGTTGCCAAGGCTGTGTTATAACTTGAAGATATACCCGAGGGTTGAGTTGATGATGATGATAATGAAGGTAGCCCCACCAACTTGTTTAAAGTTGCCTGAAAGGGAATATCATTATCAAAATAACTATCTAGTAGACCAACACTCTCTTTGAAATAACTCATCTTACTTACTTCTTCCGCAGTAGGTCTAAGTTTAGGATCCCACATGAGGCACAGTTGAACAACTTCAGCTAACTGGTCAAGATTAGGGTTATGAATGACTTCATTTATAGTTAATCCGGGTTCTTCCGGGAAATCAAACCCGAGATTGTTTGCCAATACTTCAGCATCTTTCCAATATCCACCAAGAGGTGTAACAGCAAATGCGGGTTCTGAACTTATTGGAGATCCAATAACACGAAGGATTTTCCAAATTTGTTCTAATTCATTACTTCCTGGAAACAAAGGGGTAAAATTTGCAATTTCCGCAGCCACGGCACCAAATGCCCAAATATCAAGTGGTTGAGAATAAGACTTTTGTCGAAGTAAAATTTCTGGTGATCTATACCATCTAGTTGATACATATGCAGTATAAGGTTTTAAATTGGTAACATGTCTTGCTAAACCATAATCACCTAATTTAACGACAAAATTATCATTTTTTCTATAATTTGGAATAGCTTCTTTTGAACCATAAAATTGTTGAGTTGAAATAATTAAAATATTTTCTGGTTTAATATCACGATGGAAATAATTGAATTTATGTATATGTTTAATAGCACAAAGTAATTGACTTAATATACTTTTCAAAGTTGTTGTAGAAAATTGAATACTTCTTCTACTTCTAATTAATTGATACAAATTTTGATTTAAAGCTTCCATAGAAATATGAAGTTGATATCTAACATCATCAATAAACATTTCATAAATTTGAACAAGACATGGATGTGATTGAACTGATAATATAAACTTAACTTCTTTAACATTGGTATAATCATGTAATAATGCTAATCTTTTTTTCATAGTTTTAATGGCAACAAGATTAGATAAATTATGCTTTGATTCTTCTAATGGATATAATAATGTGCCTCTTTTATCATCACGATACCTCAATAAGTGACCTTTGTTGAATTTAAACTTGACTAAATCAACAGTTCCAAAGCTACCATTGCCTAAACTACTGATTGGTTGATATCTCAGTTTATAAGATTCAAGTGGCAAGTTTGTTGGCGGGGATTCAATATCAAGGGGAATCACAGTTTTATACATGATTTTTTATATAAACACGATTGATTAGTTAGGAGGATGATTAATTTACTCCAATTGGATTGGATCTACCAGTTAGGAAGATGTATGAATGTAGATAGCGGCTAATCTCTAGGTGTTAACTTTTTTTGCAACATTTTTCTTTAATTTTCTCCTGACCACAGTAATCCAAAACAAAACAAAAAAATGGGGAAATTTCAAGCTAAGACATTCCCTAGACATTGTGTGTGTGTGTGGTATTTACATTCTAGTTTTGATATTTTTTATTTAGCTATTTACTAGATATGCTCTAGTACTCTATAGAGCGAAATAAAAACGTAAGAGAAAGGATTATTATACACTTACATAGTCATCATTATCTTGTAAATGATCTTCTTCTGAGGAATACCCAGATTCAGAGTCTGATAATTGAATCAAAAATTCAGTCAGATTAGGAGTACCTTCCAGTGATCCTACTGCTTGGGCAGAATTGTCAATATAATATTGATAATTCCCTGTCCTATCATCCATAAATAATTCTTCAGGATCAACTGTATAACTACTAACTATTATTTTTGAAGGTTTTTCTTGTTCTTTGTTTTTATCTACAACCACCACTTCTTCTCGTATATATTTATTTGATCTTGTACTCATTTGTTCTTGTGTACGTAAAGTAATTTGATGATTTAAATGACAATCTTTCCCCTTTGTACAATATCCATCTTCTTCAAAATCAGGACAATTATGTAAATGTAAAAATGGACAATTTTTCCCTCGAGCACACCAACCACCTAGGGCAAATGGTCTACATGTCCAAATCTCATAATTTTCTTCATCATAATGTAGTGGTTTCATATGTCTATATTTACAATTTGGATTATTGCATTTATTTTCCAAGAAATATCGACACATTGCCGTACTATTATCATTTGGAGTATGGGATAAGAGACAATGTCTATCGGTACATTTCCCAGATAAAAATAATGAACATATCCTGATTTTATTTCGATCATGAACGTATTTACAACTTGAACCTTTCTGACAAAAACCTATAATAATTTGAAAGATTCGGAAACAAGAATCCTCATTGTTAGTAAATAAAGCAAACAGAGATATTCAAAAAAAGGGAAATACTCACCTGTTGTTGTAAAGTATCGACATGGATCTCTAGTCTTGCTATTAAAGATGTTAGTAAGGTCCAAACACAACAAAGTAAATATCTTACATACTGTTTTGATTTTTTATTTGTTTTCTTTTTGAATGCTCCGGTACCATTTCTAGTATAATGTTCAAAATCCCATTCAATTTGTTTAGGGTTATCCATTTGAGGGAAAGTTAAAGGGGCAAGGACTCTACCATTTTTAATGACAGCAAATTTCTCTCCATTTATTCTTATTCTATCACTAGACCCATATTGAACTTTAAATTTCTTGATTCTATTTTGAATTCTTTCAATCCCCTTTTGTTGTTTCTTTTTCTCTTTAATGGAATCTATTTGTTGTTTCATATGTTTTGCTTTTCGGTTATAAATTGTTTGGTTAATAAATGACATAGCTCCCTTAGATACCACAGTCACATATCCAGCAGATTGCAGAGCGGGACTCTGCACATTGCTGCCTACAGGCGAGGATACATTTTGTGGTTTTTCAGGTAACTGGTTGTTAATAACTAGAGATATATTCTTGTATGTCTTTTGATTCTTTTTTTGTAATAATACATTTCGTTTTAGTTTCAACTTCTCTTGAACTTCTTTCATTCGTTGTTTCTCAGAAATGGCTTTCTTCAAAGCTGCAATCTCTTGATACTTGAGCTTGAGTTCTGCCGAGTCGTCTTCATTTGGAGTTGACATAATTTACTTACCGCTGTAGATGAAGATCTGCTGCCAAACAAACATTTCTTTTTTTTTTCTTTTTTTCTACACACATTTTAGCAACAGCAAAGTTAAGCCTAGAGATATCCCAAGAGCCCACAAGAAATGTCTACTAAATCCAAAACCACATCTCAATTATTAAAACAGAATGACGAACCAATAAGCAATACTCGTCGACTTAAGAAAAAGAATTTGGCCAATATAGAAGAAATTGAATCGATATTACATGATTTAGAAATTGAACCTACAAACGCAAGTAATAGCGGTAGAAGATATTGTAATTGTATGGCTAGGAAACATCCACTTTTTGAAATTGCACCCAATTGTTTAAACTGTGGGAAAATAATATGTACCAAGGAAGGTTTACAACCTTGTTCGTTCTGTGGGTCTGATATTATACCTAGTAAGGACAAGGAAGAAATTATAAAACTATTAGCCAGGGAAAGAGAAGATTTATTATTATCATCTCCTCAACCAACATCACAACCGAAGCTGAAAAAGAAGATTGTCGTTCAAGTAAATAAAGGAGAGAAATTTTGGGAAGCTCAAGATCGGGCATTTAAGGAGGCAGAAAAGGAATTGAAGAAGAAAGAAGAAGCATTGAAAGAAGAACAGGAAGATGCCGATCTTTCTAATGCTCAACTGAGATTAGAGACATTGTTAAATTATCAAGAAACAGGTGCAGAAAGAATGAAAATCATAGATAATGCTGGTGATTTTGAATTACCAACTCATACACTATGGTTAACCCCAGAAGAAAGGGCATTGAATTTAAAGAAACAACAAAGATTAAAGAAGGATGAGGAATTGGAAAGAGAGAGAAAGCTGCGTGGAGAACGAGTGGTTGAAATGTCGATTAAAGATGGGAAAGTCTCTATGGTTGAGAAATACGTGACTAAAAAGCAAGAACAATCTGAAGATGAAATTAAGTTACAAGAATCTATAAACCAGAAAAGGGCCGAGTCTTCTCAAAATGCTAGCAGTCAAGTTTGGGATTATGATAATGATAAACTTAAATGGGAGAAACCAATCTATTTCCAAACTTCAGACACATTAATTTCTAGTGAAGAACCAATTGTCAACACCAAGAATCGAGTGCAATTCGCCCAGGAAGATGCTGAAGAACTAATATCCACATTAATTACATAGTTTACCTTCTCATTCTACGTTTAAAATTACGTGATCTTGCATCGTTAATTTTTAACCTCTTGTAATTATCCGCTACTGGTTTTCTAGTTTTCTTTCCTGTTGTATCTACTACAACGTGTTTGTCTTCCTCTTCATACTCATCGTCAGAATTGATATAAGCTTCTAATCTCTTTCTTTCTTGTTGTTCCATCTTGGTGATTTCTTGTTGAACATTTACGCCTTCAAGAGTTGAACCTTCATCAAGAGAAACAGGAGCCAATTTCCCACGTCTAGTCAGTCGTTTTTGAGTTTTCTTCTTCTTATAAGTGTTGGGTTCTTCTGTTTCTAGATCTTCCTCCTCATCTGACATTTCAGGGATTCCCATATCTGGATCTTCATCCAAATCTGGTTCAACCGATGCGTTATAAACTTGTGCTAATTTCTTATTAAATCTGTTAATCTTTAGTGGAGAAGGAGATACCAGAAATGCAAAGTTTGATTTTCTTCCTGAAGTTGGAGTTGTTGGATCTAACGTTCTTGACATTCCACGTGAAAGATAATCAGGAGTTTCGAAATTGATTGACTTGGGTTTTTTACTCGGTGTTAGAAATCCAGTGGTCTTTGGCTTGGTTGGAGTTTGCATCTGTGGTTGTATTTTCTTTATTGGTGACTCAGGTGGGGGCATAATATTTGTTGATTTTCGTTTTAATGGAGATGATTCAGGGGGAGAGGCCAATTTGAAGTCAAATATAGATAGTACTTTCCCATTAGCTTGTGGAGTTGGACCTAATTCTACATCAGGAGGAGGTTTCTGGGGTGATAGTATTGGTTCCTGCTGTTTATTTTTGATTGATTTATATAATGAATATAATTTTGATATTTGGGAATTTTGTTTAACATCTGATTTTGAAGGAAGTCGATTATGTAGCTTTTTGAATTCATATTCCCAGTTCTTGATCTGTCGTTTAACTTCACTTACATCCATTGTCAGTGATAGAGGTTAGCTCTTGTGACGAGAAAAATCGCGTTGCGATGTACAAATTATACGCGTTGGTTGCATAAAAAAATTATTCACTATGTACAAAATAACATTCTATATGCGCAAACTAGTACAATTCTACAATTTGGATGCAAATTCCAATGCTTGTTTAAACCAGGGGAAATCAGCACATTCAATCTCAAGTTTCTTAATAGCTTGTTTAACTGCTTGTTTTTCCTTACTGTTAAATCTCTCACCATTCTTAGTATACTCAACAAAAGAATAACCTGGTTGATTCCAATACTCAACGAAAAACTTTCGTAATTGTTCAACAGTATTTCTTTCACTTAAAAACACCAAGAGTTTAACCCAATAATTAATGGCATCTTTACTTGGAATAGTTTGGATTATTATATCCCATTCATTCCAGAATTCTCGCCATTTCCCACAATTTCCATACGTCAACATTTTAGTTTCTCTAAACCAGATAGGTGTTTCCTGTTGTTCGATAAAAGTAGTGACATCTCTGGCCTGGTGGTTATTCTGGGTTAAGTAATCGGTGTATGTGACATCGGGTGATTTCCCAGTTTCAATTATTTGATTTATGACGGAAGAATCTACTTCATTTGAACCAGTATAGGATAATTTCCAAAGTAAATTTTGAAATTCAGGATTTGATATTAGATTTATTTCGTGTGGTGAAAATTGAATTATTTTGGAAATGAACTGAGAAAGTTTGTTATATGATTCAGTTGTAGTTGTATCAAGTAGGAAACCCATGTATTTTATGACATCTTGGGTGATTTCTTGTTTCCAATCTTCACATACGAGAGACAAACTGGAATATTTATCCCAAATTATTTGTATCAACTCTTGTTCAGTGATTGAATTTGGATCAAGTAAATGTAACGACTTGTAAAAATCATATTTGATATTGTATTCTGCGATATTAGATCCGGAAAAGTCTGAATCAAATTCTTCCTTTAGCTTCTCAACATTTTCAGTTGTCTCTTGTGCTAATAACAACTCATATATTCCTTGCAATTTCTGTTGATTTAATCCACGAGCACTCGTATGAAATCTTCTTCTAAATCCCCTGAATATACTATCACCATCAAGACCTGACTCATCCACAACCTCCGGTTGATCTTCCGCCCACAATGATTCCAATTTCAAATTCTCTCTTCGATCAGGTGTCAACATATGAATTACAATTCCATCAATTTTAGTATCACACATGACCCAACTATTCTTACCTAATCCAAACTCATTCTCAGTAGCCGAGGGACCTTTACCCGCACGTTTCGCTAATCTACGTCTAGCCAATGCAGTTAATGCATTGGAAACTCGTCCTTCCATAGCTGGTAAATATCCATGATGTTGTTTAATCCATAATCGTAATTCACTAGCGGCTTTAAAAATATGTTTTTCCAGTTTTCCCGACCCGATAATTATATAATTGAATGGTTGGTTTATGGTGCTGTAAGGGTGTTCTTCAGGTAAGGTTGATAGGTCATATAATTCAAGATCAATTATACCATATTCTTTTCCGATTAACTCTAAGAATTGTTGGAGAGTTTTTGGAGCATGTTCGGGGATTTCTGGTAATTCAACTTCGACTGTTCTTGTTTGTGAAGCAACGTCTTCTCGTAAGTACCAAGGAAGAGAAGAGTCGTGTTCGATATTCTCCTCTTCTTTTGATTCAGTCTTGGTGTTCTCTTCAGTGTTAGTCGGAGACAGATCGATATGCAGATTTCGTGAGTACAAGCGAGGGATGACTGAGCCTGACGGTCTAATCCTACTCACATACCCTTTAATCTGAATTCTTGATAACATTTGTAGATCTGGGTGCCTAGGTGTATTGCGTCCAAGTGCTTTGAAAAATCAATTTTTCAACCATAGAAAATATTAAAAAAAAAAAGAAAAAATTATATAGATGCTCATCTTAACACTAGACACGATATAGCAGACATGGCCAAATTAGTTCATAACGTTCAAAAGAAACAACATAGAGAGAGATCTCAAACATCAAGTCGAGCCAAATATGGTTTATTAGAAAAAAAGAAAGATTATAAATTAAGAGCTGCCGATTATCACAAGAAACAAGCTGCATTAAAGGCATTAAAGGAAAAGGCTAAATTACATAATCCAGATGAATATTATCATTCAATGACAAAACGTCATACTGACGATCGAGGTATTCTTGTTGCAGACAGAGACGTTGAAGATCTTTCCAATGATCAAATTAAATTATTGAAAACACAAGATATTAATTATATACGAACAATTCGATTAAATGAACAAAAGAAAATTGAACGAGATTTACAAAGTAAATTATTTGAAGGATCTGGTAAACACACCGTGTTTGTAGATTCTGTAACTGAACAGCAAGAATTTAGTCCGGCTGAGTTTTTCAATACTGATGAATCGTTGGTTAATAATAGGGAGAATAGACTTAGGTTGCAACAATTGTATGATAATACTGGAGTTATAAGTGATAAATTGGAAGTCGAAGTAAAGGATAAAGTTGATTCGGAAAAGGTTAAACTGTATAAGGTTTTACAAAGACGGTTGAAAAAGGAGCAAGATTTGAAAAAAGTTGAATTGATAATGAGTAATAAATTGGAGACTATGAAGAAGGGGAATAAAAAGAAGATTGTGGATCAGGATGGGAAAGTACAGTTTAAATGGAAGAATCAAAGAAAGAGGTAATATCTGAGCGATAGCGAAGATATAACCAAGCATAAATCTAATATATATAGAATAATACAACATCCAATCGAACATACAGTAATGTTATTCCGTAGTTCTTGCATGGATAAAGCCTACATATAGCTTACATATTGCGAAGATATCGCGTGCATATTGCATGCAAATTGCATGCACAAAACGTACATATAGTGAAGTTATTGCGAAAGGGTATTATATGGTTATATATCTGTATAAATCTATAATGAATTTCAAGTCTAATCAAATATATCTGATTTCAGTGATATCTTCGCTATCGCTCAGATTTCAGTTACTCTTCAAGACTTTTATTAACATACTCCACAAACAACGGAGCAATTCTATCAATTTCCACCGATCTCATTCTATTAAGACTAATATATGACCTTCTGATTCTCTGCAACTGAGCAGTACTAACTGAATTTGCAGGCAAATGAACAACCAACCCTTGTTCTATAATTACATCACCACCAGTTGTAATTTGTTGATGTTGAAGAATTTTAGTTACAACTTGTTGAGTCTTCTTATCTAATTCTTGTAAAAAGGAATTTCCCGATGTTGGTTTAATAAGCGTAGCCGCGTTTGGTGGTGGTGGTTTCTTTAATACTAGAGTATCCCATATTTCATCAATAGGAAGTGTGGTATCATCTTCAGATGCAATTGTAAACAACGGTGAATCCCACCTAGTATCACTATTAGGTTCTTCATATCTCATAACTAACTGATCTATCAATTGTTCATCCCATTTATTCTCATTTGTACCATTCCATTCAATACATTTATCAACTGGGGCAATTACATGAACTATACAATGTGGAGTAACTGTTGATTTTGCTTCACAAAACAATTGATATCTAAATCCTTTAATATAACTTAATGAATCGAGGATGACTATATTAGTTCGCGATATGTCTCGTTTAATAGCTGAGATTTGACTACCTCGGGCATTTTTTTCCAAGTTGGAATCATAGTATACATTGTGATTTATGCCTAATGTTTCATCAGAATGATATATTACTTGATAATTGTTACCGACTTCACCAGATGTTTTAGCTAGGTTTATCTTTTGTTGAAGTTGCTCCTGTAGTAATTTAGCCCATTTGGTCTTACCTGAAGAAGGGAAACCTGTGAATATAATTAAGGGCATTTTCTGTTAATGTCATCACTGATAGTTGAAAAATTAAAAAAAATTCTTTAATCTGCTTGGTAGCTCTGTAACTCTGCTCTGCAACAGTCTTCCTACACTACCCAACAACAGTCATAGCTCTCCCCAGCAACAGTCTTTCCGACACTATCCTACAGCATATCGAAACTTTTTCTATCCTTACGCCACAACGTAACAACACAAAAGAAGAAAGTAAACAGGCTGCTAAGCACTACACTACAACACATAATGTCGTTCATTCCCAGATCAGTCTTTCCCAAATACAACATCTCACTTTCAAACTTCAAAGGTCATCATCAAAAGGCCCTAACTAAATTCGGTCATTTGGCACCAATGATAGATATGATCCTTGAAGTTCGAGATGGGCGAGCACCAGTATCTACTTCCAACATATTATTTGATAAGATATTACCCGGTAAAAAGAAACTTATATTATATAGCAAAAAGGATTTATCAATTATCAACACGGAATTATTAGACAAATGGCACAAGACTGAAGATTACATGTATGTGAATTGTAATAATGACAGTGATGTCAAGAATATAATTAATCGAATTAAAACTGAGTACTCCAATTTTGAACTCCCACCTCCCCTAGGGTTACGGTTGATGATTATTGGTATGCCCAATGTTGGTAAGTCTACTTTAGTTAATAAATTACGAGCCATTGGTAATCCTCATACTAAATCCGCCCTCTCCCAAAAGACTCGTCAGGTGGCAAAAGTTGGTGGTCAACCAGGTGTAACTAGAAGCACGAGTGAAATTATTCGAATTTGTAAAAATCCTGACATTTTCGTATATGATACCCCGGGTGTTTTCTTGCCTACGGTGAAAGACCAACAAACAATGTTAACTTTAGCATTAGTTGGTTGTGTTCATGAATCTTTTATTGATCCAATTATCTTGGCAGATTACTTGTTATACTTGTTGAATTTACAAGATCCAGTATTGTATGCTGATTATATGGATCATCCTACAAATGATATATATGAATTATTACATTATATAGCCAAGGCAAGAGGAGTGTTAAAGACAGATGGTGAATATGATGAAATAGCAATGGCGAATTTTTGGACTAATCAGTGGAAACAAGGAAAGAATTTACACGGGCAGTCTATCTTTGACTTGGCGGTGATTCAAGAAATTAATAATTTGGAATATAAAGATTTAAAAAGAAAAGAAATGGAACGAGTTAGCAAGACTAAAGTTCATGAAAGGATTGTGGAGAAGTTTGGTCAGGATGGGAAAACGAAACATAGAAAGAGGTCTGCTAAAGATCGAGAATTTGATATAAGAAATAGACTTTTTAAATTGTAATACCAACTGAGCCAAAGCGAAGTTGATATTAAAGTCATGTAAATAACATAAAGAGCTATATATTAGGTTTTCATACTTAAACTGATGTATAATGGAGAGCTGTTTCACAACTTCGCTATCGCTCAGTTGTTTAATTGCCCAATATATCATCAATATCAAAATATTTATCAAAATTCAGTTCATCCGGAGTCTCACCAAATATAGAATCATTCCTGCGACTTGACTTACGTTTCAGATCAGGTTTTCTTTGAACAGTATATTTAACTTGTAATTCACGAGTTAATTTCTCAGTAATTGAATTAATGTCTCCTTCTCCTGTATATATTAAAGACGAATCAAGAACATTATCATTATTAAACAATACTGACTTTTCATCTTTGGAAAGATATTTCTCTACGAATTTATCCTCATTCAAAAATTTAAACAATGAATCGTTAGAACTTAACGATTTCAGGATAATTTTCAGTAAGTAGTAGTTAAATCTTCTACCACTTGGATTCGAACTAGTCAAGAGTTCATCTAATGAGGTTTCCTCTGTTATTGGCGTACCAATAGACTCAGATTTAACAAGTCCAACCTTTCGATTATCAAGCACATCAGTATACTTTTCCTCTTTAAACTTCTTTGACTTGATAAACTCTTCCATAAGTTGATCTGCAACATCATGGTTTATCTTACTCTCCTTAGGAATTGTCTCCAACAGAGGGAACCTTCCAATTTTTTCATCTTCCTTCATAGCAATCCTAGTAAGTAATAAAACATATCCTAACCCATCACCCAATTTAACTTTTGAAGGATATGCAGCACATAACTTAACTTCAGAATCCTTATACTGTACATATCTTACAATTGCAATCGACTCCAATTCCAATAATGCTTGAATCAAACAATCAAAAGATACTTTGTTCTTGGCACCTAAATGCAGACTAGGCAATACAAACACAGATTCATCCGTATGATAAGCCACGGGAAATTTCTCCTTAGGTAAGAAACCAAGAATATCAATTGAAGGCTTAGAAATTAAAGTAGCCACTGATTGTAAATCTGGATTAACAGCAAGGATATCTCGTGGAGAATATTTAAACCCGGGAGTACATTCAAAATTCGAAATTGTCATTCTTTCTTCTTCCTTAACTGATTCATCGAGTTCCTCTTCTTGTTGTTCTGGCTGATCAGTCTTGTTCTTAATATAATAAGTAGTTGCCCGTTTCACAGGTAACAATGTTTCATTTTCTTTATCCAATTGATATTCATGTCCATGAGCAAACGTATCTAGTTTAATAGCAGGATATACTTGAATTTCAATTGATATAGCCGCTGCTGCCGGTTCATCCAAATCTAATTTCCAATATTGTTCAGCATTACCGGCAAATGAAAGTTTAGCAGCACACAACACTCTAGGACCGACTAATTTCAAAGGAGGTCGCGTCTTAACAAGTGCATCCATGTCATATATTTGAAACAACGCGTTCTTGCAAATTTCCCGACACATTTCTTCATTGTTTTGCTTACTTTCTGACTTTTTAACTGTGGAATTATAATTTATAATACCAAACACAACTGACATATTATACTTAACAACCCAATCATTATACCCTGCCCAATCCAGCGGGTCAAAATTGACAAATGATAATTCACCATTAGTCAAGACGAATAAATTCCGGGAGAATTTCAAATGAGCCGAGATTTGAAATTGATCCAAAGCCAAATTCAACACATCAACTAATTGATACCTTACTTTCTTACCCTCGTCATTCTCCCGATGTAATGCTTCAATTCTCTCATGGTATTCACGTAAGTTATCCAAGACAAGGGGTTTATTTTCATATATGATTTCAATAGCATATGACGAAAACAACACCAAGGCAAATCGATCCAGTTTCCTATTTTTGATTAATTGTCGATTAAGATAAGAAAACACAAACTCTTTACCAATTGTTAAATCCGACTTATCTGAATCAACCAGATGTTGACCCATTGATTTTGACACATCTAATGCAAATATAGTATACTCTTTAGACATGTTGCATATAGCAATCTACACAAATGGGGCAGATCAAACAATCTACACACAGCTATCAGGAAGATCAAAAAAATATTTCACACAACAGTGGGGGGACAATTCACACAATTGTGTCTAATTATAACTGATGTGTATCGCGTTCAAGCAATTCGGCTAAACTTGTTATCTTTATTGTTTGTCACCTTTGTCAATTTCCAACTTGTGTCGCGAATTTTGTGTATGGTATCGCGTATAATTGACAAATTTTGCAATTTTTATTAATTAACCTTTTCTTTGTCCTTTGAAATTTGAGTAATTACCCTCATGATGTTGTAGAAACTGAACACTTTTAGGCTAGGATGACCCTTTATCTGATTATTGCCCACCTCGAACTTACCTCTTAGTTTTTTAGTTTAACTCTTGTTCTTTCTCTTTGGAAAATGAAGATTGATATTTTTAGAATCAATGAATTTTCCTTATAATAACAATATATACAATTCACCCAGTTCCAATGATAGGAATGTGTCAGGAACTGGTGAAAGTAATACAATTTTAGAAACTCAGCCTCAAAATCAACAATCTCCATATTCCCAATATCAACACTTTAACTTGGGACAAGTTCCACCACCTGCACCACCTCCACCACAGTTATACCTTCCACAATATCCCAAACAAATAGAGCCAATACTTAGACAGTTTACCATGTCAGATAATATCCCCATGCGTACACCACTGCAAGATATGTATTCTGGAGCTAGAGTATTGAATCTGTTTAATCAAAATCAACAGCTGCAAAATGTCAGACCAAGTTATCAACTTCAAAATGTCCAAAATCCTTATCAATTAGTTAATCAAAGAAGTGTTTCCTTTCCTTCGAGTATTAATCGTAACTTGGACTCTTATTACCATGAACAACTGAACTACCCAAGACAACAATATATCGAACAACCTTACTATACTAACGAATATCATGGAATTAATTTCAGAACAACGACATCAAGAGATTTAGATTTCATTGCTGGTGGTGGATATCATCAAGAATTCGAAAACCCAAAAACATTCAAACCTATCAAACCAAAGGAGAACTCACGACCACGAATACATCAATTAACAACTCCCGAGGTTACTACCACCACTAAGAAATTATTTCAACATCCTATAACTGAAATTGGAGAGTATTCAATCGATGAATTAAAACAATTATTCTTGACAAATTTATGTTTAACTGAACCGTCAAACAAACTAAACATCTTCAGTATAAAACTCAAGACTGAAATTGAATTTCAAATGTTTAATTATTTCGTTAATCACCTTTCAAGTCAATTAGATGTATTTTTTGAAGTTAAAGTATATTCTGAAATTGTTTCCCAAATGGCGTTATTTGATGATTCCGATATCTTACTCCAGGCCATGTTTTGTCTAAGCTCGTTAATGTTGCATAGACTGATGCCTGATAAAATTGATGGATCACTTCCTATGAAATATTATCATTATTCGGTAAAGACTATTAAATCCTATTTAGAGATGTTTAATCATGATACGGAAGTTTCTTCAAGATGTCTCCTAGCCACTACATTATTATCAGTTTATGAATTTTATTTCACTTCAATTGAAGATACATATACTGGCAACGCTTCTGGAATATTAGCCTCGATTATTCAAACAAACAATCATAGAAATAGCACCAGTGGTCCATTGCTTGATTCAATTTTCCTAGCCACATGTTTCTGGAGTGTGTTTACACTCGGGTTTATCCAATCATTGAAAAACTCACGGGTTAATTTATATTCAGTTAATTCATTTTGGAAAAAGTTGGACGGGGAATATTTCACCATATTTGATAAATATCTGGAATTATCTGACACTTCACCTGATCAAACATCAATATCTAAAACAGAAATGGTTTGGTGGTTCCGAAAAACAATTTTAATTTGCAGCCAAATCTCTGATTTTAAAACTGAAATTACCGTGCCTACCAAACAAGACATTGAAACCAATATAAACCTTGCTCGTTGGATTGAATTAAAAGATCAATTACTTAATTTTGAAAATAAATTACCAAGTAATCTAGAACCGATAATTTACACCAGTTCCAATTCATTCCCTACGATATTCTTCCAGGATGAATTAACTACACTTATAGGTATAAATCGATCATTAGCTAAATTATTACTATATGAATCATTACTAATTAAAACAAATATTAATCTGATTGAAGTGAGAAATGAATTAGATAAATTCCCTCCAGATTATTCTCGCAAATTAGCTCAAGATTTAATTGGAATAATTAAATGTTATGATACAAATCGAGCAATTTGGCCCTTGAATTTACATATCCTAAGTCATGTCCAGGGATACGTCAATGATGAAGAAGATGCAGTTACTGAAATGGAATCATTGATTCGTAAATTATCAAAAATATGTAATTTAACTGTGTAGTATTTATTGTTCTATATATTTTTTTAAATATTAACTTCCCAAGTTCTAATAGTTCCATCTAAACCAGTAGTTACAACTTTACCTGATTTAGCTTCAGGATCGTATGATACCCAATCTAAACCAGAAATACCAGAAAGATGAGCTAATGGATATTTGACTACTTTGGCTGGTTTTTCCACGGAATATACAAACAATCCACTATCTAACCCACCACTAATTAAAAATTTAGAATCGCTAGTCCATTTAGCATCATAAACTCTACTTGAATGGAATGCCCATCTAGTAGTCACAACACTACCATCAGATACTTTGAATAGAGTATACTTACCAGCAGAATCAGCCACGGCAAAGTGTTCCGCGGATGGGGAAACTCGGATTAAAGTAGGTGGTGATCTCATTTTGGGGAATTCTTTTGAAGATTTCAGTATTGTGTTTGAATCGATTTTCAATTCTTCAATAGTGTTTGTTGCTGAATTAGTTATTAATAATTCAGAATCAGAAATAACCCCAATTGAATTTGATGTAAAGTTGAAATCCAATTCTGATAATAAACTAAGATCGGTAGTGTATAATTGAATTTTCGATTCAAACAATACAATAATTCCACTGGTAGTTTTAGCCAATTGTTTAGGTTGGGCAGGTAATTTAACTGAATTTGACACAGTGCCATTTTCCCATATTTTCAAAGTATCATCCCAACCAATGGAATATTGCGACAGACCAACTTTTATAACATCCACAACATAGTTACTATGTCCAGTTACAGACTCTGGAAGAACACTAGGTCCTTGTTCGTTGACACCCCACTTGAACAATTTCCCATCAGCGCCACCAGTGTATAATGATCCATCACCATACTCTACTGTTGTTAATGAAGCTTGATGTCCCTTGACTACTTGGACTAAAGTACCAGAATAATCAAAATAATTCAAGTTCCCATTAGCAGAAAGAGAAATCACATATTCCTTAGCTAAGGCTAATCCAACTTGATGATTTTCAACGGCAACTGTATCACTTACTTTAAAAGTTTGCCCACATTCAAAACTCTCAACATCCCATTTCTTTAAAGTATTATCAGCAGAAGCAGTAATAAAATACTTTGAATCTAACCAAGCAACTGCGAAAATCCCACCATCATGAGAATTTTCAATTTTTTTTACAAATTCCCCAGTTTTACCTTGATAAACAACAATATTTCGATCTGACCCCACGGAAACAAGCCAATTCCCATCAGGACTAAACTTGACATCTCTAATAACATTAGTATGATAACCTCTTAAACTCTTGTCAAACTTGAATGGAGGACCGTTAAAGAAAACCAACGCGAAATCATCACCTACAGTAGCAGCCCGATACGGTCTTTGTTGCTTAATAGCCACAGCATTAATTGCTGAACTATGACCCTGGATATCCCCAATTGAATTACCACTATCCCAGGAAAAAGCATGGCCGAATTTTTCCTTACCTTGACCAACAGCAATTATACGAGAATTTTCACCATCCCAAGCAATTGATCTAATTGGCCCCGCCATAATTTGAAATTCACTTTTAATTGTTGGTTGTTCAAATTTGGTAGTATCGTCACTAATTGAAGTGTCCCAAATTTTAATTTGTCCTGATTCATCACCGGAAGCAATGTAGAACCCCGAAGGCGAGAAACTTACCGCAGTAGTGTTGTGAATATGTTTACTAAAACAAATCACCGGTGCCAGTGATTTGAAATCAACTGGTCGAACAATAATTGATTTCCCATTAACATACGCTAATCTTTGATTGACGGAGTCATAGGAAATATGACTGGCCGTACCTCTCAGAGTAGAAGGCTGCGGAACGGTAATTGCGATTGGTTTGATTGACATTGTCTGTGTTGTTGATAAATGTAAACACACCTGTCAATTAATGTGTTGCCAAATTTTAAAACATTCCGAACGAGTTTCAAAAAAATAGTCACGTGAAGTGGGTACCCTCGGAATTGGAGCTCTCTCCAATTAGTAGGCACGAAAATTTCACCACTTCAAAGGAAAAAAATTGGAGATTTCCATTTGGTCCTAACAAGTGAACAAGTAAAGCAATATGATTAGAAGTGTTGTTCGTTCTGGTCGTACTGTTGGCAGACGCAGTAGTCGTCGTTTGATATCCCAATCTACAATCAAATCCAATGTTCAAAAACTTGAATCTCCTCCAATTCCTCCTGCTGTTAACCCAGGTAAAGAACCAAAGAAAAAGTCATTTTCTTTGATTGGATTCCTTGTTAAACTTACACTTTTAACTGGTACGGTGTATGGTGGTACTTTATACGTTGCTACCAAGAACGACCAAGTTATGGACTTTGTAGTTGAACAACAATTGCCATACCATGAAGAATTGTTGGAATTTATTGATAATTTTGAAATTGAAGATTTACAAAAGACCTATGACGAAATTTTGAATAAGATCAATGGGGTTAGATTGCCAACTAAAGAAGATGTTGAGTCAATCACTCATGATTTGGAACATAGGGGTGAAGAATTAGTCAAGGAAACCAAGAAACTTTTAACTTCTGCAGTTGATCTTCCAAGTTCAGTTATTACTCCCAAAGAAGACACTAAGGGTACTGAATTAACTCCAGCTCAACAATTACAAAAACCCGTTGAAATAGAACCAATCAAGAGAGAGTTTGCTCATTTACCCTTGATTGAATTAAATAGTGACATTGCTAAATCAGTTGATGATACTGTCAAGTCCACTATTTCTTCATTTAACAAATTTATACAAACAATTGATGCTAATACCCTTGGATCTTCCGATGCTGGTGTTGTCAAGACAATTAGTGAGAATATTAATCAATTAGCTACTAAGTTGAATTCATTAACCAAGACTTTTGATGATGAATTACAATCTAAATTAAAAGTTTCTCAAACTGAATTGTTTAGTTCATTCACCAAAAAGGAATTGGAATTGACAGAAAACTTGTTGGAACAATTCAATAAGGAAAAAAACAATTTGGAAATTAAATTAAATGAGAAATTAACTCATGAAATTCAAGCTTCAAGAGAAGCAATTGCTCAAGCTGCCAGTAATGCTGTTTCTATGGTTAGAATTGAACAAACCAAGAATTTTGAAAAATTAATTGTTGACAAGTTAGATCAAGAAAGAAATGGAAGATTAGCCAATTTAGACAATTTAAACTTGAGAATTGAACAATTGGAGAAATTTGCTGAAAGTTTTGAAACTCAATTAACTAATAATCATAGTAGATCCTTGATTCAACAATCTATTTCCAAGATTAGAGGATTATTATTATCACCAAGTTCCCAAGACAAGCCACAACATTTGAGACCTCACGTTGAAGCCTTAGCCTCAGTAGCTACCAACGACGAAGTACTTGAATTGGCTTTACGTGATTTAACACCTTTACTTTCAGGCGAATCTACTCATTCTATTTTAACTACTTCTCAATTATTAACTCGTTGGGAACAATTGGCACCTGAATTAAGATCAGCTTCTTTATTACCACCAAATGCTGGGTTATTAGGACATTTATCATCATTAATTTTCTCCAAGCTTTTATTACCAGTCAAGGGGGTTAAAGAGAATGGTAAAGATATTGAATCAGTTATCGCTAAAGTTGAATCTAGTTTAACCAGAGGTGAATTGGATATTGCAGTTGAAGAAGCTTCTAATTTGAAGGGTTGGTGTAGAAAGCTTGCTGATGATTGGGTTGTTGAAGGAAGAAAGAGACTTGAGGTTGAGTTTTTGCTTAATTTGATTGACAGTGAAGTAAAGATTATGTAGTTCTGTAAGTTTAGTTTACTACCCACCAATACATATTGTATATTCGCACTATCTACTAGTAGTTTGAGCCGCGATGCTCTGAAAAAAAATATGTCAGCCTTTGCAGTCATATATAGCACAAGCTAGACATACAACTTAGACTAGATATGTCCACTACATCTCTCTTTTTAGACTCTCCAGAGTCACTATGTCAAAGATGTAAAACCGAACCAGCTGTCTTACTAACAAGAAAGGAAAAATATTGTAAATCATGTTTTATTCGATTCATACGAGGTAAGCAAAGAAAACAAATGCAAGACGACAAATATAAAGTTAAATATGGACAAGTAGCTGAAAAGTTAGGAGTTCAAAAAGTCTTGTTGGCATTATCTGGAGGTGAATCGTCTTTGGTTTTGCTTGATATTATGGCTTCTTTATTACAAGAACAATATGAAGCACACCAAGGGAAACAAGGGTTTGAATTGATTATTGTTAATTTGGATGAACACAGCTTGAAGTCACTCAATTCTCAAGCTCAAACTGTGATTCCTGAATTATTACAAAGGTATTCACCTGTCAAATTAACATTTAAAGTTTTGTCCTTAGATTCTTATATCGACCAAGATACTTTAAAACATATATCCTTGAATAAGGACTTTAGCGGATTTGTACAAAATCTCACTTCAACCCATCAATACACTCTAACTGAATTGTTAGACTCTTGTTCAAATAAATCTTCAGCTGAAGATTTACTTTCAATCGTCTATGAAAGTTTGATTTTAAAAACTGCGTTTGTGGAAGGTTGTGAAACTATAGTGTATGGACATAGTATGACAAGAATAGCCAACGAGATTATAGCCTTGACCGTAAAAGGAAGAGGATCCACAATTTACAAGGCGATAGCTGATCATACCACTACATATAACAACCAGGAATTTAAAATATTATTCCCATTACGTGATGTCTTATACGTGGAACTCTTAGCTTATGTAAAGTTGGCCGAATTAACACCATACATACTTTGTTCCACCATACAAAAATCTAAAATCACCAAAAATTTAACTATACGTGATTTGACTACTAATTATTTCAAGAATTTGGATGCTACAGGATACGCGTCAACTGCTTCTACTGTGGTGAAAACTGGTGAGAAATTAGGTCCACCTCTTCGAACGGAGTCTACTGATTATTGTAAGATTTGTGGTGAAGAAATATATCATAATCCACATGAATGGTTAAGAAATATTACTGTTAAGGATGCTGCTCCAGTGACCACTGAAGAAGAACAGAAATATTTGGAAATGTTTAAAGCCAGTTTCGAAGGGGAAGCTGAGGTGTCGAGCGAACTGAACACTAAGGAATCTGTAAGTATTTGCTATGGTTGTATTGTGACATTAAGTGGTGTAAACAAAGACTTGGTTTGGCCAGTCATACAAGAAAAGTCTCATGATGCTCGTCCTTTACAATTTGTGTATACCAATGACGAAGAAGAAAAGAAGAAGGTTTTGGATGAATTCGTTTTGACTGATGATGAAGAAGATAGTTAGTGTAAATATATTATAGACATTTGTACTTTAGTCCCTCCCTCTCTACCCTCGTTTGGTTGTAAAAAAAAAAATACCACTATTTTTTGTTTGTTTTCTAAATTTCTCAGTTGTTGCCAACTTACCTATTCAATGTACGCACCAAGTCTGTTCCATGTAGACTTGTTCAGTCTATGGAATGGTATCTCGGAGAAACCTTCCCTTATACCGCATGACTCCAATGAAACGAAAACACCAGTCGACCGAACCACCACTAACGAAGATAGAGTTGCAACTGAACAACAACACAAACATATGACCAACTTATTTGCACCACCATTATCAGCATATTCGGCAAACTACCCAGGTGCTAGTTTGTTCCAATTGAACTATACCGTGAGAACAGGCTTGCAGCGCAATTCAAAAATGTTTTCCATTACCCCTTCAACTCAAGCTGATATTGACCAGTTGGAACTTATTAGAAATACTGGGTATAATACTATACGACCTATAGGTGTGGGTAAAACCATGGAGGAATTAGAAATTGCCAGTTCCGGTCAATTCAATGTCACTGACGAACAACTGTATCGAGGTGTTAACAATACTGGTGCTGAAAATTCCGGTGATCCAAACGAGGAAGAAGAAGAGCAAGATAATAGTAATAATACATTACTATTAGGATCTAATCTAAATGCAAGTGGATTAACATTTGATCATAATCATGAAGTAGACTTGGACGCTCATATTTTAAACGCTGATGATCTTTATTCGGAAGGCGACGAAGAAGAAGATGCGTTTGATGACATTTTAACTGATGTCCCGGAAGAAGAACAAGAACAAGATCGCTCATATCATATTCAAGGTCTGCAAAGTGATTCAGAGTTTGATGTTGGTTATAACTTGGACGATGAAGGGTTTATGGCATCTGAAGTTGAATATCAAGATGATCATAGTTTAAATTCAGAGTCAAATACAACTACAGCATATGTGGTAAACAGTGGTGGTTCAAGTTCATTGTTTAATTCAAATGATCGTACTACAAATCCTACAACTGCTACTTCGTTAGTTCCTGGTGCAGCAACCACCAGTTATTACATGCCTCGTATTCACGAAGCTGAAGTTTCTAATGAAAATGATCCAGATTATTCAGAATTAGATATGGTGGTTGATGAAAATTAATTTATTGATGGGTATGTATAGGAGCATGCAAATTCCTATTTATACAATCAACTTTCGCTTGTTGTAAATGTACAGCTGGAATCATCCATTTCCCGCAAGAACATCTCGAACCTCGCCAACTATATCCACCTACTTTGGAGCTGCATTTTGGACATTGGAATTTACCTTCAATTTCTGACTTGTCTAATTCTGGTTTCATCCATAAGAAGGGATCCTTCATGAAGAAATGTGAACATTTATCACTTGCTTCTTCAATTGAAACTACCCTTCTTGAATTAGGAGCAGTTTTCACAAATTGAGATTGACGAGATTCAATACCGGGGATTTCATGTTGTTCTACATCGTTATTATTGGCAAGTACTTGACGACATTTCTTACATCGAAGTTGATATATCACTTCACCAGTTTCTTCTTGGTGATTCTCCATTTTTTTACTCATTGATTCACGTAACGTCTGTCCCGAGGGGTCAATTTTCAAACTCAAATCAACAATGTATTGTCTATATTCATCATTATTTTCATCAACCACACACCCCATATCCTTATACAACTTCAATTGAGTCATAAACCCAGGGTTAGGACCAGCATCGGGACATTTCCTCTTGACAGCATGTAATGATTGACTTACTGAAAGATTATATTTCTTCATTAAATATGACATTACAATTGCAACTGAACGAGAAACACCCTGGGAACAATGAATCAATACATTATCGGAATGTTTCTTAGGATCAGTAGATCCCAGAAATAGTGCTTTATCTATGAATTTATAACATTCAGCGAAATAGGGGAATAAATTTGTTGTTTCTTCATCAGTTATTTCAATTTGTTTCCAATGATATTCACTAGTGTATGTAGAAGATATCGGTCCAGGAACTAAGGATAATATGTGATGGATTCCATAATCTCGTTTTAGATTGACTCCATTGTTTAATGGTTCTATTGATGACAAGTATATACCTCCTAATATCCTTTCAACCAGCATTTGTATGATATTAAATATATTAACTTGCTCTAGATATCTCTTCGCGAAAAAGAATTTTTTCACGTTAATCTCGGGGTAGCGTGCGGCTCATCATTTCAAATTATTTCGCAACTATGGCTGTGAAAAAGATTATACAAAATGTATGTATTAATATTTATACAATTAAAACAAATTTTGATTCATAAACAATATATTTAGAAACGAAAAGATGAAGAATACACTAACTTGCAATAGTTAAATTGAGTCATTAATCAAATAACATAATTAAAATAAACCACTCAAAAACCTCTTCATGTTCCTCGAATTCTCCTTCGCAATTTCCATGGGAGGTTTTTCAAAGATTTCATCAATTTCTTCCAAAGTTCTCCCCTTCGTCTCAGGCATAAAGAAAATTTGGTAAAAAAATCCAAGGAATGCAATCCCTCCATAAAACCCAATAGTTAATCCAGTATACGACATGGCAGATTTCATACGATTAAAATTATAAGTAACTGTGAATGCCCACAAATATAAAAACGATGAACAAATAGTCATTCCTATCGATCTTGTACCGATTGAAAATGATTCCGCTGGTAACACCCAAGTCAAACATGCATACGCACCAAAGAAACCCATATAAAGAATAAGACCCGATAAATAAACACCAAGAGCAGCTGGTTTATGTTTATCTAAAGGAATCAAGTAACCAATACCGACGAGAACCAAACCAAATGTAAACCCAGCAAGATTCATACCCCATACCCTACGTCCAAATCTATCCATGTACAATATGGCAGGTATGGTACCGAACCACAATGCACCACCTCCAACTAATGACATAAAAACTGCATTCTTGGGTGTGAAACCGATTTTTTTCATCATGGTAGATAAGTAATACATTACAGCATTTATACCTGTTAATTGACCCAATGAAACCATAATTACGGCATAGAATAATGCTCGACGGTTTCTAGGAATTGTGAATAGATCTAACCATACTTGAGTTCTACTTTGTGTGGCACGAAGTTCTCTTTCTGCTTGGGCTGCCTTAATTAATACCAAGAATTCAACTTTGCTTTTATGATCAGTCGTATCACGTAATCTATCATACACATTAATAGCTTCAGCATATTTGTTATTGTATGCGAAATATCGAGGCGATTCAGGAAGAAACATTAACCCAACCAACAAAATAGTTGAAAATACCAAAGACGAACCAAGCATATATCGCCAACCACCATGAATACTGAAGAAAATCGCAGCAATAGCAAACCCCAACACTTCCCCAAACGCAATAAAGAATTGATAAAGAGAAACCAAATTACCTCTTTGATGAGGAGGAACACATTCGGCTATATAAACTCCCACGGAACCACCTTCGATACCAACACCCAACCCTAGGATAAATCTACCAGAATACATAATCCTATGACCTGGAGCAGCAGCACAAATAATAGCACCAATAGTATATAAAATACAAGACATAAGAATAGCTTTCTTTCTCCCGAAATTTTCACTCAATGGAGTCATAAGCATTGAACCGCCAACTGCTCCAAGGGGCATTAAACTGGAAACCAAGGAATTTTGATGTTGGGTTAATTTTAAAGCTTTGTTCATACCAATATGAGCTCCAGAAATAATCGACTGATCTACTCCAGATAAAATACCTGCAAAGGAAGTAAATATCCCCAAGAAATAAACCATATGAGTTCTATTCTTGAAAGTAATGGGAAACTCAACATTTTTAAAATTGGTCCAGAATGTTCCTTTCGTTTTCAATTTTTCACCTAATTGAACATACTCGGAGAATTCCTTTTCAACATCAATATCTACCCCAAGTTCGGCTGAATCGTTAGATGTTTGGTAAGCAGACTTCTCACCAACTGTTGAGTGGTCTAAATTACTTGTTTTTGGGCTAATTGTACTTGACATATTAATTCTGGTGAACGGACGGCAGTATATACATTAAAGGACATCCATTTATTGTTTATATAGTTTTCATGAAAGTAATATTCCGGGAGACCCTCCCGTGAATAAAGTAATAAGCGCTGTGAATTACCTTGGTTATCTCCTGAAACGATCAACATAAATTTTTATATATCCCCTTTAGCTTATCAGAATTAATCTGTATCCTAGATAGATATTAAAGAACAACGACTTGAATGAGTTAAACATGAATGTGACAATAAAGCATGACCATCAAAGCATTTGTCCTAACTGTTATAGAGATCTGAATTCAATCGTAAAGAAAGATCTGTAATCATGCGGGTTTAAATCCTATTGCGGAATACTAGATCGAATTCAAAAAGTCAATTCTCTATAATTATTGCAAAATGTGTTGCGGCAAAATCAAAACACAAGGAGTTTGTTTTTCATTGATTCCTTCAATTTAGCCAACCATCAGGTGATGAGAACAAAGTTCTTGTCGTCCCGAGACTCATTATAATTATATTTGTTTGGGCGGTGCAACCAAGAAACACGATCAGGGGTGTCAGAGAGTTGATCCTTTTTTCGGTCAATACAAAGCAATTTTTCAAAAGTGGGTGGAACATAAATTACCTACTGAACATTACTGGAAAGTCCTCATATGCAGGGTATAATTTCTGAACATAAAATAATGGTTCTAGTAGATTACAAATGACATAAACGCAAGGAGGTTCATAAAGGTAGCCGAAGATTCCTATCAAAACTACTTTCAATGTGAATGCGTGAATCATTTAGTATGGCTAACACAATCACATTGTATTTGATAGAACTTTCTACCACCCTTTTGATCTTCCTAGCATAGAAATACACCTTGTGTCTTAGAATCTTTGTTTTATATTCAATACGAAAGTATCACATGCAGACGAGCAATTGCCAGTAATATTCAGCATGTATTTTAGCTTCTTTTCATAGAATATGATAAATTTTAGGTAGGAAGGTTGTATCTCCTTCAATGGAACGGAACTAATGGATGGAATTTACCTTGTTAACTATCGAGAGAAAGTTTGATTCAATTGGGGGAAAACTAATTGGTAAGTACAAATCAATTGAAGTAAACATACGAACTAACTGAACAGACCAATATTACAACCTTTAACTGAATGGAATTGTTGTATTTGTTTCAAAAATCTAAGAATGAGCCATAAGGTGTAAAAGAAATGATATAAACAAATGAAAAGGAAAACTAATTTTTCCCACCAAACAAGAACACGCGAATCTTATTTTTCTTTGTCCTGTCTTTTAGTCTTCAAAATTTGGTTGCTAATTATAAAACCCCAAAGATGCTGGACTGCAAGCAAATGTGATATTTTTTAATGCCATTAATAAACACATTCTCTTAGTGTTTGACCTTTAAAACTCTTACTCTTCATGAAAATCATTTTCATTCTGCTCCGTTGAATCAAATTTGCCGTATGATCTGTTACTCTCAGACAGGGCTTCAAATCCGGGAAATAATTATTCGTGCATTACGTAAGATCTTAATCGAATCATAATTCATCCAACTATTACCCGTCTCAATCCTATATCTATCTTATTTCATTCCTTAACCAGTAGTTGGGTGTTCTAATTTTAATGTAATTTTAAATTCGGTTAAACTTAGAGAAACAAATTCTTCTTCGCAACCACTGATCATACAAATCCAATTACTAAAAACAATTATTAGAACTAAACTAAATATTAACTACTAACTTAAAAATCTCTTCATATTCCTTAAATTCTCCTTGGCGATCTCCATTGAAGGTTTTTCAAAAATATCATCAATTTCTTCCAATGTTTTCCCCTTGGTTTCCGGCATGAAGAAAATTTGATAGAAAAATCCAAGGAATGCAATCCCTCCATAAAATCCAATGGTCAATCCAGTATACGTCATTGCAGATTTCATCCTATTAAAATTATAAGTCACGGTAAATGCCCACAAATACAAGAACGATGAACAAATAGTCATTCCTATAGATCTAGTACCAATTGAAAATGATTCCGCTGGTAAAACCCAAGTCAAACATGCATAAGCACCAAAGAATCCCATATAAAGAATAAGACCAGTCAAGTAAACTCCAAGAGCAGCTGCTTTATGAGTATTCAACGGAATCAAGTATCCAACCCCAACTAAAATCAATCCTACGGTGAATCCTACAAGATTCATACCCCATACTCTACGACCAAATCTATCCATATATAAGATAGCTGGGATTGTACCAAGCCATAATGCACCACCTCCAACTAATGACATGAATACGGCATTTTCAGACGAAAATCCAATGTTGGCCATCATGGTAGATAAATAATACATTACAGCATTGATACCAGTTAATTGACCTAATGAAACCATTATAACAGCATAGAATAAAGCACGACGGTTTCTAGCAATTGTGAATAAATCAAGCCAAACTTGAATTCTACTTTGACTGGCACGTAGTTCTCTTTCTGCTTGGGCATTTTTAATCAATTCTAAGAATTCAACTTTACTTGAATGATCAGAAATATCACGTAATCTATCATAAACATTAATTGCTTCAGCATATTTATTGTTGTAAACCAAATAACGAGGTGATTCAGGAAGAAACATTAACCCAATTAATAAAATGGTTGAGAATAACAAAGATGAACCAACCATGAATCTCCAACCACCATGAACTGTGAAAAATATAGCAGCAATAGCAAACCCTAACACTTCCCCAAATGCAATAAAGAATTGATAAAGCGAAACTAAATTACCTCTTTGATTTGGAGGAACACATTCAGCAATGTAAACACCAACAGATCCACCTTCAATTCCAACACCTAATCCCAAGATGAATCTACCGGCATACATGGTTTCGTGATCGGGAGAGGCAGCACAAATAATAGCACCAATAGTATATAAAATACAGGAAATTAAAATAGCCTTCTTTCTTCCAAAGTTTTCACTCAATGGAGTCATAAGAATTGAACCACCAACGGCACCAAGCGGCATCAAACTGGAAACTAAGGAATTTTCATGTTCAGTTAATTGTAAAGCCTTGTTCATACCAATAGAAGCACCAGAAATAATCGACTGATCTACTCCCGATAAAATACCAGCAAATGAAGTGAAAATCCCCAAGAAATAAACCATATTGTTTCTATTTTTGAAAGTTATTGGAAACTCGACATTTTTGAAATTAGTCCAGAATGTTCCCTTTGTTTTTAACTTTTCTCCTAATTGAACATATTCGGAGAATTCCTTATCGACATCAATATCTTCACCAAGCTCAACTGAATCCGTGGATGCTTGATAGGTTATCTTTTCAGTCTGTCCAACTGTAGGTTTATCTAAATCGCTTGCTTCTGGGCTAATTGTACCTGACATATTAACTAGTGGTGTAACCAAACGATGGCAATTTATCAAGGGCGATTCAGTTGGTATTTATATCACCAATGTATGTGACAATAAAGCATTGTGATTAAAGTAATTGTCCTAATTACAATAGTTTTCTGGGGGATGTGCATAAATAAAGATTTGTAATCATGCGGGATCACCCGCGGGATGCTCGAATGTAAAAGTAATGCTCTATTATAATTGTTGCAAATAATGATGCGGCAATCGAACAATAGATTTTTTTTGGCAGTTATTGTTCCTCCTCCAAAATAACTAACAATGAGGAGATTGGACCATACACATTTCTCCATTACCATTAAGCCGATTTCCAATCACTTTATAGTATAATCTCTTACTTTTATGGTTTCAAAGACCGAAAATAAAGATGTGTAAATCATGTAAGATCAGGGAAATCGAATCATAATTCTTTTTTTGTTAACCATTGTTTAGACTCCCTCCACCTTGCTAACAATGGAGGTGGATCATATTAAAAATAATACATTGTTCACGTTGGGGTGGAACATGCAGTAATTGTCTGATACACATTTGTCCCCCACCCTTAATTCCAAGTTCTAGCTCGGGCCGATCTTCAGTAATTTGACCAAAATGATATATTACGCACTTGCGAACATGGAACACAACCGTGCCTTTTGAGCCACTTCTATCGAAAGAGCTTCGAGGCTAGGCAGGTTAATCATTTCGAACCCCCACATAGCAATATACATACTTCGCAATAAATATCATTCGGATTTTGGATCCCCCAAACTTCGCAAAAATATGTATTTTTTTGATTAATATAATATGGGGTATTAAGGTACCTAAAAGAACAATGTAATTTTTCAATTGTTCCGTTCTGTTCTTCCGAACTTTATTCCCTTGGACATCTATTTGTAAGCCAGTGGCCAAGTTCTAAATCCCGAAGCAGAAGTGGTAAGGAAGCTCGATAAGGATGTGTTAAATGATTATCAAGGGGCAGGGCTGTACCCACATTTCGAATTACTTGTTATCTTTCATTTCAAGTTATTTTTGATTATCTATAAACTATTAGAAATTATTTGGAGAAAGTAAATTAGGATCACCGAATTGTTTAAACTTTTTCGTATACTCTTGTTGTAAATGTTCCTTTAATTTAACCATCAGATTTCCAAATGTTAGATCACACGAGGGACAAGTATATGGGGTATTACTGAGAATATCAAGTAATGCAGATTTAAGCCGTACATGTCTAATAAATGAAGGTTTATCTTCATCATCTTCATCGTCACTATTATAATCTGAATCTGAGTCATAATTTGAATCTTGATCTTTGTTTAATTGATAATATTTTTCATTAAATAATGGATTCAATTGTTCAAAAGGAACAAAGAATTTCGTCGTGAATGAATTATAATGCTTTTTATTTTTCAATCTTGGAGAATTAAAATCTTGAGTTATAACATGAATATGTAAATTATTTAACGACGGGATTGAATGAACTCCTGCTTTTATAAATGTATTTCTAAATTCAGCCATTGATTCAATATTAAACTTCTTCAGTAAATCATCAATTATTATATCCTTTGCCCTGTCTACATAGCCAACGATTAATTGATATAATTCCTCTCCGGAATATTCAGGATAATTAGTATTGAACGCATCGAGTGGATGTTTCTTGGAGACGTCGGGATTCCGAGGAATCACCAATAAATGTCTAATTGCCTTGGGGTATACATCTTTAATTATGATTACATTTTCATCTTGGAAAAGTACTATATCATTATATTTCTCGGGATTGTCTATATACGGTTGAAACGCGTCTCTAAAGCTCATCGTTGCTAAGTACAACTTGTTGGTTAGAGTGATTATTTTTTCCTTATATTTTTATTGACCCTTAACAATATTTACACATCTATTTAGTAAAACTAATACCACTCTAAATAAATTCAAACTTTTCTTCTTCTAGGGGTGTTTTGAGCTGAAGGAACAGAAGTAGCACTCGAGACTTGTTCCTTTGATTGTTCTTTTTCTTGTTCTTTCTCCTCTGGTTTTGATTCCTCAGCTACCAATTCTTCATTAGTTTTCAATTTTCCTTGTTGTAATTCATTAATAAACCAAATAACAGTAGCATATAATAATATAGCAATAACAAATAAATTAATAAAATGAATTGATTTAGTAAGAACTATAAGCCATATTAAGGATGCAAGTAATAACACAAATGAAGCATGAGTTGCTTTAATTAACGCGGGTGACGTTCCTGGAGTAAACACAGAATCCCACAATTCAGTTAAAAATGCCATTGTCTTGCCGTTGTAGTAAGCTACTGTCGTCTATTCATCTAATTCAAAGTTGATCCAAATCAATCTTTGAGGCAAATCAATCACGTGAATTGGTTGGTTTTTTTTTTTTTTTTTCCGATACATTAATTTTTTTTCTTGGGCGTTCTCGCACGACTTTTCTGATGTATTTTTCTTTTTTTGGTCGTTTTTTCCGTTGATTTCTTTTTAGTTCTAAACGTAAGCTACAACTGTCAATTACTAAACAAACAACCTTTCTGTATATATTATTACAAACAAAACTAACAATGATCCCTCCTGACGATTCCTTTATCAGTGACAACGAAGAAGAATACTGTCCATTATGTGTTGAAGAAATGGATATTTCCGACAAGAATTTCAAACCATGTCCATGTGGTTATCAAATTTGTCAATTCTGTTACAACAACATTAAACAAAATCCTGAACTTAATGGAAGATGTCCTGGTTGTAGACGGTTATACGATGATGATTCAGTTGAATACAAGTCTATCAGTGCTGAAGAATATCGATTACAACAATTGAAAAAGGAGAAACGGGAACGAGAAAAGAAACAACGGGAGAAGGAAAAGAAGGAAACGGAAATGGCCAACAAGAAACATTTGGCTGGATTACGAGTTGTTCAAAAAAATTTGGTTTATGTAACTGGATTAAATCCTCCTTGTAATCCTGAAGATTTACATTCTGTGTTACGATCAGAGAAATATTTTGGTCAATATGGTAAAATTTCCAAGATTGTTATAAATAAGAAAACTCCAAATCCGGCAACTAGTCATCATAGTCTGCATCATCATCAAAGTATAGGTATTGTAGTGTATGTTACGTTTGCCAGAAAGGAAGATGCCTTGACTTGTATTAATGAATTGGATGGTTCGTTATGTGATGGGAGAATTTTAAGAGCAGCTCATGGTACAACTAAATATTGTTCTTCATATTTACGAGGTCACCCTTGCCCAAATCCAAATTGTATGTTTTTACATGAACCTGGAGAAGAAGCTGATTCTTATACTAGAAAGGATTTATCTACTCAACAAGGTATTAAGATTGGAATGATGGGATTAATGGGAGCAAGTTCAAGACAGGCGAATATTGGTGGACAGGCAACAACCCATACCAACGGTGGCGGCGACGAGGATAACAACAGTCATACTTCAGATGAAGATCATGAACATCCCAAGAGTGTATTACCAGCAACTGCACTGTGGGCTAAGGAATCAACTTGGTCAGCTGGAAATTCACCTTCTGTTAATAACAATGTTCCTGTAGCAAATCCAGCTGCATTCCCTACATTGGGTGAAATTTTCAAACAACAACAGCAACAACAACAACCAGTACAACAACTGCTTCAACCACAAAAGAAAGATGTTAAGATCAAGGGTAAACTTGCTAAATCTCCTCGGGATAATATAATTGCCGATGAACTTGAAGATGATTCGGCAATTCAATTTATTGAAGAAGCAACTGAACAATTGAGAAGTTTGAAAGACCAGACTGAAAATTTCCAAATTCAATTTAAACAAGTTTCTAAACAAACCCAGGGGAAAATCTTGCCATTATTTTCATTTGATCGTAATATTGAATATAATTGTGATGTTGAAGATGAGAAATTAATAGCTAGACAAGTTATTGAACGATTTCTTTTAAGACCAATTAAGAATTATCATTTGGCATATCAAAACCATCCAATTGCCCAACAACAAACTTTGTTACAGAGACAACAACAACAGCAACAACAACAACAGGCTCAAGTGCAACAAGCTGTTCAGGGACAAACTCCAAATTTACAATTGCAACAATTGCAACAAAAGGGTGGAGATATAGTTGAACAACAAAAACAAGTTCAACAACAAATGTTACTTTTACAATTACAACAACAGCAATTACAACAACAGCAATTGCAACAACAACAAAAGCAACAACAATTGAATATGTTACGTGCTAACGAACGTGGAACTACTTCTACTCCACCACCTCCAGGATTATTTGCTGGTAAGCCGCAAGTCCCACAACAACCACAGTATGAAGTTCCTGAAGCTACAAATATTCAATCTTCAAGTTCACAATTGTTGACTCAATTAATGAGTGGAAAGAGATAAACATGTATAGTTCTATATATAAATGTCTAGTGTGTATTATACAAAATTTTACAATGGTTCAAATTTCCGGGTAACAAACTCCATATAATTTTCGGGAGGTTCAATTGCAACTCCATAAACTTTTATGAAAATGTCTCTTAATTTAGCACCATATTGAGCATCATTCTTTGTGATTTCAATATTTATAAGGTCTTTAATTGTATCAATTATATGTCGTGTTCTATCCTTGGATTGTTCATGTTTATGTATAGCATAAGCTTTATCAAATGCTTTTCTAAAATCTTTAATTCTATAATTTATATCATTAAACCCATAATGAGTGAGCAAATACATGGCGGTTCTCCTACTTAGATTCACTGAAAATTTCCGTTCAAATTGTCTCTTTATATATTCACATCGATCGCTTTTAAATTTCTTTAATCTAGCAGCATCGTATATCACTTCCACATGATCCTTGGACCAACCACCTTCTTCAAACCGTAACAAATCTCTCGCCTGGATAGTAGCTCGACTAGTATGAATCTCAAGATCATCCTGAGTAATATATTTCCTTGTCCATTCCGGAGTTGATTTTTCACATTGGGACATTATTTTAGCTGCTTCTCGAGCATTTTCAAACAATTGCCGACGGAAAATTGCCAATTTGGGAGCAGATCTAACCAAGAGTGGAATAGGCACAATTCGTTCTAATCGATGTACTGTGCGTTCTATATGTTCCAAAATCAATCTGTTTTCAGGAACTAATTCAAGTTTGGAATATTCAAGATATGCTCGTTTAACATGATAATCATATAATATTTCATCAAGGCGGAGTAAGACATCAAAGGCATTTTCTAATTCATGGTCGAGATTATCTTCCATTTTCAACTTCTCTCGAAGTGAAAGATATTCCGTGGTTAGTGAATCTTTAAGTTCAATATAATTACGAATCTTTCGTTGATGTGGTAAATAATTATAAAGTTTCATTACTGCAAAATCCTGTTGTTGTTTGTTGTTTGTTTACCGGGTTATGTCCGACATTTTTTTTTTTCTTGGGTTGTGAACCGATCTGTTAGTAGTGGGTGTTATATACAGGAAATATCTATTGCTATTTACAAAGAGTCAACAACGGTATGACACTTGTTACATAAATGATCTTCTTTTGGTGCAGTAAACTTCCAACATCTTGGACATTTATGTTGAGCGGAAGGCTTTAATTCGATAATTACCTCATCATTCCAGTTTGTCATGTATTCATTACTCGAAGTAATATCACCTTGGGTTACTCTCACATTTGATACTAAAAAGAAATCATCAAGATATGCTTGATTTCTTTGTAAGAAGTCGTACAATTTAGAGTCAGACTTTACAGTAAGGACAACTTCATATTGTAATTTATTCTTTAACTCCGTCTTCTTCTTGACAATTTCCATTAATTTAAACGTCTCATCTCTTAACTGGAAGAATTGAGTAAACTCCTGGCTCAATTGTGGATTGTCGTACTTTTCAGGTAATTGATACTCACTCCATTCTAACTTAAACGGAGAATCTTGCTCGATATTACCGATAGCTCTATATTCATTCCATACTTCTTGAGTACAGAGTGGTTGGATAGGTGCCAATAATCCAATATAAGTACGTAAAATTACATCAAGCACAGTTTGAATTGATCTTCTTCTAAGTGAGTTTTGCTTATCGGTATAAAGACAATCCTTTGATATGTCAAAGAATACTGCACTTAACATCGAATTTACATGTAAATTGATCGAATTTACAACTCTTGGAAAATTATGCTCTTTGTAAAACTCAACACATTCTTGTTGTAATTTATACAAAGAATGTAAAGTAAACCTATCCAAATCACTCAACTCCTCATACTTTACACTATCTTCTTGCTTAAAATCATGTAAATTCCCCAATAAATATTTAAAAGTGACTCGATATTTCTTGGATACTTCCGAAACTCGGTTCAACACCTCAGGACTAAAATTCACATCCAGTTTATAATTCGAAGAAGCAACCCAAGTTCTTAATCCATCAGGACCTAAATATGGAGTACGCGGTTTCTTACATCCTTCAATTGCATCCTGTGGAGAAAACACATTCCCCAAGGATTTGGACATTTTCTGTCCTTTACCATCAGTGATGAACCCATGAGTGATTACTGATTTGAACGGAGCCGAGTTGTTGGAAATAACCTTGTTTAATAATGAAGATTGAAACCAACCTCGATGTTGATCTGATCCTTCCAAGTAAATGTCAGCGGGTTCCTGTGACTCTAACGTGGTCCATGACGTACCTGAATCAAACCAAACATCCATCGTATCTTTACCCTTGTAATAATCAGCCCCATTTATAAAGTCAATGCCTAATTTCTGACACTCCGACTCAGTAGGCAACCACCTAGATAAATCGTCCTCTTGAGTAAACCATTGATCAGTTCCAAGCGCATCTAACTTCCCAATAATATAATCAACAATAACTAAATCCAATATAGGCTCTTCAGTCAGTTTACTATAGATCAAGGGCAAGGGCACCCCCCATACCCGTTGTCTAGAAATACACCATTCACTTCTATTTTCAATAAACAGAGATAATCGATGTTTACCCGATTCAGGAATAAACTTAACTTTATCAATTGCATCCAATGCAAGTGGTTTAATTTCATCAACATTTACAAACCATTGAGGAGTTGCCCTTTGTACCACGGGAGTTTTCGATCTCCAGTCATATGGATATGAATGTTTGAATTTCTTGTTTACATGAAACAACATATTCTTTTCTCCAAGAATATTACAACAGAGAACATTAGTCTTGGGTTCAGTTACTTTCAACCCAGTCAATGATTGAAACCCAGGTGCCAACATTGAATTGAGTAATTTCCCCTGGGAATCAATCACTGATTCAATAGTTAAATCATACTTTTTAGCCACGAGGTAATCTTCACGACCATGTGCCGGAGCGTTGTGGACAAGTCCAGTACCGGCATTATCAACCACATGATCTCCATGTAATATAGGATATATTTGATCAGACAGCGATGCAGGATTAGTATATGTGTTCCCAACAAGGATCGAACCCGGGATGTCAACATCAACTAAACTATACTCCGGGTTTAACTTTAATACTTGTTCAACCAAACTCTTTCCTACAACTAAATACTCTTCGTCATTCTTGATTAAAGTATATGACATGTGTGAACCGACACATACTGCTTTATTAGCCGGGATAGTCCATGGAGTAGATGTCCAAATCAACAACTGTAACTTCCCCAAATCAATTTTTTCACCCTGTGTCTTGATATAATCATACAAGTATGGACTAACCACGGGGAATTTAACATGAATAGCCACCGAGGTATGATTATCATTATACTCCAATTCAGCCTCAGCCAAAGCCGTACTGGTATCACACCCCCACCATACCGGTTTCAATTGTCTAGATAACAATCCCCGTTCCATTAATTTCCGGAAAACTTTCAATTGGTTAATTTCATATTTATGATCCATGGTAATATATCGGTCATTAAAATCCGTCATTATAGCATATTGAGTAAATTGTGACCTCTGTCTCTCAATCATAGTCGTGGCTAAATCTCGACATGCTTGTCTTATCTCCAACGGATCACTTATCTCTTGATGTGGATTCACTTTCATTTCAATTGGTAAGCCATGACAATCCCAACCAGGTCGATATTTAATTAAGGAATTGTTGTATATTAATTGAAATCGGTTTATGATATCTTTACAGATTTTATTAAGGGCATGACCTAAGTGAAGGTCACCATTAGCGTAGGGGGGACCATCATGGATTATAAATGGTTTGTTGGTGGAGTTTTGTTTCAATTGCCAAGAATATAAATCACTGGATGTTTGATTGATTAATGATTCTCGAATGTCACCTTGGGGAAGTTTGGGCAGGAATTTAGTTTGTGGGAGGAGTAAAGTATGGGAGTAGCTTGGTTTCTTGTTTAGTTTAACAACCGTGCTCGAAAATGGTTGTTTCCTGAAGCGTAACATTATACAATGAATACTATATCGATCTAAGTGAAGTACAAAGGATGTGAAAAATTTCTGCAAAAAAAATTAGATTGTGCGTGGGGGACCATTGATTTTTGATTCGCTATCAAAAGGCTTGCCTAGACACTTAGAAGTTGTTCAAGGTCTAAAGAGTAGAAATTGTGTTCGCTTGTAACTTGGAAAATGTATTGTATTGTAACTATAACTGTTGCATGTTAAGTAAATTGAATTGAAAATATACTGGTTGTTTCGAACAATAATTGTAAAAATCCTACCAAAATCTTACCCAAGCATCTAACTTTGTCAGTTAAAAACGAAAAAACGCTCTACTTGTTGTAAATGGTCCGACCCTGGGACCCGAAGTTCCATGGTAGTTCGGCACTTCTTTTTACTTTCACCTTACATAGTAAAGTTTAACGCTGGGACTAGCTATGCACTATTCCTTGATACAGCTACACTGGTTGAAAGTTCACAAAATATATACATTGTATAATCAAAATAATAAATATTATATAATAAAAACACTAACCATTAAACATCATGACAAAGTCTCTTACTTAATGTTCTTAACCAATTCAATATACTTTTCAGTAGAGAATGACTTTGGTCTTTCAATTGGCATACCAATACCTCTATCCAAGATTAATTGTGGTAAAACCCCAAATGCTCTAGAAACCCCAAACAAAACAGTATAGAAAGATTCTTCAGTCAAACCATAATATTGTAACAAAACACCAGAATGAGAATCAACATTTGGCCATGGGTTCTTGGTCTTTCCATGTTTAGTCAATACACCAGGAGCAACTTCATAAATGTTTGAAACCAACTTGAATAAATCATAATCTGGCATTCTCTTTAATGCAAATTCTCTTTGAGCAGTATATCTTGGATCAGTCTTTCTCAAGACAGCATGTCCATAACCTGGAACAACTCTACCTGCATTCAAAGTTTCCCACAAGTATTTTTCAATAGCTTCTTTGGAGAAATCACCATGTAATTCTTCTCTTAATTTAAACAACCATTCCAAAACTTCTTGATTGGCTCTACCGTGTAATGGACCAGCTAACCCATTCAAACCAGCAGCAAGGGACAAGAATGGAGAAGATAAAGCGGAACCAACTAAATGAGTGGTATGGGCGGAAACATTACCACCTTCATGATCGGAATGAATGGTTAAATATAATCTCATCAATTCTACAAATTCAGAATTACCACCAAATCCTAAAAGATTAGCTAAATTAGCCCCATAATCTAATTTAGGGTCAATTGCAGCTGGTAATTTACCATCATGGAAAACATTTCTATAAATCTTGGCAGCAATATTTGGTAATTTAGCCAATAATTCAATGGAATCTTCATAAGTATATTTCCAATATTCAGATTTATGAACCCCCTTAGCATATGCCTTGGCGAATTGAGATTCAGATTCTAAAGCAGTAACAGCAATTGAAAATTGAGCCATTGGATGTAAATGACTTGGAGATCTATCAATCAATTCTTCAACGTGTTTAGGTAAGGCTGATCTAGCAGCAAATTCTTCAGATAAAGCTCTGGTTTGAGCTTCGGAAGGAACTTCTCCAGTTAATAATAACCAGAATAAAGCTTCTGGTAATGGTTCTTCACCACCTGGAGCTTTTGGTAATTCCTTTTGAATGTCTGGAATAGTTCTACCTCTGAATCGAATACCTTCAATTGGGTCTAAAACGGAACCTTCCCAAACTAAACCCTTGATACCTCTCATACCACCATAAGCTTGTTCTAATAAAACTTCACCAATGACCTAATATTTTGTTAGTACTTATTTTTACCCCAGGAAATAATCTCCACTGCAAAATTCCCTTCTATACATGACAGTACATTTTTTTTCGTTTACGGGTCTACATTTGCATGTGATGAGAACAGACAAAAAAATTACATACAGTTTTACCATATTCTTTCTTCAATTGTTTGACTTCTTCAGCCTTTTCTGGCAAGATTTCAGCCAATCTTTGTTTTAAAGTCTAAAAGCTAGTTAGTATTAAAAACTCTCAATTTTTACAGAAAAGATTCAACATACTGGTTCAGCAGTAGCTAAAGTTCTGACTTGAGTAAGAGCAGACTTGGTCAATTTAGATGAACGTTGTAATGATCTGAATGTAGACATATTGTTGGATGAATAATTAAAGAAACTCAGAACTTTCTGAACCAAAAAGAGAAGAAAAATTGATCTTTTTTTTTTAATCCATTGGGAAATTTATCATTTAATTTATACCCTTTGTCACAAGCAATTGAAATTTTTTTTTTGTTAAATGTCTGAATCTTTCATTTTTTTTTTTCTGTTCGATTACTTCCGTAACCTGTAAAAAAAATGACAGTTCATCATGACGTTCATCGGAGGTGTTTTTTACAAGTTCGCACTAACCGGCCAATTAAATCAACGCAAAAGAGGTTCCCCCAAGTATTACCCTGACAAAAAAACATTGTTTTCTTCACCCAATCAAACAAAAAAAAAAAAAATAAAAAAAAACAAGGTTCAGAAAATTAGCTCATATGCAAACTCCGAGAATTTGAGCTCGCCGATGAGAGTGGTGTATGTCGGTAATTAATGTCCAGATAGCATAACCTACATGTACAATTGATTAAAGTTGTAGATTTTTATTCTAGGCAGCAGTTACTTGTGTAACAGTATGTGTATGTGTGTATATGTGGCGGTGAGCTGCCCCACACACTAATACCAATGTCGTTGGTACCGGTTTATATTACTGGATTACGTAAAAACACGGAATGGAAGAACCCTTTAGTAAGAAATATTTTCTTTTCTTTTTGATTTCCTTTGTAGTAGATTGCAATGTGGGTGTAGTTAACATTTCTCATTTTGTGGCTTGTTTTTTTTGTTCAACCTGGGAAAAAATATACTGAATTGACAAATAAGAATTGAGTTTTCCCCAGATTTCGGAGTATTTCCCGCATTTGTTAAAAAATATTCTAACCTGCATCAACAACACCAGAAAAAAAAAGATTTTGCAGGTTCCCCGGGTATTTTAGTTTGGCCGCGGGATGAAAATCCGAATAATAAAGTGTGGAGCGTACATACAATATGATCCTGCCAAGCCAAATCAATATTGAAAAGTTAACCAATGTTGAAACATCCCGGCGAACTCAACAAACTCCGAAGTTTGGAGTTATTCGAGAAATGAAAACAATAACAAAAATTAAAAATATGAACTGTTTTTTATAGATTTAGGTTTTTCCTAATGTAGAATCACGTTGAAGTTAGTGGTTGTGCTTATGCGCTGATGATCAACGATACCCCTGATTTTACAAATCCTACATTTTCGAGAATTATTAAAACATTCAAGTTGGATAAAGAGTATTAGATCTACACTATTGACAGTAGTTTTGATGTTTATGATATGTGTTAGATATTTCACCCCACAATTCAAAACGGCTGCAAAATCTACAAGCAAAAAAAGACGAAACTTTAAATGTTCCCTGATCCTCCAAAGATGTACACCTCGAGTGTTCTAACTATGCACCAGACAAAGTTCATACTTCCGCAGACCCATAATAAGGTTTACGCGTTCAGGCATTTAAACACACCGGAGTTAAGTTATCAGTATTATTGTTGTATTTTTACATTTTCACTACGAAATTCTTCGATACAAAGTCTATATAATGATGGAACTTAATCATTGGTTATCAACCAGACCAGCATTTTCTTTATCACCATCCTTGATCTCTTCCTTGATGATATTCCATCCCATTCTTTGATTCAATTTCTCATACTTTATTCTATCGCGATCACTAACACTCGGCTTAATAGAAGACAATGCCCTATTAAAATCATCCATTATAATTTCAACTTTGGTATCCAGCGACTCATCCTCTTCCAAGAACCCCGACTTATCCAATTGTTGAATTTGTTGATTTTGGAAAAACTTCTTCTTTAATGCAATTATCCCTGCTTCTTTGACCAACGAGGACAAATCGGCCCCGGAAAAGTTCCTACATCTTGCATCGTTCGCCACGGATTCAAGATCAACATTCGCAAGTGGTGAATTGTTTGCCCTTACCAATGTCTTTAAAATTTCTAATCTTTCCGCCGCACTGGGTAATTCAATATATAAGGTTTTATCAAGACGTCCTGGTCGTAACATTGCTGGATCAATCATGTCGGGTCTGTTAGTGGCTCCAATCACAAACACCCCCTTCCTATCATTCAACCCATCCAATTCCGTCAATAACGTATTGACGACACGAGAACTTGATTCAGACAATGAAGTGTCTCTTCTTGGCACCAATGCATCCAATTCATCAAAGAATATAATACAAGGAACTGAAGCTCTCGCTCTTTGGAAAACTTGTCGAACTGCACGTTCCGATTCCCCGACGTATTTATTTAAGAGTTCTGGTCCTTTCACGGAAATGAAATTTGCTCGTGATTCATTGGCTACGGCTTTAGCTAACAATGTCTTACCACAACCTGGTGGGCCCCACATGAGGACTCCTGAAGGTGCAGTGATACCTACTTTCAAATATAATTCTGGTTTCTTAATCGGTTGGACTATACACATGTGTAATTCCATTCTTATGTTTGAAAGAGCACCGACATTTTGCCAGGTTACGTCCGGAACAGTGGCAAACCCTTCTCTCTTGGCAGTAGGTTGAATTGTAGGTAATGCATTCAAGAAATCTTCATATGTGATTGAAAGTGGATCTAATTGTTCCTTGCTTAATGGATTGGGATGTCTATCCAAGAACTTCTTTATCGTTGAAAGTTTCTCATAATCGGATTTATGACTGAAATTATCAAGTAATTGGTTGTCAAGTCCATCTACTTCCATCGAATCACTAATTTCTTCATGTTTCTCACTCAAACTTTCAAAAATCCTCTTGATAGCAGCGATACCAGCGGCAGAAACTAAACTCTTGAGATCAGCACCAACGTAACCTGGAGTTAATTTCGATAATTCCCTATACTTGAAAGAAGCCTCATCATGAAGTTTGATATTTTTCGTCATGGCACGAAGAATCGAAGCTCTTTGTTCTTCGTTCGGAACATTTAAACAAATTTCTCGATCAAATCTACCAGCTCGACGAAGGGCAGAATCTAATGAATCAGGCCTGTTTGTAGCACCAATTACGATTATTGGTTTCCCGTCAGTTTTGTCCAAGGTGAGTTCATCCATTAGAGTGAGGAGTTGGGCAACTATCCGTCTTTCCATTTCTCGCTGGGCACCACCGTCTCTCTTTGGGGTGATTGCGTCTATTTCATCCATGAATATAAGACAGGGGGCTATTGTTTTCGCTTCTTCGAACAATTCTCGTAGTTTCTTTTCGGATTCTCCTGACATTCCGGAAACAATCGAGGGTGCGGAAATGTTTATAAATGGAACTTGCAACTCACCAGCTAATGCATTGGCAATTGTGGTTTTACCACAACCAGGAGGGCCATAAAGTAAGACTCCTCGTGGTGGTTCTACACCTGTTGCGGTATATATTTCAGGATGTAATATAGGAAGTCCAATCAATTCAAGTAATTGAGTAGTGATGTTTTCTAGACCACCAAGTGAAGCTAAGTTGGTGTTTGGTGGTGTATAATCAGTCTTTTTCTTTTGCCTCTTCGTTGAAGATTTAGAAGATTCCTTTTGTCTTTTCTTATTATCCTTGACATCTGTAGTTTCCTTGTCAGTTTCTCCGTCCTTACTTTCGGTGTTCCATAACGCAACCACTGACTTATTCAAGGAATTTGAATCTTTCACTTCCATGAGTTCCCGATCAGTCTCTACATCAACTTCACTATCCTGACCGCTTGTTTCCACAGTCTTTGGTCCAAACTCCTCTTCTTCATCATCGCGAACAATTTTCAAAATTGTACTAATCGTTTTCTCCAATTGATTTCGTTTCATTCGTCTAAGTTGGAAATCTTTGAGTTGAACATATGTCAATACTTGAGATGTTGTTAAATTATTAGCGGATTCCATACATGCAAATGGATCTTGCGTTTCATCTTCTCCTTCGAGTTTTTGTTTATTCTCGGCGGTTTTTTCATCTAGTAGGTCATGGATTAGATTATAGATCTTTTGGTCTATTGGACCAGATACGACTGATTTAGCCATTTTAGTCCTTTAACTCAGGTTGTTGGTAAGTTACACTGATTTGCAATGTAATTTTTTTTTCCGAAGCTCTTCTCATCTGCTTCTCATCGAAAAATAAAAGACTTAGACAAAGACGATATTTACTTAGTAAAGAAAGAGTAATGGCTTTAAGAGAAGAACAATACTCGTCAGAGGACGAACCGGTTGATATAAGCGCTGTGAATGATAGTGATTTCGATGATGACGATGAAGAAGAAATGAAGAATAAAGTGTTTAGTTTCAAACCCAAGACAAAAACCGGGCCAACTGAGACCTTAGATGATGAGGAAGAATCGGACAACGAAGGTGAAGAGTTAGACGAGGATGCATCCGACCAAGGCGATGCCATATCTGAAAACGAGGACGAAGAAGTAGCTGAAGTACCAAGTAAATCCACAAATAAAAAATTAAAAAAGTTAACTGCTGCTCAACTAGAAAAGGACCAAAAAAGAATAAGGAGAACCGGAGTATGTTATTTATCAAGAATACCACCCTACATGAAACCTTCCAAATTACGATCCGTCTTGTCAAGATTCGGTGCCATTGATAGATTGTTTTTAAAACCAGAAGATTCGGCAATCCACAACAAACGAGTGAAATATGGTGGTAACAAGAAGAAAAATTTCACTGAAGGATGGGCTGAATTTGTCAAAAAGAGTGATGCTAAACTCTGTGCAGATACACTTAACGGGAATAAACTTGGTGGGAAGAAAGGATCGTATTATTATGATGATGTCATGAATATAAAATATTTACATGGATTTAAATGGTTAGATTTAACTCAACAAATCGCCAGAGAGAATGAAGCAAGAGAAGCTAAACTTGCCATGGAGTTGTCCCAACAACAAAAACTTAATAAATCGTTTATTCAAAATGTTGAACAGTCAAAAGTTATCAGTACTATCCAAAGAAAAAGACAAGCTAAACTGGATTCTAATGATAAGAAGGAAGAAGAAGGAATTAGAAGAAATTTTAAACAACGGAAAGTTGAAAGTACTCGTAGTGCTGCTAAGGATGAAATCAAAGAGAAATCAAAACCAAATGAAAAATTGAATGATATTTTATCAAAAGTGTTTTAAATATAATACATAGCAAGGGAAATAATATAATACATAGAGATACAAGCCTCCTAACGATGAGGTTTACGTTTTGGGGTTACTCGTACTTTGTAACTCGCTAAAAAGTCATATCTCTTTTCTAATTCGTTTTTACTTTTACACCCCAATTCCGCAATTAACAACGGACTATTAATTGCTTCATTTCTATCGATATGTTTCAGGAGTACGATTTTCCTCAATTTTGCCCATTTTGAACTTGGCCACCAATTTGAGTGTTCAGGGGGTGAACTAACCGCCGTGTCAAATGCAGGGGTCGTGATATTAAATGACCGATCTCTCTTTCTTGAAAATCTCTCTATTAGTGGAGTAGAAGCGTCTAACAAATCTGGGGAGTTTAAATGACGAACATGCAATTCCGGCTCAGGTTCAGGCTCTGTCCAATGATTCTTGACCAATTCTGGTTCTTCTGACCTATGATGATCCCAGATCAAGGTAGGTTCCTCTTCGAAACTAATTTCTGTCTTAGGTGTGTCTTTACGAGGAGGGTATACCTCAGCTTTGTCTTTTACGGGTGATTTCTTTCGAATTTTATTTTGTGTTAATGAGTCGATTGTATTGTTTACCCTTTCAAGTATGATTTCTCTTGAAAAATCAGCCAAATGTGGCAGTCTCGCGGTTGGTTCAGCTGAATATAAAGACGGAACTTTTTGACGAATATCAGATGGAGTTCGCAGAATCCTTCGTATATGCTTGTTTGGTGGCAGTTTAGATGTACTAGCCACCACCGGTTCAACCACAGGCAACACAGATTCCTTTGGATGAGTATGTGACGGAGTCAGTTGAACCAAACCTCGTATATGCTTCCTTGATGACTGACCAGCGGTACCGGATGTAGTGACAGCCGGTTCAACTATAGGTAACTCGGGTTCCTTTGGTTGAACCACAGTTTGTATTTCCTTTCTTAACAGACCAGCATTATCAGATGTAGTGGTGCCCACAGGTTCCTTTTCACGAACACCAGATGAAATTCGAACGACACCACGTCGTATCTTCTTCCTTAGCGGCAGTCCCTCGTTCGATTTCGCTTCTCCCGACCCCTTCTGCTCAGCCGGAGATGAAAGTGCACTGCTATTAAATTTCAAATTTGAAGGAGGTGAATGTGGGAAGTCTACGATGTTCCTATCACCATTACTCCCAGTCGGTGGAATCGACTCAGATGCATTGATTGGCGGATGACGAAGAGGACTTCTCTTCAGTGTTCGAAACCGGGTATAATTAAGTGGACTCACTCTTTGCTGTGTTTCGGAGTCAAGTCGAAGCACCGATGTGAGTCGAGCCGGTGTTTCAATTTCCGTATCATCGAATTCTTCTTCCTCATCTCCACTCAAGATATTCGACCTGTCCATTGTCAGTACTGGTTTGTTCATTTGCAACATAAGTTTGGATCTACAGATTTACTTTCATAGTCTATATTATTTTTATATAATTATTTTTTTCCGAGGCAACACAAAACACCCCAAATTCGCCAGACGCGTCACTAAACTTTTCACTCAATTACCAAATCTTCCAACACATCACCTATACATGCCTCTCTATCTACATTAAACAACCCATATGTTCTCTCATACTGAATTAAGCTTAACGAATCGAAAAACAATCTCAATTTAGTAATCAGATCAATCTCTCTTACCCCTTCTAACAACGGACGTAAATCACCTTGTGGTTGTTCCAAAGAAATGGGCAGATCTTTTAAATATGTAAAATCGTGTCTTCTTGAAATTTGATCGATGATTGACCCTGACGGATTGTCAATTGGTCCATTAAAGAACTCACTATCCGTGCTTATAAATAACCACTCGTGTAAATTAAACTCATCATAACTGCAAAGCAACAATTGATCGAAGAGTTTACATCCATTCAAGACAAGTTTCAAGTTTTCCTTGGGTAATACGTGTAGTTCTTTCGTCAGTTTATTAGCCACGGTTTCAAAAATCGACAAGAGTTCATGACTAACAATCGCCCATCGTGGTAACAAGTGTAATTCATTGAATTTTAAAACAATTGCTCGGAAAAGTATCGAGATTTCACTGCGGATTATATCAGGACAATTCCCGATTAGTAATGCTTCTAATTTATCAAAAATCGAATCTAAATAGTTTAGGAAATAATCCGTTGGTTGGATTAATATAAGATATGAGATTCGTTTTAATAAAAGTACTTTAGCCTCAAGTTCAGACGCTTCATTCCATACAAATAGGTTCCCGGGACCTTGAGTCGATGTCGTGATTCTTGAAATCATATCCCCGAGTTTCTCACGATCATTAGAGATCCAGATCCCCAAGATTGAATTCCATACCTTGAGTTTCTCCAAATCCATTTGGAAAAAGGAATTATCCATAAATGAATCAAGAATCATGGCCTTCCAATTTCTCGTGGCGTGATACTTTCCGACAATTTCCAATATACCAAGTACTCGCAAGCTTATTTGTGGTGTCTTTTTCAGTTTGATCTGAGGAATGATAAAACTGTTGATTAATACATTCAACGACTGTGAGACTTTATCTGAATCCTGACAAATCTCATCCAAAAAGGGAACAATCTCTAAAATTACATCAAATGTATCTTCTTGTTGAAGGGTAGAACTTTGGAAACTACTTGAATCCTTCTTTAACTCCAACTCTATCTCCTCTCGTGGATCAGAACTCCTTGTGGTAACAGTACTCTGAAACAACTTTGAAAACACATCCGCCAACTCCTTTCTATTCTTTTGATCTCTAATCTTTGAAGATTTCAACTTCATAGACAATACTTTACATATGCGTAAACTATCAGGATACACATCCTTGAAACTACCTGGGTGTAACAATACATTCTTGAAGAAATTAATCGACAAATTCCACACATCTATAATCGTATCATTATCAATTGAACCAAAGAATGACAAGAGGAAACCCGAGAGTTCAATGACCGGGATTTGAGTCTGCATGGATGATCTTTGGGCTTGGTCTAGCATCTGTGGATAACATCTACTGATTATCGAATTGAATAAATGAGGCAATGTAATCTGAGACCTTCCACCGTCAAGAATATTCAAGAGCTTAAGAGCACCCCCTGGAAATGTATTATTCAAATCAATCAAGCTTTCAATAATTTCCTGTCGTTCAAGTTCAATCAAAGTTTCTAAAAGTTTCTTAGCCCGGAATTTAAGTTTATGAGAAATAAAAGTCAATGACCTGTCGGAGTAAAACGTGGAATCGGCAGGGACTTTCGGCCTTGAATCACACCAATACCAAATATGATAGCCTATTCTAACAGCCTCTTGAAAGCATAAAATTATTGAATATAGTTTGTTTTGCTCCGTTGTTCGAAGTTCAGGTGATTCAATTTGGAAAACTCCCAGAATCATCGTATTTAAAAACCCATTGTCAGAAGACGCACGTCGCGCCTTATCTAAATTCGTCTTCATTGAAGAAGTCAACAAATAACTATGACTTATAGATAACAAGTCTTCCAATCCAGTGACTAGGATATTAACACATGAATTAACGTCTTCCAATTCGGAAAACCGTTCAAACAGGGAATACTTCGTGAATATCGCCTCTAATTTCGTAATCATAGTCTTGTTTAAACTTAAAAGTACGTTAAACACAGAATCACCAAGTAAATAAAGGGTGCGTGTAAGTAAGGAAACCCAATTCTCCAACAATATCGATGTCCTAGACTTTGTAATCCCTTGAATGAGGAAATTCACCAAAATCGGCTCCTTGTCTTCTTCACTCAAGTTTAATTGTAAATGTGATTCCTGGGCGATCTCCAAGAAATGGAATATACATTTCAAGAATTGAGATTCAATCAATTCAATGGTATATGACTCAACAGGTAAATTAGTATAGACCGAACAAGTACTAACAAGTTGATGAAACAATTCACTAAAGTTCTTTTCATTACCAGTCACCAACAACATAACTATTTTCAAACAATGATCTATACTAGTATAGTAATTTTCCACCAGATACCCGTCTTCAATGACTTCCTTGGTAACTTGTAAATGGAAAAACTTTTCAATGACACACATTACAAGACTCTTGTAAGTGGAAATATCCCAATCATTCGACCGAAGTAAATTCAATTTGTTGCTCGTATCCATGGCTGCAAATTCATTACTACAACTCTCCCGTAATAATTTCGGATTAGATTCAAATACTTTAATAATCAACCCTAAATAGTACGCAAACTGACCTAGATCATCATCGGCAGTCAATGTCTTTCTATCTCCCTGCATAAACCCGAATGTTAAAAGAGGATTGGTAAGTAGTTTCAATAATCTATTAGCACCACCATTCTTGATTATTCTTTTAAGAAAATCGTGAATTCCTAAATTACACCTCGTTGTTCCAGTTTCCGAATCATCCAATAATATTTGAAGTGGTCGCTCTAAAATCGTATCTCCGTCAGCTGCCAAGGTAGAGTGCGCCCATAATGTTTCCAAGGCAATTATTCGCTTATCAATAGGCAACCTTAAAAACAACTCCACAATCCCGGCTTCAATACTATAAATCAGGTAATTTGTGCTCATTTCATATATCGTTTTAACTGACTCAACTTGATGATTTGCAGGCTCGGAAGAATACACCGAGGTCCATAAATTTGAAATAATCGCCTTGATTGCTTTTTCCTTCTGGGAATCCGTCATTGATTTAGATATGTTGTTGAATGATTTCGCAATGGCGAAACTTATAAGAAGTCCCTGCTGATTTTTTTCACTCTCTTCAATCACATCTGGACTTGGGAGCTCTAATATCTTGTTTACGAGTACCGGATCAATATTGGTGGTGTCATTTTCACGCGGTACTATATTCAAAATCAGGACAAGCATATTACTAAGTTTAAAACAATATTTAACATCCAGGATATAGTCAATATATTTTCTTTGTAACATATTAACCACCAAATATGAAATTTCATTCGATGTAAACGGCACAGTTGGACTATTACTATTATCAAGTCTTGCCTTGTAAAACTGTTTTACTTTATCTACAATGTCATTATAAGAATCATTGACATGGTTCACCACTCCATACGCTCTTGCAGGGACTAGGTTAAACAACGACTCCAATATCTCCAATCTCTTCATATTAATGTTTGATTTCCCGATAAGACATATTATAGCCAAGGGAGCATGTAAAGTAATCATTTCTTCTTCGTTAAAATTAAATTCTTTCAAGACAAAATCAAGAATTTCTAATTTCTCTTCCTCGTCTGACAAGACTAATTGTAAAATATCATTCCATATATATGTAGATTCAGTCCCATCAAAGAAAGCCAGGGCAGAAACCATCAATTCCTTATTCCCCTTATTCTCAAATGCAATGTTCAAAAACCGAGAAAATAACCTCGGGGTAATAACAGTACTTATCTCCCACTTGTCCATGATTATAGACAAGGATATTTTAAACGCCTCTACTTTAGATTTTATACTATTTGACTCCACCATTTTTAAAAGTCCCGAAGATAATGTCTCCAAGGCATACCTCGCGAAATATTCCGTTCTTGGAATTCGCTTTTCACCAGTAGTCTCAGTGTCTGGACCAAGAAGATAATTCCAAAGTCTTCGATTCAAACTCATATCCTTCTTCAAAGTCACTCGACAACAACTCATAAGCAACATTTCTTTATCCTTGGCTGACACTTGTGAATCAAAAATACTACTATCCAAAGGTAAATGAGAAAGAAGCAAATCGAAAAACCCCCTCACGACAATTATATCACTGGCGGAATCTTCATTTGTGACTGTAGGATTAATAGACACTGCAAATGCGCGCACGAGAAGTCCAGGTTCCGGTTTCAAACACATTTCCGCCTCATGTACGAGTTTCCCGGTGGTGACATTTGTTACAAACTTGGGTAATTTCCGCATACACCAATGGAAAGCCCCTAGTCTTCGTTCAGGATTACTGATTATACAAAGAAACATACTTTGCCAGAAATGTGAATCATTATTCAATTTAAGTTTAAAATCTTCCGCCAATTGTAAAATATCATTGAAAGCCTCAGAATTCTCATCATCTAAACCTGAAAGTAAACTTAGTATAAACGGTTTGGAAATATTTCTTAAATGTTCAATATCCAACTTTGTCACAATATGATCTTTGAAAATACGAATTTGTTGGGGTTTGATCAGAATGGAAGAATATGAAAACAACGGTAATAACCCAGGCAACCAAATATTAATATCTTCATTAAGAGTTTCCTCGGGTAAATTCTCAAATATAAATTCATATATACTCAAGGCCTTTTGATGAACTCCACTAGGTAATCTTGAAGACAAACATAATGACAATTTATTAGCGACTTGTAAAGGTAAAGGAACGTAATACAGTTCTTGTATGCTTGGATCAGGGTTGAATTGAAGAGATTTTTGTAATCGAGATAGAAATGCAATGTAATCTGCCCATTCTTCAAGTTGATCAAATGATCCAAGGGCTTTTTCCACCAGTTGAAGATATTTCTTGTCCTTGGAAGACAATTGCGAAGTCTTGGATTTCTTGGATGTGATTGACTTGAGAACGCTATGCGGTACTTTAGGTGAATAATCCATCTGATGTGTGACCTTTGGCTGTTTAGTTGAGGTAGTACTCGAGGATTTTGCATTTTCGTTTACGTGTATAAATTAGCACGAGGTGCACGACCTGACTTTGTCCCAAACATAACAACACACACTACGGGGTACCTCTAAAATCTATGGCAATTGTCTATTTAAATATAAATATTGTATATATGTGTACTCTACTCAACAATCTCGTTGATAAATTTCATTACTTCAATCAACTCTTGGTCGTCAGCACTATGGGCTACCCCTTCATACCCATGGAAAGTAAGCTTACTAAAACCCAAGCTCTTGTATAACTCACTAGTTTGCAAACCATATTGATAGTTAATAATAGGGTCAGCTTTACCATGACCTTGGAAAATTGGGGTATTGAAATTAACCCCCAGTTTTTCAACTCGTTCGGCAACTTCCTTCTTAACAGGACAAAATCCCGACAAGGCAACCACACCACCAATTTTAAAATCCAATAAAGAAACCGTAGCCAATGATATAGCGGCACCTTGAGAAAACCCACCGATTATGATTTTCTCAGGTGGGATACCATATACATCTATTTGTTCTCTAATTAAATTCTTCAATACTTGACAACTTTTAAAGAATCCAGTAACGTCTTGTTTGGCGTCAGGGTTACCAAATTCATAAATGTCAAACCAAGCAGGCATGACATACCCACCATTCACAGTGATTGGGATAGATGGCGCATTGGGGAATATGTAATTGACGACATCGGACGAGGTGATTATTTTGGATTGCTTGATTAATTGTGGGAACCATGACCATCCTTCACCAGTGTCTCCTAATCCATGTAAGAAAATCACAGCTGCCTTGGCGGGTGTTTTCTGGGAATTTATTCTGATTGCGCTTATTAAATTACTCATTGATGTCCAAGTTCTTATAACAAAATAGAAACAAATTAAGTATATCAAAAGTTTTCCATATTTTTTTGTTTTTCTCCTATTTGGTACTAACATATGAAACTACAAACCTGAGTTGAAATTTTGCTAGCTCGGAAGAGATCGGTTAATTTTTGTTTTTGTATATGACGTGCTTGAGCCCTATTTATAGTGGTTTATTATAGATAGCAACTTTAAACTACAATTGATTTGTTCAACAAAGTCCAGTACATCGACCCATGTGGTTGTAAAAAAAAGAGGCTGCGAAATGAGTATAAAATATCTACAAACAGTTTGCTTTCTTTGATTCTATTTACTGAGTTTTTGTAAATGTATATACTGGAAAGTGACAGTAGATAGAAACTATTAACCATGGTGACCTTTGACGACTATATCTCTGTGAAGAAGTTGTATTAATTTTTTGCTTAGTTTCTCGTTAACAATCGGAGAAAAATTACTAATGCTTACTAACTTACTTATTAATGTTACTTTACGCTCACTTAGATCGCTATTTTCAAACTATTTACAACTTAAGGCGATGATGATGTCATTTTCATAAGCCGGCCCGCTCAGTTACGCTCGCACAAATTCTCTTCCTCGTAAAGGATTATAAATCTATTCTTCCACTTTATTCGGTCGTTTTTTGCTGGCGTAGAAAAGTGGAGATTACATAGCTTTCATTACATAGCTTTTCTCGTTGTCATTTTTTACCGAATATTTAACGGCCAGTTAGCATACTTCTTTCTATACCCTCTGTATCTACGTCAAAAATGTTATAATATACTGTCTATGATGGGTACATTAAGTATTTTTAGGATGATTTTGACTGATCTCTTCACTAATAGCTTTTAAGACAACCACCTAGACGACTAACCCCCTATGAGGTTTCTCTTTATACTTTTATAGGTATTTAGGTTTTCCTACCAAAAGTAAAGTTATAAATAGATTGTTTTATTTCATATATATTATATACAAGACTAAGCAATTAACGTTTCCTCTTCACTTAAACCAAGATAAACGAAAAGTCTATTCCATTGATCCTTTTTATGTAACATTGCCAATATTAAAACCGCTGGTAAATGCCATACCGAACACCAAAATAATTTCTTTGCATGAATCCCAGCCAATGCCAACCCCTCGCTTGTAGGTTTTGAAGAACCATTATAATTAAACTGTTGTTGTTTCCAGAATTGATAAGCTAAATAAGTCAACCATCCATTAGCAATTGCTGAATCAAATGGGAAAACCCAATCTGTGACTCCGAAATAACTCAATCCAAAACAAAGCGGGAACATCAATATGGAATATCTTAATGCTACTCGGGCGTTTAATTTCGGGTTCTCAGCTGCGGTCATTACATAACCTGCCAGTTTATATTGTTCGGCAATATTATGTGAAAGCGCATTAAAATGAGGAAATTGCCAAGCATATAAAAGTCCAGCAATACACCAAACTCCTGGAAGTGATAAGGGTGAAGATGCAGCCCATCCCATCAAGGGAGGAATTGCCCCCACGACAGCTCCAACCCAGGTATTAACAATAGATTTCCGTTTTAATGAAGTATAAATCCATGAATATAATACAATATTAGCAAATCCTAATATTGAAACAGTTGGATTAACACCAAACCATAACATGGTACACCCTAATGATCCAGTTAATGCTGCAAAATTATATGATTGAACGGGGGTAACTAATCCTCGAACAACTGGTCTACCTACGGTTCTGGGCATTTTACGATCAAATTCAGGTTCACGGCCCATGTTTATTGCATTGGCAGCCCCGGAACATAACGCGGTACCGGCGGTTAAAAACATTAATTCAGGTAATGTTACCGAGTACGGAGATATCGCATATGAACATATAGCACTTAAAGTTACCAATACGGTTAAATTTGGTTTAGTTAATTTCAAATATGCGGTACTGGCTGATTTTAATTCAGATTTAGATTTAGGATAAATTGATACCGGATCGGCATTAATCGCTTTAGCTTCCTTTGGAGTAACTTTGAATGGGATTTTGCTCTCAGTAGGTGGCATCAGCATACTTTGAGAAGCTTTTGCTTCGGGTTCTTGACAATTTAAAATTCTACTAGCATTTTCTATTATATAGGATGAAGATGAATCGGTTGTTGTAGTTGGATTAATTGTAGATATTGGAATTGCCCGTTTGAAATTTCGTACTGCTGTCCTTCGACAAAGAAGTTGATTGCAAAGAAAGTTTTGTTCAATTCGTAGCCTCTTGGTTGAATTTTGAAAGAAAAAGTTGAAATTGTTGAGATAATTCAACCTTGGAATGTGAATCACCATATTGAAAAACAGAACTTAACAGCTGTCGAGTCCTCCAATTGATAAAATGATATCTACAAGCCGAGGAGTGTCAAGGCTTGAGGTTAGTAAGGGGCTGATATCTAGCTGTCTTGATGAGAACTTTGAATTTTTTTTTACCAAAATTGATCTTTTTTTTGTTCACCCAATGAGTGGTGATCCAGATCAAACCCCCCTAGGTAAAAGTGTTTCAGGGATTGAAGGTAATTAAGGAAGTAGTTTCCGTAGTAAAGACGATTTAATAGCTAGTCAATTGTTGATATAGTTTCCTGGAACTATACGGAAAGATTTTATATAATACAGTAGAGGGGGGGAACTATCGCGTTGCAAGACTCCGCAAACAAATTGCTTGATAATTGTAATACTTCCCCCAAAAGATCTTGGCAAAAATGGTCAAAGTATTTACCCCTTTAGATAATAGGACTACTCGTGTAAGTACATCTTGAGCAATATCAGATAACGGTTCAGTTATATCATGTAGACCAAAGAGTAGATTAGGCAAACGTAGGCAAGTTATAGTCGTAGAAATTCTATATAATGCGTTCGCGCTGTAACATACCTAGAGAGCATGGAATACAAACTAGAGCTTAAGTTCAAGCACGGGTGTTCTTGTTCACATTTACAACTTCTTCGGATTAACTTCTATTGATTTATTTAACTACTTAGTTCTTTACACTAGTGGTTGTCTTTTCTTCAGTCATTTCAACATCAGCAATAGCAGTAGGATCTTGAGACTTTTTCTCATTCAATTTCTTATTTTCCAATTTATTTTCAATTAAATCATGAAAGGCAATAATGGCTCGTACTAATGTACTAATATAAATAACCATAAGTTCATCATTAGTCTTTATTGTGAACGCAGTAGCCAATGGACTTGTGGCAGCTGGATCTTGAACTAAATTAGGTAATAAATTGAATACATTTTGTAATTTCCCCAATATAGTATGATTTATAGGTAATTTCTTTTGATACACTTTATCCAAATAATTGGCAATTTCTCGAAGTTTTTGATGCAATCCTAATAAAGATTGATAAGTTTGAGTGACTTTTAATGATAAATTACCAGCGGCTTGATCTCTAATATCTCTTAATAAATGTTCAACCCCAATTTCTTCTGCTTCCTCAGCTTCAATTAATGAAGGAACATGAACAAATGTTTTTTCCGCTGCTGAACCATCATTCTTAATATCTTCAACCGCGAAATATGCATCTGTAGGAATTCCAACTTGTCTTGGTTCAACATCAACAATTAATAATAATGGATTAGGAGTATATCTTCTAAACACGTCATTAATTTTTAAATCTGAAGGTTTTAATTTCGGACCGGAATGATACCAACCAATTAATTTTTCCTTTGCATTGATTTTTTTAAACATTTCCCCCATTGAATCTATATAATTATGATCTAAAAACCAAACGCTAGGGTTTTTTTCATCTTCTTCAAATGGAATTGCATAGGAATTAGTCACATTGATTTTATCAGTTGAGTTATCACCTAATATCACACCAACTACTCGTTTCTTGGAATCTTTAGCAACTCGATTATAATGATCAACAACTGATAATAATACCAATGGAGATACTGCCACGGTTTTATTTAAGAAAGTTAATTCATTCGCACCAGCAACTGCAGTTGACATATTCACTAACTATTGGTAAAATTATAAAAAAAGTGTATTTGTATTTATATCTATGGTTCGTTCACACACTTCAACAATTAGTAAATTTGTCAACAATTGAAAAAGTGAGTACTGACTGGGTCCACATATGTTTTGTAGATAAGTTTGCCTTCAGGTTTTTTTCAGTGTCGCTCTTGCCCACCAAATTGTTTCGTGTACCTGCTCAAAAAAAGATCTTCTGCTAAAATGCACAGAGCTTACCTGATGGAGAGAAAGCTGTACAGTGGAGCATGTTTGGCCAAATTGTGATAGGGCCTCCGGGTTCCGGTAAATCGACCTACTGCTATGGAATGTACCAGTTCATGTCTGCAATAGGAAGAAAACTGTGTATAGTAAATTTAGATCCTGCGAATGATAGATTACCATATCCTAATTGTGCATTAGATATCCGAGATTTTATAACATTGGAAGATATAATGGAGGAACTAAACTTAGGACCGAATGGAGGATTAATGTATGCGTTAGAGCTGCTTGACCACGAGGGAATAGATATGTTTTTAACCAAGATAGACCAACTTGTTCAAGATAAAAATTATATATTGTTTGATTGTCCGGGACAAGTTGAATTATTTACTCATCATAATTCTTTATTCAAGATATTTAAGAAATTAACTCAAACTAAACGAATGAGATTATGTGTGGTATCACTAGTTGATTCCATATATTTGACAAGTCCTTCGCAATACATTTCAATCTTATTGTTAAGTTTACGATCCATGCTTCAATTAGATTTACCTCATGTTAATGTCATCAGTAAGATTGATTTGTTGAGAAACTATGGAGAATTACCATTCAGATTGGATTACTATACCGAAGCTCAAGATTTGAGTTATTTGACTCCATATTTGGAACAAGAATCAAATTCAATATTGGGTAAAAATTACGTTAGATTAAGTGAATTAATTGCCGAATTAGTCGAGGAGTTCCATTTGGTTTCGTTTGAAGTATTGTCTGTTGAAAATAAGAAAAGTATGATTCATTTATTAAGTATAATAGATAAAGCCAACGGTTACAGTTTTGGAAGTGAAATTGGAGGTGATTCAATATGGAGCGAAGCAACTAGACAAGTTGGTTCAGGAACAGATGGATATCAAGAAGTTGAAATTCATGAACGTTGGATTGAACATAAGTCGGAATATGATGAAGAAGAACGTAAACAAGAACAAGAATTACGAAGGGAACATCTGGAACAAGAAATTGAACTTACTGAAGAAGATGAATGGGAGGCTGCATTACAAGATTGGGAGAGTAAACATGGAGGTGCGGGAGCCCTACTGAGATAAAATTGTATATAGACACCTTTATAGATTTGTAATATAGTCGTGTGCGGCACAACATCAACAAAGTCTCTAATTTTTTTTGCCTACTCCAGGATTCCTACATGATGAGCTCTTCAAGGGAATTGAAAGAACGCATGATGAGTCAGATTGAAGATGAAGACTATGCAGATAGTTTAACTAAGCAAATGGATATCACCATATCTAACTTGACCAAAAAACGAGAAACATTACAACTTAAAATTCAAGAATATAAAGATGTTAAAAGTTCAGTTTTAGCACAAGCATCAGAACAACCAGTTATGATTCTGTTAGGAGCAGGATATTTCGTCGAGAAGTCAAACCTGGAAGCAATAGCATACCTTGATTCTACCATTTCACGAATGAATCAAGTACTTTCTGAAATCACAAGTAATATAGATCATGCAAACGATACCAAAAAGAAATTCTTACTCTTTAATGATTTTGTTAAACAAAATGGATCAGAGGAAGAAAACAAGGAAAAATTGAATGAAGAAGGATTACCATATATGGATATCCAGGAGGAAATCGACGAGGATGGAAATGTCATTAATGTAAGCATCAATGATACCCCTGTAGATATTAAAGATTCGTTTGAGAAAAATAACTTATCAAGTAATAACCAGGCAGAAAATAGTGCGGGTACATCTGTGGAAATTGCTGGCATGAAGCACATCCAGGAAAAAATAAAAGTTGAAGAAGACGTTATAGTCGTGGATTCACCAAAACGTAGTCCTGCTGCTGGTGGTGAAACATCTAAAGACCTTACAACCGATATTGAAGAAAAGAATGATGTTGACTCTGAAGAAGTAGATCAGATTCAAGAATTAATGGAAGATATGGGGTTAACTACCAAGCCAGTTACAACAACAGATATAATTGACCAAGATTTACTTTTAGACAAGATAGATCAATTGGAAATTGGAACCGATGAGAAGTTTCAATTAAAACAAATAGTAGTTGAAGAATATAACAAGTTAAACGAGAGTGCAAGTGACAATCAGCAACAAGCACCTACTCTAGCAATTGACAAATACGATGATTTACTCCAGTTAGAATTATTTGCTGATGATTTGAATAATGAACAAGACGTCAGCTATGCCGATGATGAAGAATGGGATTTTGAATTTGATGAAGATGATGATGACGAAGACGAAGATTTGGCAGACGAGTTATTATATGGAAATCATCCTAGTGGCGTTTTAGGAGCTTCTGCATCAGAAAAGACTAATGCATTACTATGGGATCAAATTAGAAAGTTAAGAAATCAACAAGACAATAATGTTGCTGATGTTGGTAAGAAGAAAAAGTCCGTTAGGTTTGCCGAAACGTTGGATATTAAAGAAGTTGAAAATATAAGTGAAAGTTTGAAAAATCCACCACCTGCCCCACCCAAGATGTCATTGTTTAAACAAAATCGAGTTGTGAATAAACAATCGGAAGATAAGATCGATGAGCCAGTAGAGGAAGTCATCATGGAGAAAACCATTATTGAGCATGATTTTGAAGCACCAAAGGTATCCAATAATGAAGCTGTTTCTAGAGATATAGTCGAGAAAGACAACGATGAACTGTACGTTGAAGTTCCAAAGACGATGTCCAGGTTTAAAGCTGCTAGGTTAGGTAAGACTCCAATTTCTACTCCCGCTACGTCTTCTCAAGAGACCCCACCAAGTGTTTCTCCTGTAGAGGAAAAGATCATGGAGAATACTATCATCGAGCGTGACATCGAACCTGAAGTTATTGTTACACATGATATTATCGAAAAAGAAGTCAAACTGGAAACTCCCGAAGTATCTAGCAAGCCAATATCAAAATTTAAAGCATCTAGAATAGGAAAGACTATGCCAAATAAGTCAGCCGCCAAAATACCTATCCCAACTGTAGTGTCAACAAGTAACATATCTTTAGAAACAAATGATGAACCAGCTGACATGGAAGTAAAAGAGACTCAATTGGATTATAGTTCATTACATCAAGATATGGATACTATGGCCAAAGCATACATTTTAGGAATGTATGACGATGATATAATGACTGAAGGTCCCGTTGTTGATAAAGTTGAAGATTTTGAAATCTTGAATAAAATGATTGAATCCATGCCTTCAAAAGAACCAGTTAAGAAAATTAACAAGAACAAGAAAATATCTGATATCGAATTTGATGAGAATTTAGACGAAATAGGCATGAACGAAGTTGGCGAAGAAGAAGAGGAGGAATATTTTGAAGATATGGAAGACACTGGTCCAATTCTAGCTGATGAAATATTAGAGAATGAAATCACATTTGATGAAGATGATGAAGATGAAATATTAACTCTGGAACTTAATGAGAATTATCATCGATTAAGAAATAAATTAATTCTTGATCAAAATGGATTTAAAAAATCTCAACAAGAATTAGAATTTGAACCAATTGATGAAGATGGGAACCCAATTAAAATTAGTCGTTTCCGGGCTGCTAGAGCTAAAGGTGGTGTTTTTAATGGGTTAAAATAGGAACTATATAGAAATAGAAATAGCATAAATACTACAAGTATCACTGGAGAATATCTCTCGGTATTTCCTTTCACGAAAAGGGAACCGCATTACTCCACGAATTTCCGACGTGAAATCGAAAGGAAATAATTACAGGTACAAACCAGAACCCTTCATGCAAAGTGAAGCGCATTACTCCACAAATTTTCAACGTGAAATCGAAAGAAAATATTTAGAGGTACAAACCAAAAGTATTTCGAAGAAATATATGTAAAGCAACGGAGTTTGATATTTTTTCATGAATTTACTCATTTGCGCCCAAATATTTAAAAATAAACAAGCATATCTCCTTGGCATTAGGTAATATCAGATCATACTTCTAACAATCGCTCGAAGATACATGTATTGAAAATTTTTACATCATATGGATATAAATCCTTTACATTTGCTATAGCCGGTGCAATATCCGGTTGACAATAGTGAAAAAAATATTCAAAAAAAATAAGGATTGTCTTTCCCCAGAACTCCGAAGAATGCATTCTCGGAGTCTCCAAGATTGGGGTTTCCTAAGGGTCTTCCGACAAGAACCAGTTATAGTGGCCAGATCCAGACCCTGTAGTAATTTGGGTTGATCCGGACTAGGGAAATTCATCAATAAGGACGTTTGAACAAATTGAACCATCATTCAAATGAGTACGACTAATCTGAGATCAGTACTTTTCAAGATTGACCAATTATATTTGAAGCATTTCTCTTAAGCGACATTCCGGGGTAGATAATTTTTGAAAACTTTTAACGTTTACGGGCGATTTTATACATGCTTGCTTAAACAATGCCCTGGGATCAAAAAAAATTTTCAGTGTTGTACGATTATTTGCATTATCCGGGGAAATCTCGCAGAAAATCTAAAATGGGCATTAAAAGCGAGTGTGTAAAGTAGCACATACATCAGTGTCATGAACTATCTAATATCTCTACAAAGATTAGATTAAATAGATCTAGTTTACGTTAATCTTCGATTCTTTATATAAAGAGAAGATTCGGATCAATTATCTCTTGTCTTCGTTCCCCGCTATTCTGCCCCACGTAGCTTAACTGTCAAAAATGTTCCAAAAAAAAAGAAACGTGCCGCGAATATTCCCTGGGCTGTTACCAGCGAGTATTGATCTAGATGTAGTAATTAATGTCTTGCGTATGTAATTGATTTAACAATACTTCTTACCGTTGAAGGCATTACTAACGTCTTACTACAATGGTGATATCAATGAATCTCAAATATGTCGCAAACAAAAGACTCTCCGAGAACGGGTATTACATCAAACCAATACCTAATTTTGTCGGGCCTGAATTTACCGTGGAAAAAAAAAAAAAGAAGAATTCAAGAATTTCTATTAATTCTGACACGTAAGAACTCTTAAACCACAAACTCAAAACCACAAATCGTTTTTGATTCAAGTTAAAACCTTATCTATTTAACCCGTTTTACTTACCGAGGCTGTTTGTACATGTGTGGTTACTTTGAAAACCGCCCTTGATTGCAAAAGAGGGGTTTTTCCTAGTCTCCAATTTGTTGGCTGAGTGAAATAGTGACGATTTTTTGTTGGTTCCAAACAAAAAAAAATGGAACACAGCAAGAAAAATAAAAATAAAATAATAATGCAAAAAAAAAAAAAATAACATGTACCGTTTGATTGAAAATAGAAACAAAAATAAAAATAATGTCGTATGTCGTGAAAAAGGCGGTAATTATTGAAACATAAACCCACCTCAAAGATGTGACCTATTATATAAAGAAAGGATTAATTCCAGACACGGTTTTTTTTTCCTTCCCAAAACTCAATTGATATTTTTCTTTTCTAATTTCTTTTGAGTCAGCGTTCAATTGAATTATTCATACATAGATATATAAAGTTACACACACTAACAATATGTCCGCCCTTTTAAAACAAAGAGTTAGATACGCTCCATACTTGAAAAAAGTAAGAACAGGTGAACAATGTCTTGAATTGTTTAAACACGGTCAATATTTAGGTTGGTCTGGTTTCACTGGTGTTGGTGCTCCAAAAGTTATTCCTACTGCTTTAGTTGATCATGTTGAAAAAAATAACTTGCAAGGTAAATTGGGTTTCAATTTATTTGTTGGTGCCAGTGCTGGACCAGAAGAAAGTAGATGGGCGGAAAATTCCATGATTTTATCAAGATCTCCACATCAAGTTGGTAAACCTATTGCCGCTGCTATTAACGATGGTAGAACTCAATTTTTCGATAAACATTTGTCTATGTTCCCTCAAGATTTGACCTATGGATACTATACCAGAAATAAACCAAATGGTTCAAACTTGGATTTCACAATTATTGAAGCTACAGCAATTACTGAAGATGGTTCAATTATTCCAGGTCCTGCTGTTGGTGCATCTCCAGAAATGATTTCAGTTTCTGACAAGATTATTATTGAAGTTAATACTCATACTCCTTCATTTGAAGGGATTCATGATATTGACATGCCAGTACAACCTCCATTCAGACAACCTTACCCACATACCACCGCTGATTATAGAGTTGGACAAACTGCTATTCCAGTTGATCCAGAAAAGGTTGTGGCTATTGTCGAAAGTACTTCTGGTGATAAAGTTCCTCCAAACACTCCAAGTGATGCTCAATCTCAAGCAATTGCCAACCATTTGATTGAATTTTTAGAACAAGAAGTTAAAGTTGGTAGATTACCAGAAAATTTACATCCTTTACAATCAGGTATTGGTAACATTGCCAATGCCGTTGTTGAAGGTTTAGCATCATCAAATTTCAAGAACTTGACTGTTTGGACTGAAGTCTTACAAGATTCATTCTTAGATTTCTTTGAATCTGGTTCATTAGATTTCGCCACTGCTACTTCAATTAGATTAACTGAAGATGGTTTCAAGAGATTTTATGAAAACTGGGATGAATATTCCAAGAAATTGTGTCTTAGATCACAAGTTGTTTCTAATAACCCAGAAATTATTAGAAGATTAGGGGTTATTGCTATGAATACTCCAGTTGAAGTTGATATTTATGCTCATGCCAACTCCACCAATGTTATGGGATCAAGAATGTTGAATGGTTTAGGTGGATCAGCTGATTTCTTGAGAAATGCTAAATTATCAATTATGCACACTCCATCTGCACGTCCATCCAAGATTGATCCAACTGGTGTTTCCTGTATTGTTCCAATGGCATCCCATGTTGATCAAACTGAACATGATTTAGATGTTATTGTTACTGAACAAGGGTTGGCTGATTTAAGAGGACTTGCTCCAAAGGCAAGAGCTCAAGTTATTATTGACAAGTGTGCTCATCCAGATTATAAATTACAATTACAAGATTACTTTGATAGAGCTGTTTTCTATAATACCAAGAAGAAGTCATTACATGAACCACATATCTTGAAGGATGTATTCAAGATGCATTTGAATTTCCAAGAAAATGGTACCATGAAGTTAGATTCATGGGATCAAAAGTTTTAATGTATATGTAAATAACTAGCAAAGTCTATTTTTATAGAAATGAAATATAATTACCTCGACACACGCGTACTCAATCATGTAGAAACCCCCCAAAAATGTCGTGCTAGTCAGTAATATAATTCAACCCAGTCGTATACAATTCAATTGAGGAGAACTGAAAAAAAAGAGGAGAATTGAGCTATACGATGAGATGAACGAGATGAGCTGTGTTATTGTATAAGCCATATGAAAAATTCCCCTCCTTCGGTGTGAAACGCGGAAATACCAACAGCCCACAGAGGAGGGGTAATTACACAACTCACTTACACACGCACAAGAAAAAAAAATTAAAAAACAAAAATAAGGAACATTTGAAAATTTAAAACTATTTCTTATGAAGAATGTCGTCACTTGTTAGATAGGTTATAATAAGATGTTATTTTGAAAAAGGAATGTAATTGAGATATTTTAAATTCAAGTATGTCATTGGGCGTATTCATACGTTATGAACAACACCTCTGATCCCTTATCTCTTACAAAGGGGGGACGCAGGGAGGGGCAAATAATGCGGCCAACAAAAAAATATTATGTAGGGCAAAATTGACACATGTCGGATGACTGGAGGAGGGGATGTGTGGACCCGGAGGATTAATATAAAAGCCCCAAAAATGGAAAGAAGGAACAACTACCCGAAGTAGTTAGTTATATATGATAAGATATGCAGACATTTTTGTTAATTACTGTATCAAGTAAAATGTCCAATTATAAGTAATTCTATCGTATATAATTTTCCCTTTACGCGGTATGGTTTTCGAAAGAACAAGAGAAAACCGGTTTCGCTTATAACAGCAAACAAAATCAAGTAAAATATATTTGCAACCAAACAAAATTATAGCTTTAATTGATGTGAGACCTTGTAGTAGCTCCTGATCATTTGTAATCCCACCTTCTTTTTACTTTGAAGTTCATCATGGTTTGTTCTAATATATGTTTGACTTTTACCTTGCAGGACAAGCATTGCTTGCCCTTTACTCTTAAATGTAACAACCACTCGTCTAACTGTTCCATTTAGGATTAATATTGTTTGTTAGAAAAGATTAAACCAGAACCTACTACGCAGGGTTTACCCATTAACATTCCCTTATCTATTATCTCTACTTTAGGTCGCGTTGTTATTCCTTCTGTAAGTGAATATTCCTGATATGGTGAAACCGTCCGAAGTAACATTTTTCAAGCTTTTAATATTCCAAAAGCTGAAGTTTCAAGAATTCAAAAAATTACTTCCTGTACCTGAACAATTCGGTTGCAAAAAAGTTTTTCTTTTTCAGAATGGGCATGTTCAAGTTTCCTAATTTGCATCATATGAAGCAATTTTAGCAAATTTTATGTAGTGGTGGCATTCTATATTTAGATACCGTTTTCATCTTCCTTTTAGGATTTATTTCCAAGAAATTAACTTCCACACATGGCAACGTCAAACAACTTGTGGACAGCTGTGATTTCAAAGTTCAAACCTACAGTTAAACACTTAAAAGAACAATCTGACGCAGAGGAATCCCAATTTTCTGATGAGAAACTTGATATTAACAATTCCAAATTTAATAGGAAGCCAACTGGAATATGTAAACTTTCTGATCAGATTTTACTAGAAATCTTTTCTCACCTCAATCAAATTGAGACTATAAACATGAGACTTCTCAATAATCAACTATACGATATTGCTACAATTAAATTATTTAGTTCCATCTATGTTCATCACCCTGAACTGAAAGAGGCTGATATAACTATGAGAGTCTACAAATCAAGAACTACTTATTCTTCATTTCAAACCCTGTATACTGTGGTTAACGGCTATGACAAATTTCAACAACTCTGGGAAATGAAGAAGGAAATAAAGTTGGTGAAGAATGTTTTGCTTTGTATTGATAAGGAAAATAAATATTCAAAACAATGCTACTCCTATTTAACTAAGAAGTGTCCCTGGATCACTGTTGATGTTGAACTGTATCTGTTTAATATTTCTCATAAACAAGAGGCTAGAGCTGATAAGATTACTCAACTTTACGTTAAAAATACTTTTAGGTTTTGGTTTATGGAAGATAATTTTTCAATTGAAGAATTATACATTCTGGGTATTAATAAAGTTCGAGATGGGTGTTTTCCATTGGCCCTTATTCCCCGTATGAAAGCCTTGACTGTTCTTTTTGTGAAAGATGAAGTGAACCAATATGTTCTTCGTCAATTTAAAAATTGTAATATTGCTAATTTAAAAATCAAACACTTGGGATTTGAAGTACGACAATTACACATGAGGGATCTAAATGAAGTCTTTGTAATGGATAAGATTATCACCTTAAAACTTCAGTTTTCCAATAGGAAAACACCCTATGAGGATTTGCGATGGATTGCAAAACGTATGAAAAGGCTCAGAAATATTCAAATTCATTGGCCTCAAGCCTCCTTTGAAAAGATTATGGCACAATTTGCAGGCAATACTTTGCACCAAGTCAGATTGCAATCTTTTGGCCCTGGACAGACATTGTCCGACCTGAGCATTGGCAAGATTTTAAGTCATCATAAACATTGTGTAACCTATTGTAGTTTCTGGGTGGATAAGCAGTATCATAGCGCCAGGTTACACCGTGAGAAGTGGTATGCTTCCGGAACTCCAGAGACTCTGGATTCAATGTTACGGAAATCTATCTCTAAAGAGGAGTATCCCCAGCTAAGGCGTGTTACGGTGAATGATCATAGCTATTTTTTATCCTAACAGAACCTCTATAGAACTTCCTCAAATTCTACAAAACTTATTAACGATTTAGAGAGGGCAACTCTTTGTTGTTGAAATATATATAACTTAATACTTTTAGTAAACTCTGCATAAAATTGGAAAGAAGGAACAACTACCCGAAGTAGTTAATGATAATAGTTATATATGATAAGATATGCAGACATTTTTGTTAATTACTATATCAAGGAACAAGTCCAATTATAAGTAATTCTTTTGTATAAAATTTTCCGCCTAAGACCAAACAAAATCAAGCAAAATATATTTGCAACCAAACAAAACTATAGCTTTAATTGATGTGAAACCTTGTAGTAGCTCCTGATCATTTATAATCCCACATTCTTTTTACTTTGAAGTTCATCTTGGTTTGTTCTTATATAATATGTTTGACTTTTACCTTACAGGTCAAGCATCGCTTGCCCTTTAAATGTTAAATGCAATAACTCTTAAATGTAACAACCACTCGTCTAACTGTTCCATTTAGGATTAATATTGTTTGTAAGCAAAGATTAAACCAGAACTCATTAGGCAAGAGATTACCCATTAACATTCCCTTATCTATTAGCTCTGCTTTTGGTCGCGTTGTTATTCCTTCTCTGAGCAACTATTCCTGATATGGTGAAATAATCGGAAGCAACTTTTTTCAAGCTTTTAATATTCCAAAAGCTGAAGTTTTAGGAATTCAAAAAATTATTCCTACCCGAACAATTCGGTTGCAAAAAAAGTTTTTCGCTTTTCAGTATGGGCAGGTTCGAGTTACCTTAATTTGCATCATATGGAGCAATTCTAGCAAATTTCATGTTCTGGTGGCATTCTCTTGGGATCTATATTTAGACACAAGGTTTCATCATCTTCTGTTAAGGATTTATTTCCAAGAAATTAACTTGGAGAAATGTCAATGTCAAACAACTTGTGGACAGCTGCAGCTGTAATTTCAAAGTTCAAACCTACAATTAAACACTTAAAAGAACGATCTGACGCAGAGGAATCCCAGTTTTCAGAGGACAAACTTGATACTTGCACTTATGAATTCATTAAGAAGCCAACTGGAATATGTAAGCTTCCTGATCAAATTTTACTACAGATCTTTTCTCACCTCAATCAAATTGAGACTATAAACATGAGACTTCTCAATAATCAACTATACGATATTGCTACAATTAAATTATTTAGTTCCATCTATGTTCATCACCCTGACCTGAAAGAGGCTGATATAACTATGAGAGTCTACAAATCAAGAACTACTTATTCTTCATTTCAAACCCTGTATACTGTGGTTAACGGCTATGACAAATTTCAAAAACTTTGGGAAATGAAGGAAATGAAGTTGGTGAAGAATGTTTTGCTTTGCATTGATAAGGAAAATAAATATTCAAAAGAATGCTATTCATATTTAACTAAGAAGTGTCCCTGGATCACTGTTGATGTTGAACTGTATCTGTATGATATTTCTCATAAGCAAAGGGATAGAGCTGATAAGATTACTCAACTTTACGTTAAAAATACTTTTAATTTTGATAATATGAAAGTCAATTTTTCAATTAAAGAATTATACATTCATGGTGTTGATCAAGTTCAAGGTGGGTGTTTTCCATTGGCCCTTGTTCCCCGTATGAAAGCCTTGACTATTCTCTTTGTAAGAGATGAAGTGAACGAGTATGTTCTTCGTCAATTTAAAAATTGTAATATTGCTAATTTACAAATTAAACACTTGGGATTTGAAGTACGACAATTACAAATGAGGGATCTAAATGAAGTATTTGTATTGGACAAGATCATCAATTTAAAACTTCAGTTTTTCAATAAGAAAACACCCTATGACGATTTGCGATGGATCGCTAAACGTATGAAAAGGCTCAGAAATATTCAAATTCAATGGTATCGCGCCTCCTTTGAAACGATTATGGCACAATTTGCAGATAATACTTTGCACCAAATCAGATTGCAATCTTTTGGCTCTAAACAGACATTGTCCGATCTGAGAATTGCCAGGATTCTCTTTTATCATAAACATTGTGTAATCTCTTGTAGTTTATGGCTGGATAAGAAGAATCACAGAGCCATGTTGCACCGTGAGAAGTGGTATTCTTCCGGGACTCCAGGGACTCCAGGGACTCCAGGGACTCCAGGTAGAATTCCGGTTTCATTGTCACGAAATTCTTTCTCGGAAGAGGAGTATCCCCAGTTAAGGCGTGTTACGGTGGATGATCATAGCTATTTGTGGTCATAACAGAAACTCTATAGAACTTCCTCAAATTCTAGAAAACTTATTAACGATTTAGAGATTGCAGCTCTTTGTTGTATATAACTTAATACTTTTAGTAAACTTTGCTTATCTACAATAAGATGCTTCCTCGGTATTAACAGTTTGTAAGTTTCTTCTTACGAATGAATCGGTTGAGTTTACTATGTTTGGACTAAGTTTACACTATTTACATGTAGATTTATTTGACTATACATCAGGGCTTACTTGTATCTTATCTAAGGTTAAACATCTGCTTGCTCTAATTTACCACAGTCAAACTTTTGCCTTTGCTTGCCAAAATTTAACCTGTTTAGCCCAAGCATACTTTACAGATTTAACAATCCCCGCCGTGAACACACCTCTAATAGCTTGTTTAATTGAACTTATTTGAATCGTGCGACTAATAACTTTGGTTATATGTTTTGCCAATTGTTTATCCTTGGCGATATCTTTAATAGATTTATCATAATATTGTTGATATAATTGTTTTCTGAACTGCAATGGCAATGTACTTATTAATTTAATCTTATTATTTGTGTTTAAATTTTTCTTGAATGTTCTATTAATTGGATCATTATCGAGAATTATTAAATAATTATTATGAATGAAAAATTGTAATATTGGTTCATATAATTTCTTAAAATGCGTAAATTGTTTATTGACTATGTTTTTCACTTTATTTGGGTTCTCACCTCCAATTTTCATTCGGAAATCACCAAGGTAGGAAAGTTTAGTTATTTGTTGATATAATTCCAATTCCGTGAATTGTGGTTGTTGTAAAAGAATTATGGAAATAGTCATGGCATTTTTCAAATTATATTGATTAAGAAATTTAATTCGTAAATCTTCATCTTTAATTATATTCACGGGTTTTTGTAACCTTCCGGCGAAATATAAAGAATTCCATTCACATAGATCAAGTAAAGCTGATTTGGTGGATATGATTCCATATTTGACAAGGGTGTTATTGATCAACACAAACGGGTTAAAATATATTCCCGTGCCTTGAATGAAATTTATAAAGGATAAATGTTTAAACGAGTAGTGCTTGGGATTTTGTACAAGGTTTTGTTTATGAAACTCTTGAGTGTTGGGAACAATATGAATGAAATCTAATTGTTGATTAGTTGGAGTAGTAGTCATGGAAGAAGTTTTATCATATCCATCTTGAGGAAGTATACCTGATCCATATCCAATCGATACATCGATTGGTGAATTAAAACTATTAACAATCTCTTGTAATTCCAATTGTTTGTCTTGAAAAGTATCATCAGGAGTTAATTCTTGATTATTAGCTCGAAAATCTTTCGGAATAATCAATTTACTAAATCCTAAACTACCTTCAGTTATAACTGGCTGATAATATTTATCAGAATATGGTGTAGATGACGGAACAAATGTTATTGATTTGTCCAGCGATGATGTGTTTAACCATCGTATAGATATACGTAGTTTATATTGATGTCTTAAATAACATCGTGTGAGCATGCTAAATGTGACCCCCTAAAAAGTAGAAAAAAATCAAGTTAAGAACTGGTATCAATTGACTAGGGGTATGTAAAAGACCGACTTTAACTAGAGTAGTGTTCACTTTAACCGATTTTTTTGCCAGAGTTTTTCTTTTTTTAGACCGAGAAGTGTTACTTCCTCATGAGAGCCGCACACACCAAATACCCTGCCGAGGAAAATCTTTTCACGGCACGGATATTACACACTATTACGTTGCAATCTCCGCTGAATGTTCTCGATTCTACTTATAAAAGCACATTGTTGTATTACAAGTTCACAATTACAATAACTTTTAATTCAATTACGTATGTTATTTACTACTAGTGGCATAAGTAACTAAATTTTAGTATTTATCTATTAGTTATAAACTTCTGTTAGGATAACATGTGCAATTCCTTTCTAATCCAATCTCCTTGAAAATTCTTAATTTATCCTTTCATATGGCGTTAAATCCCTTCCAAATTGAACATTTAACTTACACACAAAGTACAAACTCTAAAACAATTCGCGACAAATCTTCTTCGTGTGTCAAAAACAATATGACATATATCATGTGATACACATCACATGACTTTGTTCACATGACAATGAGTCACGCCGTTTCCGGATGAAAAATTATATCGCCCCAGGTGGGTGATTTGAAAAACTTCTTTCCAATTTTCAACGACTTTTCCTACTAAGTAGTAGTTAGCAATGAGTTCTCAAACTTATAGATCATCACGTTCTGGTCAAGAACAACAGTTATCATTTGAAGATGTTGTCATGACTGGTTTAGCCAATGACGGAGGATTATTCTTACCTTCAGTCATACCTAAATTACCTTCAGATTTCTTAACTACTTGGAAAGATTTATCCTTCAATGAATTAGCGTTTGAAATTTTAAGATTATATATTTCCCAAGAAGAAATTCCTGATTTTGACTTGATTGAATTAATCACCAAATCTTATTCTAAATTTAGATCTAATGAAATCACCCCAATCAAGAAACTTGATGAAAATTTATATTTGTTGGAATTATTCCATGGTCCAACTTATGCCTTTAAAGATGTTGCATTACAATTTGTTGGGAACTTATTTGAATATTTCTTAACTAGAAGAAATGCCGATAAGAAGGATCACGACAGAGAAATTGTTACCGTTGTCGGTGCCACTTCGGGTGATACTGGTTCTGCAGCCATTTATGGTTTACGAGGTAAGAAAGATGTTTCAGTTTTTATTTTGTATCCTACCGGTAGAATCAGTCCAATTCAGGAACAACAAATGACCACAGTTGAAGATGCAAATGTTCATACTTTAAGTGTCAATGGTACTTTTGACGATTGTCAAGATATTGTCAAGGCTATATTCGGAGATAAAGAATTCAATGACAAGTATCATGTTGGAGCTGTTAATTCAATTAATTGGGCCAGAATTTTAGCCCAACAAACATATTATTTCTATTCTTATTTCCAATTACAAAAGGAATTGGTTGATTCTGGTAAAGTAAGATTCGTGGTTCCTCTGGGTAACTTCGGAGATATTCTTGCGGGATACTATGCTTATAAAATGGGATTACCAATAGATAAATTGATTATAGCTACTAATGAAAATGATATTTTGGATAGATTTATGAAATCAGGAGAATATTCCAAAGAACAAGAATCTGGAGTTAAGGCTACTCATTCTCCAGCTATGGATATTTTAATTTCTTCAAATTTTGAAAGATTATTGTGGTATTTAATTAGAGATAATGTTACTAAGGATGATGCTAAAGCAGGTGCAACTTTAAACGATTGGATGAACCAATTGAAAACAAAAGGTAAATTCGTTGCTCCTGAACAAGTTTTAACTGCTGCCAGAGCTATATTTGATTCCGAAAGGGTTGACGATGAACAAACTATCAAGACTATAAAACAAGTTTATACAACCCATCCAGAAAAGTATATTGTGGATCCTCATACTTCAGTCGGTGTCACCACTTCATATAGATTTATTTCCCAAGATGAACCAAGTGAAAATATTCAATATATTTCCTTATCTACTGCTCATCCTGCTAAATTCTCCGAAGTGGTTAATAAAGCCTTGGATTCGTTTGATCAATATTCATTTGAAAAGGATGTTTTACCTGATGAATTAAAACAATTGAGTGAAAAGCCAAAGAGAATTAAATTGATTGATGAACCAAGTATTGAAAAGGTTAAACAAGCAATTAAAGACGAATTAAAGTTTTAACTGTATAGTATATAAGTAAATAAAAAGAAAGTCCACATATATATCAGTCTATTCAGCCGTATATGCAAGGCTATAAGTCTCTCTCGGTGTAAAAACCTATATAAACATATATACAACTAAGTGTCTTTGCATCACTAGGTGATCATACATGAGTAAATGTGTATATATGAGTCTGATTATGGGCCCATATATGCTTAATTGAAACGTTTCAAGTATGGCACAACTTGTTTCATCTGAAATTCATGTTAATTTTTCAATCTAAGCTCTTAAAACTACTATCATCGCCAATTTAGGAAAAGTAATGAAGTAATTATAATCAAGATGCAATGCAAGTTTAATATTTAACTTCTAAAATCAGATCATAATTAGATGTAATAATTTACACCAAAGACATGAAAACTTGAGATTACTTGTGCATACAAAATTTTGTTGCTTTTTTTTTTTGCAGTCAATTGTCGCTGCTCAATTCGGAAATTTGACATCACTAACAAATCTCACTTATCAACCTCAAATTTGCAATATATAAAGGGGTGAAGAATCCTCTGTTCATGTCCTTGTTTCTCTTCTCTCTTCACTAACAAAACAAAAAAAACTTTATTACTAACAATGTCTGCTCAACAACAAACTAACAAACCAGAAGAAGACCAAAAGGACCACCTTTTCGTCGACCGTAAAAGAAACGCTATCCTTCCAATGAGATGTACTATCGTTTAATTGAAAAGGAAGAAATAGTTGATTATTATGAATATGATGATATATTCTGTGAATCTTTAAATAGTGAGAAATTTTTTATATATTAAATTTGAATAAATGTGAATCTACTTGAATATTCATTTTGTAGTTGTAGCCACCTCTCCATAGGCAAGGGAAAGACAAATGTGATTAACTATTTATATATCACTACTCTACTTTTTCTTTAATTTAACTTCCCCATCGACAATATCAACCTGATATCCTACTTCCTGTAACACTTGATCATCTACAGTTTGTTTAGCTTCTAAATCCGCAACCACTTGTTGATTCCTAGGATTGTCAAGTAATAAATATTTCAAACATATAATTGCATGTTCTTTAATAAATGGATTATTATTATCAATAATACAATTGGATAAAACTAAAGCTAATCCACCCAATTCGCGAATTTGATCTTGGATATCAGTCAGTTCATGACATAAATGGGATAGTATTATAATTATTGACGATTTAACTCCCGAATACGATGTTACACTTTCAATCTTGTCATTGCTTTTAAGTGTTATTGGTTTAATAGAATTGTGAATCTTATGAAACGTTGATATAAGTTGAGGCAAGAAATTTGGATATTGAACAAGTAACTTTTTTAAGATTTCAAATTTACTTAATTCAGAAAGGATATTTAAATTGACACTCAAAATTTGTTCAAGGTCAAAATCTTGTAATATAGATGTTAAGTCCTTGGACTGGGCTAAGAAAACTTCCATATTCCACGAAATCAAGGCAGTTAACTCATATATATTCCACTGATCTCTGGTTTGAATAACAGTATCTGTTAACTCTAACCACTTGAATAACCCTTCCAGATGGACAATCCAAGTTATGAAACTCTCGTGAGTTATTACATCATATATTAAATGGATCAACATTTTACAATCATGATCGGGATTATTAAAGTCTATAGTTTGATATAACTTGTGAATATACTCAAGGATATAATTTCCTTCTTTAAACACTTGTTGTAATTTGAAATTTGTTACTTCGATATCTTCAGTGAAGAATTGTCGAAACAAGAAATGAATAATTGGAGCTCTAAACATGTCATCATATTGTATTTGGTTAAACAAGTCATTGACTTGGGTTACAATCTCATTTCGGGGGAAATTGGCAAGGATTTGCCAATAGACAACTTCAGTCTTGGTTTTCCAATCACTTTCCACAATATCTAGCTTATTAAATTGGATATAGCTCGTAATTGCTTGAATGAATAGATCATCTTGTGTTAATTTCGGGGCTAGATTTCGTATTATTAAAAGTAATCCTCGATATAATCGAATTGATTCAATTGAAGTATTATTTGGACAACATTGAAGAATTTGACTGATTTGAGTAGTTTTAGGAAGGGCTAACTCAGAATTAAGTAATTGACTTATCGAAGATAAACGATTGGCAAGATTCGTGAAGTCATTGTGCTGTAAGTCTTTAAGTGAATCTTGTATTATTATCTCCATCTTTACTTGTCATATTAGTAACTTGATATTTTTTTGGAATTTTTTTTTTTTTGGTTCGATGCTGCTGCTGCTACTTTGTAAGCCCTGACGCAACATCACCACCCAATAGACAAGAATAAATTCTTCTAACGTAAAGTCGGAAGTAAATACTTGCTGTTAGAATATCTGTTTCTGTTATCCTTCAAATTACTAATTGTCTTGAATCTCTGAACTGTTTTAAATTTAGACTTCTTCGCTTTACTTGAGTAAAGCTCCACTTTAAATTTGCAGCCATCACTACTGAGAATCAAGTTGAAGATCTACGTACAGCCACCTACACAGGTTAAATTTGATTTTGCAAAACTATGAGCCTCGAGCTCAATCATTTATTATTCTTTAGAAATACGTTTTATATAAAATATTTATACTTTTACTTAATATTGATCTAATACAGTTTGGTTTTGGTATAAATCACAAGCATGAGGATTTTGTAAACAATATTTAGGAACCAACGGAGAAGCAGCATGACCCAAAGCCACCAAATATTCTCTAAAATTAAGAATTCTCAGTGTTAACAAATTAGTTCTTAAATCACCGTTATCATCACGATTACCACTCCAAGTACTTTCTGCCAATGCAGCAGTTCTTGGCCAAATCTTTGAAATCAACACAGTTGAATCAACTTGTTCGGACCATAATGCAACCTCTGCTCCAATAACATGTCCAGCTTCTTCAGCAGTTAAATTTGCTGTGAAATCATAGTCATAGATTCTTTGCCAAGTCTTGTATGGAGCACACCAACTACCACCTTGTCCATTATTGAAAACATCATTATCTGGGATATCAACATATCTTGGATCATTAGTAACCCAACCTCCATAACCACAATCCAAGTAGAAATGCAGTGACAGTGATACAATAACATCATACCCTTGAGAAGTTAAATTCTTGATGTTTACCAAATCATTATTCCAAGATTGTAAAATGATATTTTCAGTAGGTAAAGTATTTGCTCCTTCAGGAGTAGTTATAATATCTTCCCACATGATTAATTTTCTATCTTGAGATACATTAAAGAAAATTGGTAATGCCTTATCAACATAATATTGAGTTAAATCCTTCATTGATCTGTTCTTTTCAAACCAATCATCCATAATCAAGGGAGACATGTAATAACAAGGTTCTTGTAATTCATCAGCACCAACATGGAATAAATTATCAATGAAAATACCACTTAACTCTTCGTACACATTAGTTATAGCTTCATAAGTTTCAGGCATCAAGATATTCAATTGACCCGGAGGTGGTTCTACCGCAGTGTGGTTGGCCCAAACATCATTAGACCACCAAGAATCACCACAAGTAACAATATCAGGATTGATCTGTCTCCAACCAGCACGAGCATGTCCTGGCATATCTACTTCGGGAACAACTCTAACCCCACGTTCATATGCATAATCAATAATATGTAACATATCTTGTTTTGTATAAATTTCTCGCAGAGAATAAGCATCCTGGATCATTTCTGGATATGAGTTTAAAGCCACAGGCCAACTTTGAGCATCTACTAAATGCCAATGTAAGGTATTTAATTTAGCTAATGACATAATATCAATTTGTTCCAAAATAGAATCAATAGACAAGTAATTTCTACCAGAATCAATCATAACCCCACGATGTTTATATTTAGGATAATCATTAATAGCAACGGATTGTTCAATATAAAACGTATTATTTTCATAGATTATTAATTGTTGCAAAGTTGAAAATGCATTCAATACCCCCCAGATAGTCCCAGCGCTAATATTAATTTCAGATTCAACCACATCAAGGGTATAACTTTCATCAACTCCATATTGTAAATCAGCTTCAAAATCAGAAACTTCGATATTAACCTGATTACCGAAACGTGAAGGTTTCTGACCACCAAATGGATTTGAACCATACCCTTTCCCAGTATGTCTCTTGGCAATAACTGGAGCACCAGGGAATGGGTCAAATGTGGGAATAGGTTCTTCAAAAGTAGCAGGATACCATTTTAACTTCTTGACAGTGTTAATAGTTCTATAAAATGCCTGTTGAATCACAGAGTTTGCTTCCTTAATATTAAGATCAAGACCATCTAAATTGATTTCAACTGGTCCATCACCATACCAAGTAATATTTCGAGGAATTGGAAGTGGATTCACCTTGACCGCCTTGGCAAGACATGTAAATCCCAAAATTTGAACCACCAAATTAATAGCTAACATTTCTGTGTTTGGTTAATTGATATGTACACTTTCTAAATGTTTCAGGGATGTTTGCAGTTGTATTTATACATTGCTTGAGGTGTAAACTGGTTCAACATTTACAATATAATGTAAGCAGAAAGACAATAGACTGTGTTATCTCTTATTTGTAGGGTTATAAGGTATTGTACAAGAGTCAAGTGGTTTTGATAATAGCAGAAAAAAATGCAACTGAAACTTGATGTTACATTTGATTGTTCTCGCTCCAGATCGCGAAAACTTGGACATTTGAATAGAAGTATGGAGATGGTATTTGTCAACATACTTTCCCATTGTTCTCTTTATATTTGAATCTTTTCTGTAGCATTGTAACATCGTTGTAACTTGATTGTTAGAACCCCGAATCTTCTTCAATAATAGCTTCTTGTGTGTTTCAAATCACAAGGCACTAGATTCCCAATCAAGTTTAGAATCTTCCAAATACGAACAATAAACGCGCAAAAATTGAACTAAGCGAGAAAGCGTAAGGTACGAATGGTTACATGTTACAATCTTAATTTTGCGTGAACTAATAATTTTTTAGTTCAACTTTAGATTGAGGTTGCAATCGAGAAATCTTCATCCGAGTTTTGTGGGGTTTGTCGGGGTTCATGTTGCGTTTGTCCGAGGACCCTTTAAAGAACCCTGGATGGGCATCATAGAGAAGTTTTGAATGTGCTGAGGAAAGTGCAACCTAGCTGCTATCCGAGTAAATATCTAGCCACGTCTAAGAAGAGTTATCTTTTGTCGGTTTTATGAGATAACGCAGCTTATCTGATATACTGAATAAGCCACTTTACGCGACTACAGTTTGTGCCATCTCTTTTATGTTCTAATCTTATTGAAAATACGTACAATCGATAAGAGGAATTAATCGCCCTTACAATATAGTGTCAGAAGTATTTATTAAAATACGTCCCTTTTCTGGAAAGGTCTGTGTTTGACAGAATCATCGTAACTTAAGCAAAATCATGATCCAGGTTATATTCTGTACACCTTGATTTCGAAAATATCTCCAAGCCCAAAATATCAGTATCGGCCCTGACTTACTTGTGTATCATTCTAATTCTAGCGCTTGAATTGTTGAATGTTCAAAAAGTGTGTAATAACTCTCTTTCTAATTTCCGATTAAAGATCAATACTGGAGTCCATTATAGGAAGTTCAATATTCTCTTCTTGAGCCTTTTGATTTGCAAGTGCTATGCGCTTTTGATGATCGACCCACGCGAAATCCGCTGAACGGCCTCTAAATAAAAGCAGAACAGGCTCACAGCCAGTTGCTGAATGCATCAGAGAATTCATTGCAAGCGCAACCTCTGCCAAGCCATGAACCCACTCGGTTGATCCAGAATCCAGTTGCTGAAATCTAAGTTTCCTCAGAACGTCTATATTGCCCAGTCTAACAATCCTTAGATTAGTAGTTCTTCTCATTGTTAATTGAATTCCTGTTTTGCTTAACACTATAAGTGAAGCTTCTATGCATTCTTTCCCCATGTCGCATTCTATAACTTTGGGAGGGAAAAATGCCAGAATAAATTGACAAAATGCTTTGGCAATTGAAGAAGAATCTTTTCTTTTGAGGGGGTATAGCTGTGAATATCTGGTGGAGCAATCTCTGATGTGTAGGATCCAGTTATATCCCCGGCAATGTTGATGTCTCATATCAATAAAAGCCACTTGAACACATTCCCAAGGACTTTCGATTGGTTTTCGAGGAACTTCTGCAACCTGGACAGATTCCCAAGGAGTTCCTGCTTCTAAATGAACTTCTGCAGACTTTTCTCGCTTGGATCTGCAATATTTACATCCATCAATAACAAAAGAAACATCATCACGCTTGATCCCATAATATTGCTCTCTAATTACTGGCCATGTCTTTTCTCTTCCGCCGTGGTTAAGCTTGATGTGTTGATCAGCAATAATATCAAATACCTCTCCGTCTTGGACAACATATCGTCGTGTAGGGCGCAGCTTGCCTGGGAGTCGATATAGCTTGTTGTTTTCAAGCTCATATAGATTGTGTGCTCTATGTTTGGTGTTTGAATCGGCAGGGTTTTGTGATTTTAACTCCGGATTGTTCAAAAAGACACACATCCTTTGATAAGTTTGACGACTGAGTCTATCTTTATTGAAATAGCCATCGCTATGTATGTGATCTTCAAACCGGGAGCGTACACTAATGGGGAATGGATCGATTTGTGACGCAATTGAGGTCATGTTAAATTCTTTACTTTAAGAAAGAATAATTATAAACAATTTCCAAGATTGGGGAAATTTTTAAATATTCGACAGGTAGACACGCGTCTCTCGCCCCGCATGTTTACGTACTTCGATTTACTCTTCTGTGTGTAAATACTGTCTCAGAGGTGGTGCTGCGAAAAAGGATAAATTATTTCAATTAAATGATCATAGATAAGTAGAGGATTTTATGTGTGGTCTAAACAGAAAAATTCTCGAACGGGCTAGCCCACTTACTAAATGTGTCAGTTCGCGAATGGACTGGAACAAAGATTTATGGTGTCAATTTATTTTTTTTGTATGGAAGGAAAGTGCGTCTATTGCAGACCACTCGTTTTTCAGACCACTCGCCATTTTCTCAAAAATGTATGTATGGATGGATGTATCAAACCATTTTAATGTATGTAAGTTAGGATGAAGCGAGTGGTCGGGCAAGACCGGTGGACTGCAATACGTCCGTTATATTTTGTCTGTATATTCCAACTGCCTTATTAATAAACACTTTACAACCTCAGAGTAAAACAAACGAGAATTGTTTTCGGCCAATTTGACGTAGAACAGGACATATTCAGTGTAGCTCTTCTTTATTTGCAACATGATTAATGACTGCAAAAACAGCTTCATTCTATCAACTACTCTGGCAATAGTATCTGGTAAATGTAACTGGGGAGAAATATCACTAACTCCGGAATGCGAAAACCAGTTTTATGACTGCCTAACTCCGGAAATATTCTCCAAATCTACAATTATAAAATTCATATAAAGTTTTATAATAATTAATCTATAAACATAAATTCATTTATAATATTTCCACAAAATCCAAAAAAAGCAACAATTTCCATTATGTACATTATATATCATATGATGCAAAACAAAAAACATAAACAACTTCGTAACAAATAAATGACAGATATAAACGGAAACAAATGTCCAGGAAATGAAAGTAAAGACCCATTCTATAGTAAAAAAATAGTAATAATGATAGTAAAAATCTAGAATTGAAAGCAGTATTGACCTGATACTCTCTAAGCAACCTCAGTAGGAACCAATCCATTTGCACTGACGTTATATTCACGTAAATAATGACAAGGTAATTTTACCAAATTTGCAGATGCATTACTCGCACTTCTACTACGAGTACTTTTGACGGTAGCTAAACTGACACTTGAACTTGTTCTAGAAATAATTACATCAGCAACTGGTGAAGTTTCAGTTGGAATAACAACTTGCTTATTCAACCATGGATCATCAACCCTTAATGGCTTGATACATCTAAAGCAATGACGGAAATGACGACGAGGAGATCTAGGTTTCTCAGGAGGTGGGTTCCATTTATAATCATCTGAAGGGGTATAGTTGAAACTAGTAGTACGATGGGTTGCATCGGATTGGCTCGTTCCTTCTTCATTACGTAATTCCTGATTAAATTCTTCATCATATTCATCATCATCGGCTTCTTCCTCAAACCCTTCATGTTCTTCGGCGGAATTTTCTTCTTCGGAACGGCTGGCTACTGTAGTGGGTAATTCTCCAAGATTGGGCACGGAAGAAGAACGGGTAACTGCTAAATCGGAAACTGCCAAAACAGGACGTGCAACTACTGGTGTTTGAATTGGTTCTTGTTTTGACGATTTTGATCTGGTTAATTTCTCTCTCAATTTTGTAAGTCTTCCTCTGAATGGATCAGACAGTGATCTTAATCGATTCGCAATCATTGACGTTGCTGAATTGATACTACCACTGCTGCTAGTAGATTCAGTATTTCTCCTTCTTCTTCTTCTTGGAATAGTTCTATATTTTGGGGCACTTCGTTGTTCAATATCTAATGATACGCCCATCCCGACATTAAGCAGTAAATTCCAATCAAGAAGAGCTTGAGGATTATCAAATTCAACCAAAAATTGTTCAGATTCTGCCCTCATTCTCAATACATTTTCCTTCTTAGTATAATCAGTTGCCAATCCAACTTTTGCATATTGCAACGAATAAGATCTAACCAATTTTTTTGAGTTTAATAAACCCAATTGTTTGCAATATAAATGAAATTTTAAATCATATTGACTAGTAAAACGACTATTGATTTTTTTCAAATAAGAAGTCACTTTTTGACTTAATAAATTAGGTCTATAATTACAAAGCGACACTTCAAAAATTGTAGGTATTTCATAAAAATTCAACTGAGTTGAATTTAATTCCATTAATAAATATTTCCACAGTTTGTGATTGGAAATTTCATATGGGGTCACACACTCGACTTTACGGGCAACTACTCCTATTTTATATACAGTAGGAGTATATGCAGGGGGAGGTATCGTAAGTGTGGAGCCAGGATTTGCAGGTAAAAAAGATTGAATTGCGAATTTTGGACAACCACCAGGAGGTAAAGTATCATATGAAGGGGGATAAACTGGAGTAGGTTCCAAAATTTGTAAGTATTCGTCTTGGTCCGAACTATAATACTGCTCATTTGAGGTAATTGATAAAACAGGTGAAGGTGAGGTCGTTGGTGGCGGGGTTATACTTAAATCGGTTGTCTCTTCTACAGCCAGGGACAAGTCACATGATGATGCTGACAAAGATGAATTTCCAGATGAAATACTTAATCTCAACGAACGATCTGAATGATGTGCCAGTGGCAGAGGTTGTGGACTTGCTTCTTGTTCATATTGTTTGTTATCTTGACTCAACGATATCGGTACTAAAGGCTGGATATTAATTGTGGTTGGACGTGTATTGGCTGAGTAAGTGTATGGAGCGGGATGCTTATCTATTTCTGAGATCATAATGACATCCAGAACTTAGGCTCAGTTTACAACAAACACAAGCTAAAATAATATAGAGAAAGAGAAAGAGAAAGAGTAAATTCAAAAATTCCTCTTTTGAAATTTTGTGGTTTATCGGGCTCATTAAGTAAGATCAGCGGTTGCTTTCGGTTTAGGGGTAATCTCTACTTCAGTTTTTTTTTTCGAATTATTTTTTTTGTGTCAAAAAAAAGTTGCAATTGCAATTGTACATAACCAAAAATAAAATTAAAATAATTAAAAAAAAAAAGAAATAAAAAAAGAAATTATGATCCAGCACGTCAACAGAGCGGTTTAAGTTGTCTATTTAGTGTCGGATTTTTTTTCCTGAACAAATGACCGAAAAACCCGGGTCTTATCTCCATGGATCCACATGAGCCATTTTTATACCGAGCTAATTTTGCTACTTGTCAACCTTTTCCCCATAGCAAATAGCAACCAACAATAGCAAAAATCAATACGAAATAGAGTTTAGATTGAAAACTAGATCCTGGAAATTCCAGGCATCGTAAGTTACTCTTGCGACATTTCCAACTATTGAATTTCAACTGTGGTGCATTTCCGGGCGACAATCTTTTTTTTTTTAAAAAAAAAAAAAGAGTGAACTCTTTTACCTTCTGGTTTTGATAAGCGGTAGTTTTCCCATGGGGTGAAAGATTCACACAAGGGAAAAAGAACAAAAAAATAATAATAGTTAGATTAGATTTGAGTGATATCAACACGGTAATTTCTGGTCATCTCTTGATTTCCCGCCTGTTCAACTTGACCATGTAATCTAGTTTTCTCTATATATAATTGTCATCACACTGAGATTTCTTTTTTTTCAGTCACCTATTTACATTCGTTATCTAATAAAAAAAAGTAGCACACGTGATAGTTACCGGTTTAGGAAGACTAATTAAAGTTTCATGCCTTTTGTACCACAATAATACCCGCTCAAACAAGCACAGTAAGAGCCTCCACCATAACTAGTAACGACCTAAACGTGTATTCAAATATCCCCACCATACCTTATCGTAAAGAGGGGTACATTGATACTTTACCGAAAGCAGATGAGAAATAATATCAATTATAGGGGAACCACAGCCAAAATAGACTTTCTTCCCGCAGATTAAAAAATTATAAACCTTAAAAAATACGACACATATTTTTTCGTTCCAATTGACTTTTCACACTTTCGAAAAATTCCCCCTCCTTTAATTTCCCCGCCTTGGATTGAAATTCATTCTTCTATTATACGGCTTGTGACGTAACCGCAACCTTTAGAAGGATATTGCAAAAGGGTGCTACAGTAAAGAAATTTAATGCAACTCTTATATCTTCGGATTTACCCTCCATCACCCAACGTCCCTTGTGGTAGTTTGGATCAAAAAAAAAAAAATCTTAGTAAAACTTGATCAGGGAATTGCCGCCACACCGGCGTTAAAAAAAAATGCTTTTGACCGAAATTGATCTATGCCGCCCAGGTATGCTACGGTCAACGGCTGGATTAACCCGATCTATTTACTACTAGTGATTTAGGAGGGAAATCTTCCCTCTATTATTTCTCCTCGCGAATTTTGCCTTGATGTAGTAAATCTTAGAAAGGGAAATGATATGAAACAGAACCCCGATTTTAGCCGACCAATTATTGCGTAAATCGATTCCCGTAATTTCGAAACATCTAGATCGAATTGAACTTTGTGTATCGTTGTTCAGTGCGACTGAGAAAGATCTCAATAATAGTTTCGGATCGAGTTACTAGTTCTCCATTCTCATCTGTTGCAGAGTGTATCCGTGGAATAAATTGTGTACAATAGTTTTTTTCGATCAACGACTGTTTGGCTCTATTGTTTATTTGCAAAGTTGACGTGCTTTGTCCACGAAAAGATTATCTTGCGCGTCTTGTATAATAAGCCTCTCTTCCACAGTTTCATAAAAAGAACATTCCAAATGGAAAATATGATAATTGGGCCGAAATTGCTTGGCCATTTGATAAGGCTTATCATGATATTTTGAATTTTCGGTTGTCAAGGCCTCTTCCTTCTTGGAATGATCCTGATTAGTTGAATTGGTAACCTAGATATTACTAACACTCTTAAAAACCATTCGATCTGGTTGCATAGTTTAATCTATGTTCAAAGATCTTAGAAACGAAATGATAGAATTAATTATAGCTACTAAAATTTTGTAGAAAATTGCCAATTTTTTTGCATTAATTCTAGGTAATAAAAATGAGATGTGACTATAGATAAAACTAGTGCAAATTGCAAAGGCTGTTGAATATTGATTCTTCTAGGAGTGTAACGCTAATGTGATTGTTTTGCTGATTTACATCACATAATTTCGTATAAACGAATAACCCCATGTGATCCCTTTTGACTTTGCATTCTTTTCAAATCTGTTAATATAGATCAAGGAAGAAAAACCCCAATATAAAGCCCATATTCCTTCCAATGATCGATCACGTATACGAATAGGAAAATTAAGATATAATTCCTTTAGAATATGCTATTATTTCTATCTAAAAATCTATATGTTTTTTATATACAAGACCACACTTTTTACAGCTCCTCTAAATATCCACCTGTTTTTGTTCATATTTCAACTTTGCTTCTTCTCGTTTAATATGAAACAACCTTTTTTGGAAAGCTTGGATCATGATTTCACTGACTTTAGGGGCAAACATAAAACTTAACCTATCATACAATGGATTTCTAAACTTATAATCCAATTGGAAATCAACCTTACATTTGTCTCCACTGCCTTTCACTTCTTCAAACTTCCATTTAGTCTCTAAACTCTCAAAAAGATCTATTTCAAGACTGGTTGCTTGAACCAATTCACCAGGAATACATTTTAATTGACACATAAATTTTTCATTGACATCTTTCCACCCGACTTGAAGCCCGGCCTTTGAAGGGGTATTCCTCGAACATCGTTCAGTGATGAACGATTCTTCAACAAAGGGAACAAATTCATGATATTTGGATACATCACTTACGATGTCATATAGTTGCCGAGGAGTTCCGTTTAAAGTACGGGATATTTCGTAGGATTGTGGTTTAGACAGACCAAAGAAGGTACGTCTAGGCAGAATAACTCCGAGAAGAGGTCTTGTGGGAAGGGCTGGTCGTACTCTAACTAGCATGGGACGGCGGTGTGTGCTTATAAAACTTGTAGTCACTTAATAAATCGCTTACATGTCAGGCGAGAACAATGCAAAAAAAAAATTATTTCACCTATGGTATAACTTACAAAAGCTCCGAGACACATTCACTACAACAACTTGATCATTTTAAGATCCACTTAATATTATACAAATTTTATATTTATTATGTAAGACGTGCGTGTTCGTGAAAAATAATTAAGATACTTATTTACAGTAACAAATCATACTTATTGAGCACGGGTGTAAACAGATTGCTTGGAGTGTTTTAAGACTGGGGTGATGATTCCATCTTCTTCTAATTGTCTTAAAGCAACACGAGCAAGAGAACCTCCAATCTTTAATCTATCAACTAAAACAGAAACGGAAACGTATTTGTAGGTTGGGACATCCTTTAAGACTCTGTCGTATTTTTCTTGGTCTAAGATGACAACGTGTTGGGCCTTATCCTTAACCTTACCTTTATTCCACTTTTTCTTACCCTTCTTACCACCGGCTAAAGCAGCAGCGGCCTTAGCAGCCTTAGTTTGTTGAACCTTTGGAGCCATTCTAAAAATACTGTTAGTATATTATTTCCTTACTATAAAGTCTAATGCATGAGTGAATAGATAGATATGGTATAGTTGTATAGTGCAATTTGATACTTGAATGACTTATATTTTTACAATATAGTTATTTTCAAAGATCCATAGGGTACTTCCTTTATCGTTTGAACTTTATTCTTCATTTTGAATACTTGTGGTAGATTGCGTTTGTTTAAAGAATAATAACTTCTTCACAGAAACTACTTTAATGCATTTGAATGTCATTTATTTCATCAAGAATGTTGGATATTGAAGTTAATCTGGATATTGACAATTTCATAGGTACTAAATCTTCCAACAGACATAAATCATAGTTGTTTGATTCCCTTTCGTTCGTTCGGACGGTAATACTTCTATCTTCTCTTCATCTCACGTTGCTTATCACTATATGAACATACTTTTAATTGACGATTCTTACTACTTATCAAAAAGAGGAAAAGAAAATCTATTATAATTCAATCTATTAATTTTTTTTTTCGCTGTGTTGTGTGAGAATTGCCATAGTAAATTTCCTTAACTATGAGAACAAAAAAATTTTCCATATTTGTTTCTATATGCAGATAGCATCCATTCTTCAACTATAACAGAAAATGCACGTGATACGGAATATTTCAACTATGTAGAAGAAAAAAGAAAAACAATTCCACCACGTGATTAAAGTCATTTCTAGGGTTGCAACCCTAGTGATTATTTATGTTTTGACTTATTTCGCCCGGTCAATAATCAAATGCACCGAAGCAATTGGTTCCGAAACTATATTAACGATACATACGCATTGTTTAATATTTGAACATTGAGTGAAATTTTCTCTTACAATGGATCGAAAGAGGAATGCTATAGATCAAATAAATCGTGATGATTTTGAAAGGGGATATGATGACGTTGAAGATGTACCAGCAGCAACAATGAAGGCATCGGATGAAGTGTTGGCCAAGAGAAAGATAATAATGCCGAAAAGAAGAATCGATGGTAGCAATAGCACGGGTATACTGTTTGGTGGTGCCCCTCAAGCCAGTAATCCATTTGGATTTATGAAGAGTGCAGGTGGTATTGACCAGAAGAATGCTAAGATCAGGGCATTGAATGAACAGTTTGTAAATGCAGTCAATAAAAAGAACGTGCCTAATTCTTTAGTGGATTACACTTCTGTTGCAGAACTGTATATTAAATATTACAAGTCGATTCATGAGGATAGCACGGCTAAGCCTGTTGAAGAACCAAAAAGCACATTCAAGATGGCAACACATACACCTGTGGTAGGAGCAACCACCACCGCTCCTACTTTGTTCTCTTCTAAGCCAACACCTCCCACCGCCACCACCACCACCACCACTACTACTACGGGTGGGCCACAATTCTCAGCGCCTACAACTACATCGTTTCAATTCCAAGCGAAACCACAATCACAAGCTGCATTTTCATTTTCGGCCGGTATATCTCAACCACCAACCTCGGCCCCTGCATTTGGAATCCCACTGAAGGCACCAGATGTGCAGCCGGTTCAAACCAAGGAAGAACCCATAATGATCACTTCAGAATCAGAAGATGACGACGAAGATATGGATGAAGATGAAGACAAACCTGAAATTAAAGTTCAAGGTCCTCAATTTACATTAACTTCAAAACCCACAACCAAGAGTGGTCCTTTCACCTTTGATCCTAAGAAATTAGCCAAAATTAACGCCCCAGATTCCGATGATTCAGAAGATGAAGTTGTTATCAAGGGACCTACTTTCCAATTCAATAAGCCTATTGTTGATAGTGTGTTTAAATTAGGAGAGGGGACTACTAAGGATAAACCCGCCTTTTCATTTGGATCAAATGTTGAGAAAAAGGATGAGAAACCAGTAGTTTCATTTGGAGCTACAACTGAAAAGCCAGCCTTTTCATTCGGATCTGGATCACAACCAAGCGAAAACAAGCCTGCATTTTCATTCAATTCTGCTGTTCCAGAAAAGAAAGAGGATAAACCTGCATTTTCCTTTAGTCAAATTACTGAAAAGAAAGAAGACAAGCCAGGGTTTTCATTTGGATCACTGAACTCAACAAATGACAAACCTGCTTTATTTTCATTTACTCAACCATCATCAGAGGAGAAAGAAGATAAACCCAGCTTCTCGTTCACCCCATCAGAAAAGAAAGACGATAAACCTGGATTTTCATTTGGTTCAGCCCAGAACAATAACTCCGACAAGCCTTCGTTTTCATTCACTTCCTCAACAAACAAAGAAACTAACCCATTTTCATTCGGATCATCAGCTCCTCCTCCTGCTAGTAGTGATAAAAGTAATGAAAAACCAGGGTTTTCATTTGGTTCATCTTCAACTGTAGGTGCTGAAACTAGACCTTTTTCATTTGGATCTCTGAGTGAAACAGCAACCAAACCGTTATTTAGTTCAACTACTGATAAGCAAGAAGAAAAGCCTGCATTTTCATTTGGTACTCAACCTGCAGTCTCCGAACCACCTAAGTTCAATTTCGGAGGTGCTAGTTCTGCATTCAACAATAAGCTGGAAACCGAAACCGCAAAGCCGGTGTTTAACTTTGCCTTTAACCCTTCTAAAAGTTCAAATGCTGGGTTGTTTGTGCCCGCTGAAAGTGAAGAGGATGATGATAAAGTTCCTGAAGAAGAAACCGGAGGTGATTTTGCCCCAATTGCCCAACTTTCGTCTGAGAAAATGGAGAATGTAGGTACCGGAGAGGAAGATGAAGAGCTTATTTACAGTAAACGATGCAAATTAATGCAATTAGATCCAAAAGACAAAAAGAATCCTTATGTTAATAAAGGAGTAGGAGATTTAAAAATATTAAAACATAAAGAAACGCAAAAGACCAGAATTTTGATCCGGACAGATGGTGAAGTAGGACGAGTATTATTAAATACTTTGATTTCCAAGGATCTCAAATATGAAACTATGGGTAATGGATCTTTAGTGAGAATTCCTACTGTGGATAACTCCAAACAGATTGTGACGTACGTTGTTAGAGTAAAGACCCCAACTGATGGAAGTGAACTTTCAACAGCCATTACAAATGTTCAATAAAGTGTATATTAAAAACGTATGTTTTTGTACAGAGAAAAATGTATCCCTTATTTTTTTTTTATTTAATATTCTGAACAGTTTCTATAAATTCACATTCGTAACCCACATCAACAATATCATCGGTAAGTAAAACATGTAAGATTTCTTGCTTTGTTCCGAATAATTTATGTTGTATTTTCGTGAAATATCCAACAATCAACTGGATTATGAATTTTTTACTATTTTCATTGAGTAACATGATATCTAGGATATGACTTGACATATCGAGCGAGAGTAAATTGGTGCATAGCCCTGTTATTAATTGGGGTAGATATTCTAATGGATCAACGTTTTGTATTTTGAAATGCGTGTATACTCGATTCAATTGGTCCTTGAACGCCAGGATAAACTCATAATGGATAAAGTCTGATATGGAACTAGCTATTATTTCCTGGTTTTCTTGGGCAGCACTAAGATAAGATAACATAATGTTAGGTAATTTTGTTTGAAATATGTTGCAAAGGGTAATGAATGTCTTATAAGTGTTACCCTTGAATGAATAATAGAGTATTGCCACTATGTTGGGTAATCCCAGTATGGAAGTGAGGGAACGAATGTCACAGTTTGTTTGTTGATGCCAGTATAACATAAATCCTACCATGATTTGGGTGAGCTTATCTGCCGGGAGTCGTAATTCAGCATAAAGGGATTGTATTTTCTCGGTTGTGGTTTGGAAAACTGCAATCCATTGGGAAAGAGGGAGTCCATGTATAATACAATTAAGTTCAGCCTGAAGGGCGTGATTTAACACCAGGAGTCGCTGGATCAGATTCAGTCGTTGGCGTATATTTATACGTTGAGTCTTATTAATTCTATCCTGTATTGAATCGGTCTCTTGAAAGTAATAATCGCAAAAACTTTCATTGAATCCAACCTTTGCAAGCTGTTGAGATTTCCACCATATCTTACCTCTTATATGTTCATCAACCCCACGCCAAATACATTCTTCTAACTTCTCCAAATCTAAATCCAGAACTGATTTGGCTTCTAAGTATTTCTCCCATACAGTTGATATATCCTTTTGTCGTTGTTTGGTTAAATTTGCAATGTTTTTCAATCGAACTTGTTGAAGTTTAGCTTGTGTTGATATGGCTTGATTAATGAGGTTTTCCGATTGATTTTGATGTTTAATTTTGTCGTAGGAGGATTTGGGAGGAAGCCACAGAGGACGAGCATAACTTTCATATTTTGCATCCTTTGCCGGAGGTGGTGGCGGCGATGGGGCTGATATTTCAGTCATTGAATTAGATTTAGGTGGTAATTCTGGTAAGGAACAACCAGGCTTGGATAAGTTTGGCATGGAAATGTTGACTTTTTTAAACTCCGTAAGTAATTTCCTATCGTTAAAGAATTCTTCATATATCCTCGCTGGTTCAGTTTTGGAAGCCAGTTCTAATAGTATACTATCTGTTTCTCCCCAATCCTCGGAGCAAAGACTCTCATTTGAGGAACTGAATACACTGGATGCAGCAGTAGATACTGTTGATGTAGTCAGAAAACGAGATTGAGATGGCTGTAAACATGCAGAAGGGACATTGTAAAGCCAGTCAAAGTCATCGATTTCTTCATCTAGATTGTCTATAATTATCAGTTGTCGAGGAGGTGACTTGAATTGGGATTTGATAGTATGATTTATGTTTGATTTCCGTTGTTTCAAACGTTGTGAAGGTGTGAGATTGGATGGAAGTCGGTTGACCCGTATGGAATATTTATCGTAAGGTATTTGTTTCATAGCCATGAAATATGGATGGGGGTTTATATTGGATAACAGGATTTCCTGAAAGTTCTCGTCTTGAGACATTCTGATTATCAACTAATGAAAGTGAAGACAGAGAATGAAAATTCAATAATCGAAGAAAATCAAAGATATAAAATAATAGAATATATGCTATATAATTATTTATACCCAAAGTGGGTTGAAATTCTATGTATTTGACATTCGTCTAACCGAGACGCGAGATCGGGTGTTTTAGTTTTCCCAAAGGGGTATAGATTGGCATCAACCAAGACAATTTTTTTTTTCACTTTTCGGTTGCCAATTAGTTTTTGCATCAAAGAAAACTAGGTTCATACTTCCATTTGCATGGCATCAACCTTTTCAAGTGTAGATAACATATATCACTAAACTATGTCAACATCTAATCTATTACATTCATTTCTTGAAAACCTTCTCAGGATCTCAACAAGATCATTCGGGTTGTGAGCCAGAATGTTCTTCGGTTATTGTCCTGATGTTTTTTGTTTACAAAATTCTCCTTTCGCTAAATTCGTATGCGAACATAACTCATTGTTATTTTTTGAGAAAAAAAAATAAGAACTGACGCGTGAGTTGCAAACAGGAAATGAGCATCAAGGGCTAAAGAGTGCAAAAAACGTAAGATAAAGTGAACAACCCCTCAAGGAAAGGAGCCACATCCAGTTAGTAAAGCTGCAAATAAGTAAGTAAAGAACCAAATAAGTAAAGAGCGGAGTAAGTAAAGAAAAAGAAAAGAGAGAAGAGTACATGTACAATTGTTGAGATTGCAAGGTAAAGAACATTTAATCTTCCTCCTGTTCTTGCTCTTCCTCCTCCTCTGCTTCTTGTTTTCTAATTCAGATATTCCTCCAATTCTCGCTTAATTCTTTGAAAGTCTCTTGAGTTTTATGAAACGTCTCTTCAAGAGCCCGTAATTGACTATCAGCCTGGGGCTTCTCCTCACCTAAACCAAGCTTCTTCTTCTCAACCACACATTTACTGCTTGTTCTATTACCTTTACACTCCGTCTAAGAAGAGTAATACCAGTCTCGCACTTACTTATCTTGCAATCCCAGCATCTCGTAAAAGTACTCGATCTTTACATGTGATTGAAATCTAAGAGTATATCGATAAACACTATATCTAGAAATTTAGACATTAAAACTACTTCTACCTTCTTCTATATCAATGATTCCAAAATTCAGTTAAATTTCCTCCAGCTCCATTATAAGCTAAAACATTTGGACTTTCACCATCAACCAAATTAAGTAATCTACCTTTAGTACCATATCTAATCAACAACTTCTTTAAAGTCTCTGGTTCAATTAAATTAGTATAAAATTCAGATTCAGTACTTGGTTGCAATGATAAATAATAACTTAATAATCCAGCAACATGAGGAGAAGCCATTGAAGTACCTGACATTAACACCAGATTCGACCAAATTGAAGTTGAATCAATATCAACTCCAGGAGCAAAAATATCAACACATTTACCAAAATTGGAAAATGTTGCAATTTCATCCTTATTATTGGTAGCCCCAACACTTATTGGACCTTGAGCTCTGGCAGGAGAATATTGACATGCATCTTGATTATCATTCCCTGCTGCAACTGCAATATGTAATCCAGCCTTTGTTCCAGCATTAACTGCTAAATCAAGTGCTTCTGAAATCCCACCTCCAATTGACATATTCACCACTGATCCTTTAAAACCAGATTTCTTCTTCTTGATCTTATCTTGATGTTGACTAACTACAAATTCGAGTCCTTTAATAATATCAGAAGTAGTACCTGTTCCTAATAAATTCATAACCCCCACAGCGACAAGATTAACTTTTTTAGCAATTCCAAAAGTCTTGGACCCGATAATACCAGCACAATGAGTTCCATGACCATTACCATCAATTTTTATATTGGGGAATGCCACAGCGCTACCCCATTCAGCTCGACCTTCAAACTCTTTATGTTCAACTTTAATACCAGTATCAATAACATAAACGGTAACCCCTTCACCAGCTTCATTATCATAGAAATATTCACCAGTCGCACCATTAGCGAGATTATTTTCCCGATGACTAACTCTAGCTAACCCCCAAGGAGCTTTTTCTTGCACTTCAAATTCATCAACTTTAAATACCGAATCACGTTCCACAAATAAAACATGGGGATTCTTAGAAACTTCTTGAATTAACTCATCAGAAAAGAACCCACTATATCCTGTTAAAAAATTATCAATCTTGAAAAATTCCAACGATTTAAGAGATCCTACACTGTATTGTTGGATTGTGGTTGCTATATCCGACATTTCGTGATATTTAGTTTCGATCCAAGTTTTATGTTGGAATAATTGAGTCTCTGATAAATCATCCTTAAGCACAATAACATAATGCTGAGGAATAATCTTATTGATTGGGTTAGACAAGATCCCATCGACTGTCAAATAGTCACTAGAACTGCTGCTAGTACTACTACTACCACCTTCGGAATTAACTAAGGAGATTTGAACATTTGGGAAGAAATTGTTAATATCAAAGAACGATGCAACGTTAGGAAGTATTAATGCGTTTACAACAGCGGCATACACCACGGCTAATAAAACAAGCATAACTACAGAAGAAGAAGATATAATTTGGAAGGCAAAAAAAAATTAAAAATCTCCTTATCTGGTTGCAGGGTAAAACTGTGGTGATGCACACAAAATAAACAGTCGGGTGAGGAAACTTATCACATGAAAAAGGCTGTCATATAAATCTCCTCTAGACTCAAAACTTACACATAAAGTTGGATCAATGTACAGTGTTTCGCAAATTAATTCAAACCAGGCGACATTTTATTTTCATACCTTGGTTTGAAATTTCCGAGGGCAAGTTTTTTCATACCACGTGATTTTTGACCTTGAGTTCTAGGCATTCCGGCTCGGTTTGTTAGAGGATTTGGGGCCAGAAAGTATGAATTTATTTTTTCACGTGGTTTGAAAAAAAATGTCGCACTAGTTTGAAAAAAAACAACAAAGACTGTAGTTTGTTTATTCTATTGTAAAGGGATGTGAAACTGAATCTGTCACTTACACATCGCTCTACTATTTGTAGAATCGATTTGAACTTCGGACTACCTTGTGATCAACTCTTGTATATCAACTCCCTGTACGAGTTACACCAGTCTACCGTATCTCTCGATTTGCATTTGCATTTGCTCTATAATTTCTCACATCGTTATTATATACAAGATATACAAAGTACAATACACTCTACAAATATATACAAAAAAGCAGCATCAGACGTTTTACCTATTTCTTACTACTCTTCTTCTTTTTTCCACCTTCATCCTTTTCTTCTGGTTGCTCCATGTTGAAAAACTTTCCCAAGAATTTACCAATTCTATCCAATTTACCCGGATTTAAATCCTTCTCATCATAAGTTTCTCCCGTAACTTGTTCATCTTCTTGTTCCCCATCTGCAGGTTTCCAATGAGTTCTCTTGGCGGTCTTATCATTAAATGCATCAGCCAATGCTTCTAATAATGCCGTTTGGGTTGCTGTTTCAGGTACTAATGTCTTTACATTCAATATAACATCCAAATTCCCTCTATTGTTCATGTTTCTATTTATAGGTACCCCCATATTTGGAATACTTAACTTTCTTCCACTTTGGACTCCAGGTCTAACTTTCAATCTAACATTAGATCCATCCAAGGTTGGAACTATGATTTCTCCACCTAATGCTGCTGTAGTCATTAAAACACTTTCATCAATTACTAAATCGTTTCCATTACGTTTGAATTTAGGATCTCTTTGAACATTGACTCTAATAATCAAATCACCTTTACGAGTCCGGTTGTATGCATCTTTAGTTATGAATGGAGCATCTCCTTCTCCTGGAACCCTTACTCTCAGTCCATCTTGAATACCTGGTGGTAAATCGACAGTATTTGATTTAGGTACTTCACGTACCCCTTGCCCATGACATGTGTTACATTCATCCTTTTTACCAATAGTCACACCTGCACCTTGACAAGTATTACAGGTCAGGGACATTTGGAATCCACCTAATATGTGAGTGGTTTGTCCTGAACCATGACATGTTGGACATGTGGATTTTTTAGCTCCCTTTTTCAAACCTTCACCAGAACAAGTTATACATGTATCAACTGCTTTATAATTTATAGTCACTTTAGTTCCAAAAATTGCATCTTTAAAAGAAACTGATTTTAAAACTTCAATATTATCCCCTACATGTTCAGTAACAAATTGTGCTCCACCTCTAGCACCTCCTTGGCCGCCGGCTCTACCACTGAATGCACCACGGAACAAATCTTCAAAATCAAATCCCATTCCCGCAAATGGATTCCCCTGAGCTCCTCCGCCTGCTCCTCCTCCAAATCCAGCAAATGGGTTACTGTCTCCAGCATAAGGATTAGCATTTCCATTAGCATCAAATGCCAGAGCACCATACTTATCATATTGGGCTCGTTTATTCTTATCTCTAAGCAATTCATAAGACTCTTGGATCTTATGGAATCGAGTCTCAGCATCTTTCTCTTTATTTACATCGGGATGATATTTCTTGACAAGATCCACATAAGCTCGTTTCACTGCTGCTTGATCAGCCAGTTTTGAAATTCCTAAAGTCGCATAAGGATCGAAATTAAGAGCAAGGACTCGTTTACTAGCGTGAAATGAACGTATAAATTGTTTATTAAAAGTTGTTAGCGTAGTTGGTCTCATTATGGTTATCTAGAGATGATTATAATTGTAGAAATTTCCAGAAAGAAAAAAAATTAAAATTTTAAATATTGAAAAATAAAAATATCATGTTATCACGTGATGCTATTTTAAGCAGACTTGCATTAATAATCGATGAATATATGAAGCATAAGACATTAGATGCCAGTTTGGAGTCGGATAGGAAAATATGTATTTGTAAAGTACGGTGAATTAAAAAAAAATGGAAAAATAAAATGATCTCGCCCATAGCCGAACCGGCAACGATCCGCAGGGTACCTGCTACAGACCGCAACAGACTAGACCATGAGCCAAACCACCGAAAAATTTTTTTAAACGTGTAGCTTACAATGCATTAAGGTCTCTCGTCCGTACGGCCAAATTTGAAGTTGCTTTGAATACAGTGGGACGTTTATCGATAGTTTAGTTACAATTATGTAAACTTATCAATATATATTGAATGCCAAAAAAAATGCCAGAAAAAGTTGCACCCAAAACATGGATGCAAATTGTCCAAAGACTTCAGGTTGCAGTATTAGACTGGTGAAATAATTTCCAACAAATATTTATAGTATATACACCCCAATCAGCTTTGCTAACTTTCAGGCTAGTTTAATAATCTTGCCAGAATTCAAAGATTGCTTTGAAAAATCGGCAACCCATTCCTACATCTTTAGCACCACAAACCCCTCTAATACTATGCATACTTAAGATCGGTAATCCAACATCAACGATTATCCTAGCCCCATTAACTCCTCTTCTCCCATTACTCATAATCGGTCCAATTGTTCCACCCGACCGAGAATCATTCCTTATATGAAATTGCTGAAGTTTTATTCCTGGTAAATGATTCTTGAAGATTTCATTTAGAAAAACATAAGCTGATGAATCACTAAGTACGTGAAAATTAGAATCTAATTTAATACATGGTCCAGCATTAGGTGATGGTGCATGGTCTTTAAGATATACGGATTTGAAATTAGGATTAAGTGCATGAGTTACATCACTGGAGATTATTATAGTATTAGTGGTTAATTGTGCCAATGATTCAGTTACAGAACGAGATCTGGTAGATACTACTGATTGTAAAGTATCAATTAATAATCCTCCTCCAGCCCCGGTACGTGTCGCACTACCTATTTCCTCATTATTGGCAAGATACACTCCAACGAGTCCGTCATAGGTTTCAATATCGAGATTTTTTTGATAGAATTTTGAACTGAATTCTAAAAGTCCATAGATTGCCGTGTATGAACAAAGTCGATCATCAAGGCTTGACAGGTATATGAATTCATTTGAAATCCCTCCTCGTTGCGCAGGTTGAACGTCATCTAATTGTAAGTCAATATCAAGAATTGATGATATTGAAACTTGGGCTAATTTACAAATATATCGAAGTAAAGATAATGAATGACGACCATAGAATTTACTATTCTTCTCTTCTTCGGTGGCTGGGCTTTCCTCGTCTTCCAGATATCCTACTACAGGTACCATTTTCGTTTGTTTATTGTATTGTTCAGCTTCACCGAAATGGGGAGCAAGTGAAGGGATGGATCCAATGGGATGAGGGAACGAACTAATTAACTTTCGAACGACTTTTCCCAGAGGCTCTTCTCGGACTAAAACCGAACCAGATAAACCTAAATCTCGATTGAGCCAAAGTTCATTCAAACTTCCTGAATAGGGAGCAACTCCAATGGTTTCATATCCGTCTACCTTAGTATGTAAAGACCCTCGTGGGTTAAGTTTCACCGTAAGTGAATCTACATGACATCCTACAAAGCAACTACCATTCTCGGGCTTCCATTCACCACCAATTATAAAAGTAACTAAACTTTGATCATCACGAGTAGTATAATAGAAACCAGGCGGGAGATCATCAGTGATTGGTGATGCCTGCGGTAAATAAGTGAATCCATTGTTTTCAAGAAGTGATTTGAAATGTGTCACCACGTGATACGTAGTTGGGTTAGCATCCATGAATTCCATAAAGTGAGAAGCGCATGCTTCATAGTAGTCATGATATCGGTCGTGTGGTGGTGAAGGTTTTGGTGGTAGTGGCAACAAAGGAGATGGTGGGAATGAGTCAGACTCTGAAGGAGTTTCAATTGAGCTGGTGGTGTTGGTTGATATTGTGCTATCTCTTCTTAACAGAAATTGAATTCCTTGCTCGATCATAATTATATGTATTATCTATTAAATATCGCTATGGACTATTGCGCTGGTTTCCCCCACCAGTCTTATCTAACCCCAAAAAATAGTGGGGGCAAATGACGAAAAAAAATAAAAAAAATATCATGTGATCCAGATCACCTGACCAGACGCGTGTATAGTAAAAAATAAAAATTGACAACCAACTTACCACTTCACACTCTTTAGCCAATAGCAAACTAGACATGGAAGCTTCTACAATTACAGTACATTGGCATAATGATAATCTGCCGATCTATTCTATCGATTTCCAACCTGGTAGTCCAACCCCCAGATTAGTCACTGGAGGTGGTGATAACAATATCCGAGTATGGAATCTAACCGATAATAACAATAATAACCAAGCAGTAGAATATCTTAGTACGCTTCGTAAGCACACACAAGCAGTTAATGTGGTCAGATTTAATCCTAATGGTACTTTGCTCGCCCTGGCTGGTGATGATGGAACATTAATGCTTTGGCAATTATGTGATGGAATTGTAAAGGAATTCGGTGAAGACGAACAAGATGATGATGATATTAAAGAAAGTTGGAAAGTAGTGGCTCAATTCCGTCTGGGGACTTCGGAAATTATGGATATTTGTTGGAGTCCATGTGGACAATATTTGGTCAGTGGATCCATGGATAATATTGTTCGAATATATCAATTGACTAGCGATAATGCCAAAGTATCAGGGAAATTAATCCATTCTTTGAAACTGCATAATCATTATATCCAGGGAGTTTATTGGGATCCTCTTGATGAATATATCGTCAGTCAATCAGCTGATCGGTCAATCAATATCTATAAAATAACTCATACCCCGTCAGGATCTATAAAAGATATTAAATTACATCGTCGGTTCTTCAAACATAATGGAGTTCACCTATATCATCCAGAATCACTCCAGTCGTTTTTCAGACGATTAAGTTTCAGTCCTGATGGAAGTCTTCTTATAACTCCGGCTGGAATTGAAGAAAGTGAAATTGAAAATAGCAATAATAATAGTGGCAATCTGGCTTATGTATATACCAGAGGTAGTCTATCGCATGCTCCTGTGTTCAAGATTACCGGCTTGTCAAAACCAGCTATTGCTGTATCGTTCCATCCTTATAAGTTCCAAGGTGTGAGTAAATCGCTTAAATTAGACTATAAAATGATTTTTGCGATAGCTACTCAAGATAGTATAGTCATATATTCTACAGAAGAGTTTAAACCATTGGGATATGTATCAAATTTACATTATAGCACTATTACTGATTTAAGATGGGATGTTCAAGGTCTGAGGTTGATTATTTGTTCTACTGATGGCTTCTGTTCGGTTATTAAGTTTGACCAAGGGATATTTGGAAATAGATATACTGAACCTGTACAACCAGAAGTGTTAATAATTCCGGAAGTTGAAATGATAGAGATTGCACCATCACCAACACCTCCTGCAATAGAAAACTTAAATCTATCTTCTTCTCCTATCCGTGCAGAAGCTAAAATAGATACATTCTTTCCGAAGAAAGAAAAAAAGAGAATAGCACCTACACTTGTATCTTAGCCTAATATATATATATAATACATTACTCGATATATACACATTCTATAAATCAATTTCATTCCTTAATTGCTTCTCTAACCTCTTTCTTGCATTCACAATCATTTGTTGTTTTCTTTGAAGAAGTGTTTGACCTTCATATTCTGAATTAACATCAACATCAAACTTTTCCAATAAATTAACTGGCTTACCAGCAGTAGAACTAACAGCAGTAGAATTTGAACCAGTCTCTGGTTGTTGTACTGGGGCTGGTTCGGGTACAGGAGTATGTCCGGGTGGGAAAGGCAACGTACCTAATTCCATAAAGCGTTCCACTGTTTGTTCTACTGATCCAGTATTTTCTAAATCATATCTGATTTGTTCACGAGATAAATGAGGGGCGATGCTCTGAACCACTTCGATCATGGAATCGTTCACTGGTCTTCTATTTCTACGTTGACTGGTAGAAGTATTTCTTGACGTGGATGTAGAGGTATTAGGTGCTGTTGGATTGATATCATATTCTTGATTTTGTGGGATAGGTGCAATCAACCATCTTAAGAAAAGGAACCCGATAGCTAGGGTGGCAATAAAGATTATACTGGAGTAATCCATTAGATTTATTTACCCTGTTGTAAAACAACAAACAGATCTAGACAGACGTTTTTTTTCTTGTCTGTTGCCCGCTAGTTTTTTGGTGGCATATTTCCATGTTGCTAGGGAGGAGAGTAGTTACGTCAAAAACATTTTATAAATAATACACACATTATACTTCTAAATATAGTTACTTGAAGCTTTAATTAAAAAGTCAACTTAAAATCGTTATCTTGATGTTTCACTTTATATAAAAACCCAGTAATAATCTCATTCTCTTTACTTCCTAAAGCCATAAAATGACTTTTTAAATGTTTAGCCAATTCCGGCTTCGATATCCTTCCCTGTTCTTCTCTTTTCTTACTTCTTTTAGAAAATGTCTTCTTTCCAATTTCACTATTTAAGATATCATAATTAACTGTTTCAGGTCTTGGTAAATTCAACCCATATTTTTCATTGTATCGCATTAATACTGAATCATCAAACGCTTCAAAATCAAGAGGATGAACAACTGCACGATCTTGAGGTCCATTGGAAGTTATATGACGGGCAAGATAATTCTGTTGGATTGCTTGTGCTGCTTGATTCTTTGCCTTTTGTGTGGATTTACTACCACTATTACTTGAGCCTCCAGGTATGGTGTTATTACGACTCAGTTCTGATTCTGACGCTGATTCTCTATGGCTTCTAGGCGGCATGGCTGTTGTGTATGTGTATGTGTATGTGTATGGGGGTTTTGTTATGGGCAATAGTAGATGTTCTATTTTGGATTTTTTGGAAATGAGTCTCGGGGGGTTATAAAGGCGGGTAAGTATGTGATCACGTGATTAGATTGCAAATCGTTTTCATAATCAACTATTAAAGCATATTACAATTAAAGCATTCCATTCAAGATCTTGCTTTATATCGTATGTGTGTAGTTAGCAATCAACTCATTTAAAACTTTTATATTAATTTTCATTTTTTTTAAACACAAGAGATATTCTATTAAAAACTATCAAATAAACAAACCAAAAAAATCCAAACCAATGAGAAAAACATTAATACCCAAAACTACGTCGTAACATTAAAAACACCATGCATGAAGATTTTATAAAACTAAAGTTAATGCCCCAAGACCCGAAAGTAAAATTGCATATTTCAAACTCTTATAATTAGAAGAAGCCAGTGATACGTTGGAAGTAGCTGTATCATTTGAGGGGGGTGCTGGAGTTGCTGTAAAATCTTCAGTTTCAATAGCTGTGGCTAGACTAGTATGCGACATAGAACCTACAGCGAATATTCCTGATGGTCCAATAGATACATAACTATGCTGTTGATTTTGATTGTATCCACCCACTGGGGCTTGACGTAAATCGGTGAAATATATAGCTTGTGTGTTACTAGTAGCGCTGGGGAAACCAGTTGTGTCTACTTCTATTAGTGATTGAGTTACTGAGTGATCTAGTACTAATGCTGACATTTCTTGTAAAAAAATTATAAACGAATGAAACCTTGGCGGATGAAGATAAATAAAACCCTAGTGTGGCGAGTGATTAATTAAGAAAAAAAATAAGACAAGTTTTTTCCTGGGGCTATTTATCAACGTTTATATATTGATTTTCGTTTACATTCTGTTTGGAAGCATCGTTACTAAATTGTTTAAATTTCTTTGTTAAAAATTTTGGCTTGAAACTGGTTGCTAAAAAATTATTTTTTTCCCCTTTGTCTTGTCAGTTTCGTGTCAAATGGGGGGGATTTCACATCCAAGACCCTTTTTTCACTTAATTGGTTTTATCGTCAAATAATAACGTTTAACTGAAAAGCTTCCATGGTTATGTAGATGTAAAGTCACTTATACTCTAGCGAAGTTCACTTACATTTAGTACTGTGTTAGGTGCCCTGGGATGTGGTACCTGAATTATTTTTTTCGGTTTTCTGTTCCCGAAAAAACAAAAAAAATACTCACTTCTTACAAAATTACATCATCATTGCTGAATCCCCGACACAATAGAGGGGCAATTTAAACAATTCAAAAATTCACAGAACAATCATAGAAAAAAAATAACACACGGGCAAGGTACCATGCAGGGCGTTAATTCAGATCCTTTTAAATCACTCTTGTGACGATTTGTATCAACTTGGTATTAATTAGGTAAAAAGCCGCGTTCTTTCAAATAGCCCACGCGTTTTCGAGTAAAAATGATCCCGTTTCTAGTTAGCTTTTGACTTATATCTGCCAAGCTTTCCTAGCCTTAGACATAACAACCATTCAGATACTTTTAAAATCGGTTTAATTTGATCCATTTGTGCGTTATTTTTTGAAAATAGTCTACGAGTATCTGCAGGTACAAGCAGAGAAGGAAATCTCTAAATATTTTCTATTTTGACATCGTCAACAATTGATTATGTGGGGACGGTACTGACCTTTATGGGAAATTTCAGGAAAACAATAGGTTAATGAATTTTGACTTCGTCAATTTGGTTGCACCCTTCTACACCTGTGTTAAAATCGTAGTTAACCGTCAACCCAGATTTAACAAATCCCAGAGATAAATACTTAATTCCGTCGGACTGACCAGGATTAAATTAGTTGGAGTTTCATATGTGTGCATCTACGAATACTAATGGAGAGATGATAGTTTGAGAATTGCTTTGACTGATTTATTTTGACTAATAGCAAACCTTTTTCCCAATTATGAGCGCGTTATCAAATTTCTCTTATTTCTATCACAGAACATACAGGGGCTTTCAATTATTCGAATTATACTTCCTAGCAGATTGTGAATACCAATCTTGGATTTTAAGACAATCGATCATTTAGATAAACTGAGTTCTCGTGATGCCCTTAGATGAACAATTAGAGGAGTAGATCTATACCCTATGTTGTAGTGATATACAGGTAACTTTTAAGGTAATTAAAAATTAGTCGTTTCACGAGTTTTCTTTTATAAATTTGGAAAATATCCATTTCATATTTATTTGCAAAGATCCCTTGCGAAATAGTTGCAAAAACTTTTTTCTTTGTTATAACTCCTCTGGTTTAGGTTTACATCATACATGATAATATCATAAAACATACTATGGGTTTTCCCTTTTACAGAAAATACTCGTCAAGAAATTAAATTCATTCTTGAACAAGCCAGACCAACATCCTGTCAGATGTATGGATGTTAAAATCCCGTGAGAATTCTCGAAGCCCATCAACTTCCACTACTAAATACAAAGAAACCCCCACCAGTTTGAGTCAATCTAATGAGACAACAACTATCACTCCTGATGAAATCACTTTTATGATAATGTTGGCATTTTGAATATGTATTAACTTTATAACTCCTACCAAAGGTTCAATTCATTCTTAGCCATGGTACACGACCCCATGTTTTTTTCAGTTGTTGACACGAGAACCGAAAATTTCCTTTCCACAGTACGTTCAAAATTTCAAAGCACACACCAACAAAAAACCACATCAAAAATCAATCAATCAACTTTCTCAATTGAACATGGTTGTTCTTGCTGCTTCAATATGTACACGTGGTGGGAAACCACTTGTTTCTCGTCAATTCAGAGATATATCTCGTGATAGAATCACGGCCCTTCTTGCTAATTTCCCTAGCTTGATTTCAAATTCAAGTAGTCAACATACAAGCGTTGAAGATGATAAAGTACGATATGTTTATCAACCATTGGAAGAGTTTTATATTGTTCTTATAACCAATAAGACATCAAATATCTTACAGGATATTGATACATTACATTTATTTGCCTCAACTGTGAGCAATTTAGTAAGAAATGTTGATGAACGGGAGATTTTTGAAAATTCATTTGAAATTATTGGAGCTTTCGATGAGATTATTAATTTGGGATATAAAGAAAACTTGACATTAAGTCAAGTTCAAACATTCTTGGAAATGGATTCTCATGAAGAAAAAATTCAAGAGATTATTGAACGGAATAAGGAATTGGAAGCTACTGAAGAAAGAAAGAGAAGAGCCAAGGAGATACAGAGGAAAGAATCGGCCAAGAAGAATATGGAACAGCAATTTGGTCAAGTTGGTGGCGGTTCTATGGGATACGATCTGTACCAAACTCAACAACAACAACAAGCCCACTCTTATCAACCAACCTATCAACCGGCAGCTCCTACAGTTGAGAAGATTAGTCAAAATGCACCTTCTTTAGCTCCTAGACCTCCAGCTAGAGGTGGTTTGCAATTAGGTAAAAAGCCAGGGGCGACAAAACATATGCCAGCCGCAGCAGCTGCAGCTTCCGCTGCCACGTCAAGAGCAGCTGTTGTTGCTCCAGTTGGTCATGGTGCTGCAGAACCATTACTTGCTACCCAACCTCCAGTGTTTCATCATAATATTCAACCTTCTGCCCCTCAAATTGCAACCCCAGGTTCATTCTCTCCTAGCGCCTCCCCTGCTCCAAGTACCGGGGCTGGAGCTGGCGGTAGAGTTGCAAACAATGGTATTTTAATCACCATCAATGAACGTGTGAATGCCCAATTATCTCGTGATGGATCGATCATATCTTCTGAAGTAAAGGGAGATTTACAATTACGTATTAATAATCAAGCCCTTAGTAATGCCAAGATTTTATGTAAGACTGGTGATAAGAAACATTTCAAGACCCATCCAAATGTTGATAGAAACTTATTCACTACTACTAGTGTTATTAGCGTCAAAGATAAGAGTAAGACTTTCCCAGCTAATGATCAACCTTTGGGGGTTTTAAGATGGAGATCAGTAGGAAAAGCCGATAATTCAAGTTTGATTCCAATTGTGATTACTGCATGGGTGAATGTTGACGGTAATGGAATTGCCCATGTTACATTAGAATATGAATTAAGCAGTGAATTTATTGACAGTCATAGTACATCGGGTGGTGCCCAGGTTGAAAACGTTAGAATTGTTGTTCCTATAGTGAGTGAAGATATTCAATTACAAGATGGGGGCAATGATCAAATTTCATATGAAGTGAGTAACGAAGGGGTTGTTTTCCAAATTGGGGAAATTTCTCTTGATGATCCTCAAGGATCATTTGAATTTATCATTCCTGTCAATGAAGAAGACGAATTATTCCCATTGGAAGTGCAATTTGATATTGTCAATACTGGAGTTGTAGAAAGTGATGTCTCACTTGGAGGAGTTTCTATTATTGATGTTGTGGCAAATAATGATGATGAAGCTTCATTACCATTTGATTTACATTCACATATTATTTCTGAGAGTTATGTTGTGCAGTAGATGTTTTGTTTTATATAAATTTATATTAATACATAAAAATACAATTTATTATTTGGCGGATTGCAGCTTAAAGAACATTTTAGGAATCATACAAATGCTATAGATACATTGTTCCTAGGGTAATAGTATATCCTGTCAAAGGTAGTCACAATCACACATTTAGTGGGGTCCGATTGGCTCCCCAGTTCATCCAGTAAAATATAGGAACTGAAAAACTTAATACGGAGAAAAAATTGATATCCGGGTTTAACTCCGCTTTTGATTCTTGGAGTGGGGCATTAATTCCGTTCTTGGTAGGATTGAATGCCCTACTATTTGCTGGAACCATGGGTTTTCTGACCCCTTTTTAAGTAATAATCGACTCTATGCCAGCGAAGAAGAGAAGCTGGTATAAACCATGAAACTCGTACTTATTTTTCTTTTTTCAGCGATCTTGGACGTGGAAATAGCCTTGAAGTTTTCTAGAGTGTTACAAGTTGGCTAGTAGAGAAGACATTTCCAAATTTCAGTGTTTGTTAATTATCCCTCACAAGATACTAAGTAATACAGCAATTTTTTTAGATTTATTATAAGTTATGAAAACAGGTCATACTGGCCCCTACGGATCTTTTCGAAAAAACATTTTCTTGGCAATAGTCTTTTTCAATACCTCTTTTGCAAATAGATGTTATCCTCTACCTTGTTCGGCCAACCTTTTGAAATAATCAACCTTGACATAGTCATCGTGTATGACCTTGTTTTGTAGGATTAATATGATATAAACTATACACTAAGTTTATCATACGAGAATTATTTTCTAAAAGTACAATTTGCAAAAATTGCTTAGTATGAAATACATAATTATTCGTATTGCATATGCAGCTAAACTTTATTATATATAGCTTGATTATTCCGAGAAAGGAGTTAAAACATCTGACTTGGTCCATGATTGGTGGAATTGCCGATCCTGGATCGCCAAGACTTAAAACCTTTCGCGAAAAATGTGCTACATAACCCATTTGCCAAGCAAAGTTATCTAAAAAATCAGGCTAGCACAAAAACCCGATCCCATATTAAAGTAAAATGTATACCTATATATTATGTTAAGATTTCCCTGGATTTTAACAATTCCATTTATTAACCACAAACAATGCATTACTTGCTTCCAATATTTAGTTTCTTTTTGTTGGTAACTGCTGACAATCCATTTGCAACCTTCCCTAAAGTTCCAAAAACTGCAAGTATCAATGGTTTCGCTGACCCTATAATTGATCTTTTACCCGATTGTGCCAAAGACTGTGTTAAAATCTCCACCAAAAATACCCCTTGTCCTTATTGGGACACGGGATGTTTCTGTGTGATGCCTCAATGGGCAGGTTCGATGGGTCAATGTTTTGCTAAGAATTGTAAAGGTGAAGATGTTAATGCTGCAAGATTTTTAGCTACCCAATTATGTAACCATGTTGGAGCAAACACTGTTATTATGCCAGCAACCATTTCAGAAGCTCTTGCTAGTGCTGCTGGAACTGCTGCAGAAGTCACTACCATTGAAGGAAAATCTCTCAACTGGGTTATTGGAAGCGGGAGCGGTGAGGCTAGTAAGACCGATGATGCTAAATCTAGTGCAACCTCTGCCGAAAATAAAGCTGCTACCACCGAAGCAAAAACTACAACTGGTTCAGAAGAAACACTGGCTTCGAGTTCAGAAGGAAATGATTCTTCAGAGACTGAGACTAAGACTAACATGGGTTACAAGAGCTCAAGTTTGGCTTCTTTATTTTTGTTAGTTATATTATCTCTTTGTGTTTAAGCAAAATAGTATATGTTTATATCTTAAAATTAAATTATTATCAATCTAGAACTAAATTCTAAGGCAATATCACATCACCGTAAAGTATACACAGAATTGTTAAGTTTTGCGATTAACTAGCCTACAGATTTTTTTCTATAGCGGTATCAATAGCTACTCTATATATAGCAAGTAGCCCCTTTCTTATGGACAACAAAACATCACCCAGAAGATGGCTCCTATTCTAACTCTCTGAACTCTTTTCTTTGCAAAAGATCCTCTCAGTACTACTTTTTTCTAGTCTAATCTATGAAGGGTTACCACCTTCAGACCTACTGAAAACTACCCATGTCCTGACACAGGCTGTTTGCTGTGTGATCCTCGTAAGCCCCTATATAATGATGGAAACACCACTTAATGCAATTGAGAGACGACAATTTAATCCCTCAACCTCATTCAATCTATTCAACTCGGCCAATGCTTGATATCGTGGATCTTTCACTTCTTCAATTTCTTTACCTCTACATTCGAAATTAACTATAGGTTCTTTGATATGATTAACCACCACATTCAACCCTCTTAACGGTTCAGTATTACTGGGATCTAATTCAATACATAGTTTCCGTAATTGAGATAACTCATATATGAGATGGGATGGTGTTAAGTGACCATAGAGTTCATCTTCGGGAACATAATCTGGATTGGAACATTCCACCACCATTCCTCTTAATTTTTGAGAAACAATAAGGGGAGCAATCTGTAGCCATAATTGATGGTTACGATTTAGTTTGGAGATCATATCTGATTCAAAATCACCAAAAACAAGTAACGATGCCCCCGTCATGTTGTGTTTGATAAGGTATGCCGAAGATTGGTAGTGTTGTTTGGTCGAACCATTGCATGAAGTGGGTATTGTCACTACTGATCTTCGTCGATGATCGTCAAGTTTGTTCAATTCACCATGGGAAAGTTTAAACATGGTGATACTATAGGCTGAATTGTTGATAAGGGTAGGCTTCGAGAATTCAAGCGGTATAAGATTGAGGATTTCAAAGTTGGGCATATTGGGCCATATTATTCCATTGAAAAGATGTCTTTGAAGTGCATCTATTGTATTGGATGAACCATAAATCTGTTTCAGAGGGGAGTTGGTGAACCCAGCTGAGTTGATCACAAGTGAGGCTACATGATCCAAGTGAGGATGGGTAATTAAAAATGTTGACACTAGGTTGAATATAGTTTGTGAATAATGCATTGCCCTTCGTGGTGGAAATTTATTGAATGGAGTAGTAACAGTAACCTTATTATGGTAGTAATCTAGAATAGAATGTGTATCGGGGTAATAATCCAAAAGCTTACAATGTGGTTTATGGGAAGTTGTTTCACTATGGATAATATCTGCCAATTGACCCATGCCACACCCCGCGTCAATACATAGAAGTTCATCTGTTAGTGACTGATCTGATATTATGGTTGAATAGGGAATATGCAGAGGCTTGACAAGGATGGAACAAGTTGTTCCTTCCAATGGACCACCTGAAGAACCCAAGAAGGTGAGTTCAAAGGACATGGATACGAGTATGTTCTTGACTTAACTAGCAATACTTTTGTTGAAAAAAAATTCAAACTGAATGAAAAGATACCACCACAGACTATTTATATGATTCGTATATGCCAAGTGAGCCAATTATATAAACTGGGGGTAGTACGAAACAAACGCTAGAAAAAAAAATAGAATCATTCAAAAGGACAAAAAAGAAAAACAATAGATTGCGCTTTTTTTTTTGATAAACGGTCGTTGACTCTCAACCACCACCACAAAAATGTGTGACCAACGAATAAGCGCTTTGGCATGGGGCGGACCTCTATCCATATCAGTTTTCTTAGTTACGTAACCACTCCGTTGAATGTAAATGTCCACCCCCATAGAAGTTAGAGATTTACTGATAAGCGTGAAACAAGTTAACCGAAAACCCTTTAACTTGGGGAAAAAAAAATTGCATGAAATTGGTAAATTTCTTTTAAGTAAAAACTATTTTTTTAAGTGGCCGTGCATACGAAGTTCTAGAAACATGCCATGGAAACCACAGTGCGGAAAAAAAACAATACCAAGAAATGGACATTTTACAGGTTTTAACACCATTTAACTTAATTAGGATGAGGTCACAAACAGAATATTACAGACACAAAGTTACGAAAATATTCAAGCGGACTTAATGCGTTTCACAAGTATTGTTCTTTGGCTTAGCCTTGCACTACCCCTCAAGATTGCCTTATCTATATCTGGGCTTGGGGGTGAAATATTACTCTATGGGTTCGGCTGTTTGCGTCCAACTCGGAGATCAATTTCCCGTTCTAGATATTGTAAAAAGTTTTGATCTATTAGTATCCGTATGTAATACATCAGGACAAGTATATTTCTGCCAATCCTTACTTAGTACATGCTTATATATGATTACATTGTTACGGGTAATCCATACATCTCGTTATTCGACAATTTTAAGGCTGTGCTTGATAGTACAGCTCGGTATTTTCTTGCGTTAAAACAAACCATTCAGTAAAAGCTAACACATTGTTGGGAACAAATCTTCCGAACTCACACATATTTTTTTTTGCCGAATTTACCCGTTCTAATTAGGGCAAGGATTTTGCTACTTTACTAACTACTAATTCTTATTTCCAATCTGCTGTATATTCTGCTGCTGTTTACTATACACTACTACAGTTGAGTACTTCCATACCCTCTAATATCTTGTGCAAATCTCCAGCTTTGATTCTCAACTTTAACATCTCTATTAAATTCAAATACTACTTTCCCTTCGTCGTCCAATTTAATAACTACTTGGGAATACTTATCGCCTGATCTAGCATCACGATAAAACAATACTCTCATGGAATCTTCAACTACTTTTGTAACTTGTTGTTCATCAACATTGACATAATCCTTATCTTCTTTAATCAAGTTTCTCAACAAAGGAAGAGCCAAATGTGACCCAAACCCTGTAGCCATGGTTGATGAACTATACGTAACCCCAACCAAATCCACATATTTCAAAAATGGTGTTCTATCTCTATAAAATCCACCAACAATAATGGTATTCCATAAGGGGTTCATTTTTGATCTTCGATTATACATTACTCGTGACAAATATTCGTGGACATTGGAAGCACGAAGATAATCCCCTCCATCATTATCATAGACTTCTTCCAGAGTTTCCAATTCGTCCAAAATTCTTTCAAGTTGTTGCATATCTGAAATATCACCAGAAATACCCACTACAGTCTCAGATCCAACTTTAATTAATCGTTCAATATTGGAAAAACGTAAAAGAGAACCATAGGATCCGACATTATCAGCAGCCATAATTATTCCGTTCTTAAATTTCAGAGCAATTACTGATGTACCTGTAATGATTGGTTGTTGAGTATGCATCTTAGGAAAAGCATCAAGTGAAGTATGGGTTGTATCGTCAGGAACACCAGCATTTGCGATTTGGTGGTTGTACGCTCCGTATGTGTCATTGCTGGGTCTACCCCATTTTAATGGATCGTGATTCATTATATATCAATTGATTAAAACTATTGGTCTTGTAATATTGGTGGCGACTGTCTTGAAGTTCTTTCAAAATTGCCCGCGAAAAAAAAAAGGTAGAGGATATCCTATGTGCAGGATGTATAAGCTGCCCACTAACGGTCCTATATAAGTGGAAATTAAGAAAGCTACAACATCCAATTGAGATATATATATAACATATATATAATAAATAGATATAAATAGTTCTTGCTCTATTTAATATACAAAATCAGCACCACCACTAAGAACATTGTCAATTTCACTATCTTTAATCACTTTGTATCTAAATCTCAATGGCAATTCACTTCTTAAGAAATATTCTCCTTCACTAGGTTGGAGAGGGTTAGAATTATGATATGAAGAAGAACTTCCCAGAGATCCTGGAAGTTGACCATTTGGAGCCATTGGATGAGCTTTTACTGCACCAGAAACAGCTTCTACTTTGTGTTAGTTGTATATCCGCAGAAAGAATTTCAATTGTTAGGAATTTTAGTTTATTTATACATACTATGCACGTGAGGTCCACCTACGAACTTTATTGATGGGATGTGTTTAAGTAGTCTACTGATAGCGTTCATTTTTTGTGTATATTGTTGATCTTCTAGTAAATAACAGTCTATGATTTGTTGGTTTTCTTCTTGATGGTTTCCAGTTCGGTTTTTTTTTTCTCTCCGGGTGTTTTGATGGGGGTGGAACAAACCTGCAAATGAAAGACCCCGGTTCTCAAAATTAACTCTCAATATTCCGGAAAAAAAAGGAACAATTTGTACCTGCATATAAACACCTCTTTATAAAGACGATTGCAAAAACAGCTTTACAAAAGAGAAACACAAATAGACGCCCAAGCTTAATTTTAAAATGACAAGTCCGATGACATTGATTGAACTTCCTTACTATATAATCCAAAGGATAATATACATCCGTTTTATTCTAGATAGGTCATTCACTCATATCCTTCCATTATTCCTCACTTGTCGTACACTTTATGAGCACCACCACATGTTATATACCTTGAAGCCAATTATAATCACTGATACTAAACATCGCAATGCCATTCCTAAAATATTGTTACTAAATATGAGTGAGAAAGCACGCCTGAGAATTCGACATGTGAAATTAATACACCCTGTTACGATCAATTTACATCACTTCAATTTGATTAAGGTTACCATTCAAGGAGGTGTCGACATTCTAGCAATGATATATGAACTACCAAGATCTATAACTAGTTTGAAATTGGTAATTAATAGTTATTCGAGAACGAAAAAAATGGGGCAGCTTTCTCTTAAGTCAAAAGATATCAAGTTCAAGTTGAAGGAATTAAAATTCAAAAGTTTGACTTGGACTCTGAGAATAGCATCAATTCATCCAATGAATTTTTTTTTAAACAGAATTCATAGTCCTGGACATCGGACATCCTTAATAATAGCTTTGTTTCTTTTTGTTTTAATACATGTTCAAAATGCAACCCTAGTATATATTGATATTGAAATGTTCCCAGTTGAAAAACTAGTCACTTTATTTAATTGTCCAACATTGAAGTTGATTAAAGTGGACCAGACAAGTAAGATTCCGCTCAGATTATTCCAGAAATTTGTCATCGATAGAACAACTATTCTAATAGTGAATACTCGTAAATCAGAGATTGTTAGGATGAAACAAATGCAGGGTGCTAGGATACCTGTCCTAACTCGAGAAAAATTTCCTATCCTGAATACCATTCTCCGCAGGCTTAAATATGAAGCTGGAATCTGCTGAAAGATTCATACGCTGTTCAACTTTTGTGATAATTTGAATTACTTACTTTTCTTATAAAAACTATCATTACCCAACTAGCTATCGTAACCAATACTAATTATGCGTGGATATTTGTTTAACAATTTTGGTTCTTGTATGGTTGGGCTAATAACGCGAAAACGAACAAATATTAGAAATGTATTGAAAAAAAAAATAAACTACATAAATTATATACCTAAATAGATACCAAACTAATGGATAGATTATCAAAGATAATTGATCGATTCCAGGCGAAAATCGACTCTGGTTCGTTCTACGAGGCTCATCAGACCCTCCGTACCATTGCAAACCGATTTATCAAAGGTAACCAACCCCAATTAGCTATACAGTTACTCTCTAAAGGTGCGTCAATATTGACCATCCATAAGGAATATGCATCTGCTTCTGATTTGATCGGTTACTTGGTTCAAGTATATGTCGATTTTGGAATTAGTGTCGACGATAAAAGTGCCAAAATGAAGTTGATTGATTTGGTATCGGGCTTACCACCTTCAGAACCAAGTCTAGTTGAGTTGAGTACCCAATGTTTGAAATGGTCACTGTCCAATGGTGGGGCTGCTGCACTAAAATTTGGAGATTGTCAATTACATCATGTGTTTGGGACAATGTTTCTTAAACGTGTGGAGGAAGAAGAAACTGATGATAATGTCAATAAAAGTAAATATTTTGCCCTTGCTGAAATTCATTTGGTATTGGGTACATTTGATAGTGTTCCATTATATGTCAATTATTTGATTCGATGCAGCGAAGCCAACCCTGATACTGATCCCGGTGTGTTTTTATCAAGAGCAATTATTAATTATTTATATTTGAATAATATTAAATTTGCTCAAGAAGCTCAAGACTTGTTTGTGAAAAAGTTGAATGGAGGCATACCTACAAATGGAATTAATTATTTTGATGATTACCCTCTTGTTAATTTTATCCAATTGTTATTGGTGGTGTTCAAGAAGGAACATGCATCGAACCTGAACCAATTTATGAGATTATATACCCAGTATAAACCTGTATTAAACAATTATGGAATATTAGCCGCAATTGAATATTTAGGAAGGACGTATTTCCAATTGAGATTAGGACAACAACAGCAGGGTAATATGTTGGCCAATTTAATGGGTGGCTTATTCAAGTAAGACTATTTAGTTTTAGAATTATATATTACAATATCTATAAGACGAACGTTTAATCTAATATTTATCGACTACACTTTCACTAGCATCCTTTATAATCGATGACAGATTCAATGCAGTAACCAATTCTGGTCTTTTAGCCTTGATTAATTCATGTTTGGCTTCGGAATAGGTACACCACCGTCGTTGTCTACTCGTCAGTTCGGGCCATTCTTGATCCATTTTATCAACTATCAATTCAAAAAAATGAAACTCACTTTTAGGTACAGCAATTTTAGGATCGAAATCACCCTTGATAACAGGGGCACTGGTTCTTGAATCAAGAACCATTGGGAGTTCAGAAACGACAACCCCTTCAACACCGGCCTCTTCCCAAGTTTCGCGCATTGCTGTCTCTACTAATGTCTCATCCTTTTCGTGTCCTCCTTTAGGAAGAACCCATTTTCCAGCATGGGCCGATGACAGGATCATGATTACTTTTGTGTGTTCAGGATTTAAGCAGACGCAACCTGCAACTATACGGGCTCCTGTTTCAGGATTGTATTTCTGGTTATCTCGACCTGTTCGGGCCTGTACAGGGTGATCACCGCCTGAAAGACGAAGACTCGATGGTAGAGATTCACTAGATTCACTAGATGATTGCATTTTACCTTGTTGGAGCTAGGAAAGATATTAGCAAAAATATTAAGCAATCTGAAATTATCTATTCTCCAATGACGAGAATAAGTCACCCATTGTGCAGGACAGAGGGGATTAAGCAAAACTAAAAGGTTGACCTTAGTATATATATAGATAGATATGACTATAGCTGAATCTTAGGTTAGTTACTATTATCTCTAATTAAAACTTTTAAGCTCCAGTCAATTCCCATTGTTGTGTAATTGTTTAATCGTTCGTCCTGGTTTGTTCCTCATAGTCAAGCACCCACACAGTTGAAAAAATGTAACTTTCCAACCCAGATTATATATTGTCGAAACTTACTTTCGTAATCATGAAACTTTCGTTGTTTCTTCCGTTTTTAATCCTAGTTAACGCTCATAGTGATCATTCGGGAAAGGGTAGCGAACATGAAGCAACTAAACCTCCTCAGCTAACATGGGCCCAATGGCATATGGCCCAAGAACATAGTCTTGACGAGTTTGATGCCGCCACATTCTTCACTTTACATGATTTATCAGGGAGTCGTGTCTGGTCAAGAGTTGACATTCTTAACATTTATGGACTAATCAACCCTGTTGTTGGTGATGGTTCAGGAATGGGGGCTCATGGAAGCAATAAAGAAATCACGGATGCAGCCAAAGATAAAGTAGTCAATACTATCCTTGGATTGATAGATTCAAACAAAGATGGCAAGATTACTTTTGAAGAATGGATCAAGTTCTCAGCCGGTGGAGGCGAATTGCCTGATTTGGGTTATGGACCTGGACATCATTTAGATTTCGAGAGTGAATATGAGGAACATCATTGGAAAAAGTACCACATGAATGATGATCCTGATGTATTAATTAAACATAAAGAGGATATTGAACATGAGCTATTACATCACGAACATGAGATCGAAGAGAGCCATAGCAAAGCTCCAAAGATAAGAGAAGTTACAAAAAATTTCTTGTCCAAGATCAATTTGAATAATCTTACCCCCAAGTATACCAGAAAATGATTTTGTATTTTTTTTTATAGATAGAATATGTATGTATAATCTACACCCTATTGCAAAGTCCCAAATGCACAGTTTCGTAAGCTCTGAAGTTCCAGGCTACAAGCCTTGGTATTGCTATTATTAATTCGTAAACAAGTCTCATAAACTTGCAATTTTCCAGCACATTCCCCCTGGATCTTTTGGAATGAAGGGACGGCTGTCCGGATGCACTTAGCCAATTGTTGCTGTTGTTGGGAACACTGTTCTGGATCGGGTTCAGGAAGGGTCATACATTGGTGGAATGCAAGGAATTCATGTGGACAATTTCGAGCTATGTCTTCAAGTAAGATTTGATCAAGTAATCCCCCTTTCTCTGAAACCATGTTGTAGAATAGGATAAAAGAAAGATAGAATCTGAGAAGATCTTAAAAGGGAAAAAAAAAGTTAGATATCTATGAGGGGATGCCTAAGATGTGGGGGCGAACAAATATAGGCTATTGTCGAGTTGTGAATCTTTCTTGTATTGTTCTACGCCAAAAGTCCTAGAAAAGTTTGTCGTTGTTTTTACGTCAGACTGAAGTTGGAACGTTTTCTGCTTCTGTCTGTGTCTATTCACCTTTCTCCCTGGTATATCTTCACTTTCTCGGTAGGAGAAAAAAATTCACCATTTAAACATTTGATTCATACTTTCAAATACCAAGAACCATATTAAGTTTAACATGACCCTCTCCCCGCCTGTCCGAAATACCCTTCTCGCACTCACTTGGATTCCTGTTCTACACTACGTCAACAAGCATTTTTATCAACCTTACCAAGTGCGTGGAACGTCAATGACTCCCACTTTCAACCCCGGGACGTCGACCACAACCAACGATATAGTGCTCGTGCAGAAATACGACTTAAAAAAGCCCACATCGGTTGCTCGTGGTGATATAGTAATGTTTCGTTCCCCTGAAGATCCTGAAAAGTTGTTGACAAAGCGAATTGTTGGAATACAGGGTGATACCATCAAACCGAGAGATACATATCCTAAACGAGAGGTAGTTGTTCCTAGAAGTCATCTCTGGGTTGAAGGGGATAACTTGGCTCATTCGATTGATTCGAATCGGTTTGGATGTATTAGTCAGGGACTACTTGTGGGAAAAGTCATCACTGTTATATGGCCATTAAGTCGATTCGGTTGTGATTTACATGGCAACACCAGTTAGTTATATAACTTGCATTAAAAACCCTTGTATTTATAAAAATTATATATAGAATAATTTATCAATAGATTTACGTTATCTACCTTCCTTTACGTGCTTCATAAAGATGCATAAATAATACTGGAATGAAAGCCAATGCTGCCATTAATCCCGCCATCAATCCGTAGGCTCTAGTAAAACCCATATTTTCAAACATCAATGGGTAATAGAATGGACCTATAAATCCCAATGTTTGTCTCATCATTGTCATAAACAATGCAACCTCACTAGCTCTGGTTGGTGTAGTATCCATGGAATATGCAATTAAAGGAGATGTTAAGATCTGAAACCCGAATGCAGAAATTGCTAATCCAATCAATGGAGTAATATTCCATTTATGTTCAGCTCTATCAATTTGCACTCCAAATTCTACAATACCGATGATTGAGGTTATAAATCCAGGATAAGTTATCCATATCCGGAATGAATTACCACGATTATTTTTCCGTCCCCATTGAACCCATTTATCACTTAACCAACCACCAACTTCACCAATAAGTGACCCTACAATGAATGAAAGGAATTGAAGTCCAAGTGCTTGTGGTCCAAGTTGAAATTTAATATACATAACTTGGGGGATTTCAACATTTGTTGCAATATTGTCATGCATAAAACATATACCATATGCTAATGCAGCAATAAATACTCGCCAGTTGCCAAATAACTTAAATGGTGCTGCCACTGTAGGAAAGTTAAAAGATCGTTCAGGAACAATCGCTGAAAAACTTGTAAGTTGTTTGAATCTATTGTTTTCATTTCGAGATAAATCTTGATAATTATAAAGAGTTTCTTTACCCAAGAAAACGTAAAAGAAAATCTGAAAAAAATTCATCACCGTAAAAACGACAAACACATATTTCACATCTTGATATTGGGCGACAAATCCCATGAATAATGCTCCGGCCATAGTTCCTAAATTCACCATTAATGCCCATACTCCACTACGTGAACCTCTTTGATGACTAAATGTTGTTTCATGAACAATAGATCCTCCAACAGCCAACCCTGGAGATATAAAGAATGCAACAAGACATCTCATTGCCATAAGGGTACCATAAGTATTACTAAAAACACAACCCAAGTTGAAACACATAGAACCAACCACCGATAAAATCAACAACTTTCTCTTTCCGTATTTATTCATCAAAGGAACCCAAACCAAGGGGAAAAACCCTAAAATCACAATCTGGGCCGATGTCAAGTATGAAATCTGACTTGTAGGTAATTCAAACTTTTCACTTAATTTCCCAAACAGTGGTACTAAACCAGATGCAAAGAATGTTCCGAAGAATCCGTGTGTAGCCACCATACCTAATTGTAAATGTTTGAACCAAGGAGACCAGTTCAAAGGATCATCGTCGTTCATTGAAGGTAATGGAATGAGGTCGTAACGACCATGCTTGGATATGAGGTACTGTTTGTGTTCTTCACTGATTGATTCATCGTCTTCCAGGACGATATCAATTTTAAGATCTTGAGCTTTTTCAAAGTCTGTCATATTTGTTTGTGATGTGGTCCGTTCAAAACTGCCATGAATAAAATCAGACAAAGTAAAGAATATTTATATTAAGCGAACGCTATTATGTGTTATCTATTATGCCCCACTTTAGCTAAGCGTTTTCTCCATCAAAAGACCCTGAAAAAAAAGCCCGTACCACCACACATTGTAAAAGATTTTTCGGACTATGATCTAATACTGCACAATGAAATCTCTCAACAAGTGAGAGCAGCATAAATGTGGAGGACAAACAAGTGTGGGGATTTTCAGAATCTCGACTTTCTATTGTTCCAAAGGCGATTTAAATCACTATTATCCCAATTTTCAGTGGAGGCTTTTCAAGATTTCCCCATCGCAGTACTATTGTTTAATTTTTGGTATTTCCATGTGCGCAACTCCGAAAACTTAAATAACGTATGGATCTTCAGTCCCAAAAACGCTTCAAACTACTCATGACATAGTTTTCATGAATCGTACGGGGTAAAGCTTATAAACTAGTTTAACCTTTGAAATATCGGTTAATTCATCTATGCTTTCTTGCTATTTCCTATTGGTTTTCTCTATTTCCGGGACCCATTTGGGAGTTTTTCTATCTCCAATTCTCATGCGAAGTAACAACCGAGTTGCTCGAAAGGGTTCTAACTTATTAATAGATCTCTCTTTTGGAGTTATTGGGAATCTTTGCAATTTCAATAAAGATGCTTTCTTTTCAAGAAAAGTAAATAAGAGTTTCGCGTAAGGATCTTGTCTGCGGGTAAATGATTTTCCCAACTTTCCGGGAATTCTTTCTTCCGACAAAATAACCAAAGTAATTTCCTCGATTTTTAGGGTTATTAATTCATCCGAGGCTAGGGTGGAGAAACTTTCAGGAAATTCATGGTATTGTTCCTTATTGGGATCGGAAATATTATAATTCTCGACAATCCTTCATTTTAGGCATTTCCGAATTTCCAACCTCGTAGAATTATAATTCTAATTAAAATGAAGTTTAATTTTTTTAGTTTTTCTGCAAAATACGAAGGTTTTTCTCGGGTCCCTAGATTCGAAAAACCAAACTACAAAATTGACACGGTGAGATTGAATTACACAAACTGAATTAGCATTGTCTGAAAGTTGTTTAAATGTATTTATTGAAGTTATTGGAGTGCATTTTGTATGGACATTCCGAACTATAATCTTGTAAAATTGAGTGGAAAATATGTCACCTTTTCTCTAACATTGATCCAAGTTGGGGTCAAGAATTCTGGCTCAGAAAACTGGATCGTTGGCCTTACCAAGTAAAGCTGTAGGAACCCTCCCTTCAAGGAAATATTCCATTCACTCAATGCACAAAGGAAACGAGAGATACCCTCTTGAAATATTTTGTGAATGGCATGTACTTTGGTAGATAGATCCGACAGTTAACAAGTATCTTCAGCTATTTTTCACCTCAGCAAATTCTTTACAGGGGTCCCTAAAACTTTAATGTGATTATAGTCTGCCTTCTCAAAGTCTATGATACCTTGTATATTGTTATATGCGTTCATCTGTGGCTTCAAATAATTAATTAACAGTTTTCTGATTCAACAGGATAATTTGCAGCAATACGATATAGCTCAAAACTGTAAATTGTCTTTGTTTGGTTGCTTGGTCAATCATGCCACATGGCACCCATTTGTTCAATACTTATCCAAAAGTGAACTGGTCTCTCTTGTTCTATCAATTATGTCACCATTTCTTGCAATTACATCTGCTATTTCTGACGTTGTAAGTCAATAAGAGGTAGTGGTTTTATAATTATTTCTCCTAGATCTTTTGTGAGAGGTGGTATTTCAAAAAGTCAGAGTTAATTTGATGAGAATGATGTTTTTGATAAAATATTTAACAAAATCATTAGTTCATTTACCATAGAATAATTCTACTTGTTTTGCAATTAGTAATTTGCAATCAATAAGAAATTTACATATACATTAGTTTCAACCTTTCTGTAGATCTCAACCTCAAAATTTATTAAATATATTAGAAATACTTAGATCTTAATTGAATCTTGATCAACCTTAATCTTATTATCTTTTTCAAGATAGACGGTTTCAGTTGCAATTTCAATGTCGCTGTCTCCGTCACCCAATTGGCTAACATCAAACCCATGGCTAGATAAGTAGTTAACAAAGTCTTCATCTTCACGATTGATAGCATCTTGGCCAACCGGAGGACAGAAGAACAATGCCAAACAGGCACTGAAAATACATAATGCAGAACTGAGGTAGAATGGAACTTGTAATTGTAAGTTAGCATTGGGGTTTTTGGCATAATGACGTTGGATCACTGGGAAAACATAAGTACCTACGAATGCACCTAATTTACCGACAGCAGCAGCAATTCCATAATATTGCCCTCTAATTGGAGTAGCAGAAGTCTTGGATGCCAATAACCCAATATTGTTACCAGGTCCAAATTCACCCAAAGTAGTGAAGATACCAAAAACAACTACGAAACCAGCGACATGTTTACGTAAACTTGTCAAACATGCAGACATGATGAAACCAATGATCCCTTGCAATCCAACACCAAGACAGAAAGTTAATCTAGGTCCAATATAGTCAGAAACGAAAGCACCAGCAAATGAACCAGGCATATAGAACAAGTTGAAGACAACGTACCATCCCCATACTTTCCATAAAGCTTGATCTGGGATAACTTGAGCAATAATAAGAGTTGAGAAGGTACCAAAGGAATACACTGAGAAATCATAAATAAACCACATCAAGGAAATAATTGTCAATCTGAACCAGTAAAACTTAACAACTAACCACCATGGAAATTTACGATATTTAACCTTCTTCATATGTAACTTTTTATATGAGGCTGAATTTGACATTTTCAATCTAATGAAAAATAACGCTAAGGGTGGGATAACTCCTAATCCAATTGTTAATCTCCAAATAACTCTTAAATGACGTTCACTGAAAATCCATAATAATACTAATGGAACAAATGAAGAAATAACGAATCCCATGTCAATCATGGAATTGGTGAACCAAGCGAAATATCTATTTCTCTTACCAGCTGGTAACATATTAGCAAATTCTGAAGCAATGACTGAGGAAGTTGGATATTCAGCACCAATACCAACTCCTAAAAAGAATCTGAAAGTGGTGATAGCGGCAAACAATCCAAATGGATTGGTACCCCAAGTTGCAACAGCACATAACAAGGTAAAAACGATCAACATCACATTGGCATACATCATACCACCCTTTCTTGCAACACGATCAGAAATGTATCCAAACCCAATTTGACCAATAACTGTACCAACAAAGGCAATCGCACCAATGTTTGAAATAGCATTAGACTGTGTGAATTCTTCGGCGTAAATCATCAGGAGGCATGATATAACCGTACCAATCGAGTTATTAACATAACCATCAGAAAATAAACCGGCACCAGAAGCAAATGCTGGCCAAAGATTAGTCATCTTAACCTTAGTTTCGACCGGAGCATCATCAAGTAGGAAATCTTCTTCGATTAATTGTTCTTGAGTCTTATTAAGAGTGATCTCTTTAGGTAAATGCTTGGCCCAGCCAAATGCAAATTCGTTGAAGGATTTAGGTAAATCTCTTGAAGCCATGTCGGTTTATGTTTGATGAACTTAGCTTTTTTAGGTTATTCCAGATCAACAACGAAAGCTGGCTTTATTTATACTTCTCTATTCAAATCATTATTTTTGATAGTTGCTGTAGAGACAATTATGGATATAACCTAGCCCACGCGATCCAAGGCTGTCCCCTCGTATTTAACAATAGAATACTAATTGTTGCATATGATAAGCAACATAATTGAATTATTAATAAAGGTACAACGTGTTTTCGTGATGAAAACGTGTGCCATCCCATTGTTCCCTTGGGATTAGATTGAAATAAGCGCTTTTCATTTTCGACACGTTTTTGTCGTTACGCGTACGTCGATAGACTTTTCACTCGTTGTGATGGAACTGATATCGTTACTGGTTACTGGGAATCTACTCAAGTTCCATGCCAAGAAATGGGATGTACATACTTTGACATTGAAAAAAAAAATATCGCAGAAGTGAGTGCTCAACATATTGTGTCTACGGTCAATTCATTTTCTAGATTCTTTTATTCTTGTACATCTAATCCCCAAAACTTCAAAAAGAAAAGTCTAGCTTGATCGTTACATTGACGATTGCAATCAATTTTCATTATTGCTCTTGCTCCAGTTTTTATTTTTAGTTGTTTGAAACTGAAAAATAATTAGTAGTTGGCCGGAAATTACCGAGCCTTCCCCGAGGTACGTAAATTCATAATGTACTTTGTTTATCAAACCTGATCATCAAGGCAGGAACAATAACAAATACATTCTTGAACGCTTGATAGGTTTATTAAACCACTCGTACTGAATCAATAAAGACTAATCGTCTTTGTTGGTTTATTGTGTCACAAGATTGGTGTGCGGCTATCGCTTTCAGGGACAACGTGGTACGAATTGATCTAAAACAATGGCTTATATAATATTTAATTCAAATTACTGCAAGAAAAAGAAACTTTGACTCAGAAATAAAGCAGAGGATTTAAACCAATTTTGTGACTTCGCTAAAAGAATTGGTTTGTTCGATTCGTTTTTTATTCCCTTTCCGAAATCGGTATACAACCTGGATTCTCATTTATGTGAAATGTTTACTGGTTATATTGTCTTGATAACACAAAGTCGTTAGGTATTTCTAAAGATCAAAAGGGTGTTATGAGCCCTGCATAATGAGATATTAAATTTGGCTGCAAAAAGGATAAAAAATTGATCCGATATTTGCTTGGCAATATTTTCTATGTACAGCTGTTAATTTCAATTTAATAGAGAATGAATGTCAGCTTCCTGCTTTTAATCAAGTTATGTTTTTAAAACGGTTGGAATAGAATGTCATCTCAAGAATTTTTGAAGGTCTGTAGGTAAATATAAGGGTATTCTGTGCCATTTTTCAAATATAATGATAGCAAGGACTGATTTTCTTGTTTCTCACTGCAGACATTCAAGGTCTTTGTAAATTTGCTCGATCAAAAGTTACAAACTACATGGGATAATATTTTAAAATTACAAATTATATTAATGGTACACTAACAATTTAAAGTTTAGTATGACTCTTGGTCAATTTTGACAGTCTTTTTTTCGTCCTTATTATCATCACTAGATTCTTCGTGAACTTCTACTGTACTGCCATCTCCTAATTGTGAAACATCGAAACCATTGGTTTTCAAATAGTTAACAAAATCTTCATCTTCACGATTGATAGCATCTTGGCCGACTGGTGGACAGAAAAAGAATGCAATTGTAGCACTGAAAATACATAATGCGGAACTAATGTAGAAAGGAACTTGCAAGGTTAAATTAGGATTGTCTGCTCTAGTAAAATTACGTTGAATGACTGGGAAAACCCAAGTACCCACAAAAGCACCAATTTTACCAATTGCAGCAGCAATTCCGTAATATTGCCCTCTGATTGGAGTAGCAGAAGTCTTCGATGCTAATAACCCAATATTATCGCCGGGACCAAATTCACCCAAAGTGGTAAAAATACCAAACACAACCACAAAACCAGCAATATGTTTTCTCAAACTTCCCAAACATGCAGACATGATAATACCAACTACTCCTTGTAACCCAACTCCAAGTACAAAAGTTAAACGTGGACCAATGTAGTCAGCTGCAATAGCTCCGAGAAATGCACCAGGCATATAGAACAAGTTGAAGACAACATACCAACCCCAAACTTTATATAACGATTGATCTGGAATGATTTGTCCCATGATAACAGCCGAATAGGTACCAAATGAATATGCTGAGAAATCATAAATAAACCACATCAATGAAATAACTGTTAATCTAAACCAGTAAAACTTGACAATTAACCACCAGGGATAACTTCTATAGCTAACCTTCTTCATATGCAATTTACTAAAAGATGAAGAGTTTTTCATTCTTAAACGAATGAAAAATAATGACAAAGGTGGGATGACCCCTAATCCAATGGTTAATCTCCAAACAACTCTTAAATGACGTTCACTGAAAATCCATAATAATACTAAAGGAACAAAAGATGAAATAACAAAACCCAAATCAATCATAAAGTTGGTGAACCAACTGAAATATCTATTTCTCTTACCAGCTGGTAACATATTAGCAAATTCTGAAGCAATAACTGAGGAAGTTGGATATTCAGCACCAATACCAACCCCTAAAAAGAATCTGAAAGTAGTGATAGCAGCAAATAATCCATATGGAGTAGTACCCCAAGTTGCCACAGCACATAATAATGTGAATACAATCAACATAACGTTTGCTGTCATCATACCACCCTTTCTAGCAATACGATCTGAAACATACCCAAACCCTAGTTGACCGATAACAGTACCCACAAATGCAATAGAACCAATGTTCGACATTGCGTTAGATTTTGTGAATTCATCCTTGTATATAATCAGAAGACACGAGATGACCGTACTGATGGAGTTGTTAACATAACCATCAGAAAATAAACCAGCACCAGAAGCAAAAGCGGGCCAAAGATTATTCATTTTAACCTTTGTTTCAGGAGGTACATCTTCATCCGGTTGGAAATCTTCTTGGATTAACTGCTCTTGAGTTTTATTAAGAGTGATTTCCTTAGGTAAGTGCTTAGACCACCCAAAAAGAAGATCGCCAACTGAATGAGGTAAATCTCTAGTAGCCATTTTGTTTTTTACTTGAGGAAAGTTTTAACGTAAAATATTTATCATGGGATTTTCACAATCATTTTATATTATCCTAAATTTTACCAGATAATTATTTTTTAGCCTTCTGGAGGGTTGGGAAAGGAATAAAAACAAGATAAACAAAGATTATCTTTTGATTAAATTTCGGGAAAATGCATGAGACATCTACGGCTAGATTCTTATTAAAGAAACGTGTTTAATGAAACGATTGCCGTTAGATATATTGCATTAGTTAAACATAAACACGTTGTTCAAGGGGTGCAGTATAATCAATGAGCTGAGCTTGAAATTTACACCTGAAAACTTTCCGTATATGGTCATAGAGAATTACAACAAAGGACATTTCCGTAAAATGTTGGGTTACAATTAATGCATATACCCCATTGTAGAAAAATTGCTATCCTTATCTCCAAAATGATTGGATATTTACCCTTCAACTACTTCTTTGATCCGTTCTTTATTCTTAGATGTACTCAATGGTAATTAGTTACGCTTTCTCTATGGCAGCCCGTTCTTCTGGCAGGCCGTTAACCCTGCTTGGCTTGTTGGATAGGTGATGGGAAAATCTACTTTCATGCCGTTCCATCTTTGTGACGAAAATATTTTATTTTTTGTGATTTTCTTTATTTTTTTTTTGTTTTTTGACAGGACGGAATTGTTTGTTTTTTCTAATTTAATTCCGTTTGTTTTTATGTACGGCCACAACAATGGTTTAATTTAATATCATGTGACACTTAGCTACTGGAGATATACTCAATATAAGAGTTATCATTTGCAAACCATTCAAGCAAACCCTTACAACAGCCAAGAGCCAAGACTAGGTGAGTTACAAGTTCAGGGAACAAAAGGTTTCTTTAGCCGTTATGGAACATCGCTTAATGTTATTTTTTTGTAACTTAATCTGTGTAAAGACTTGGCAGACAACGTGGGGGGGCGTACCCTACTGGAAAAATGTATAATTGGATGACGTATGTATATCAGGCAGGAGTAGTGCCGTGAACCAATTTTAAACAATATGTCAATATTTCAAACACTTGTGCATCTATTCTTGCCCAGAAATAAAGCGATGCCTTTTGAAAGGCTTTACGAAAAGCCTAACCCATTACGAAAATTTCTGGGTTTTTAGACAACAAATGATCCGATGAGATGGAATGCTGTGTTGAGTCTATTGGAGAATTTTTCTGATCTGTTTTAGGAGTTTCATGGGAAATGAGGAATGTTTTTACCTGGAAGAATTGAAAAATGTCTGTACAAGTGGAGCTGAACTGGAGTTTTGGGGGAATGTCATTCTCGAGGGCAATAGTAAAGGCTGTTGTCTATCCATTTATAATAGGATACCGGGTAAATACTCAATTCAACGTTAAATATTTTGGGAGAGGGGAATATCTAGATGACATTTAATTGTTCCTTTTGTTCATCGGAATGGAGGAAAATTATTCTAATTCTTCTTAATCTTGAAACAATATTAAATCATTATTTTCAAGACTACAACTCTGGTGGAATGAACTGCGCTTTATATAGTCAACCCGTGTCACTGATTTGCAGCCAACGATAGAAGCTGACACAACATTAGTTTGTACTATATCTCAATAAAGAGCATCTGATTTTTCTACTCGTTTTGTGTCCAATGCTTGACCTTCCTTTATAAAACAAAGACAGAGTGATTCAAACAAGCATGTGATAATGTTCGTAGTGCAAATAATGAGTTTATTCGTAAAGTAATAAGTGGTGCAATTTTTAGAGTTCTTCTCAAGTTAGGTTGAGGCGAATAAAGTACGAAAGATTCTCCTGGAAAAATATATTCTCCTTTGTTCCTTCTTTGATTTGGCTAGTTGGTTCAATGTTGTTCGATAGCCTAATGCAAAATTCGTAACACAGCTACTGATCTCAGAAAATGTGACAAATACAAGTCTTTGTTCTACAACGTAAAAAAATATCAATATATTTTGATTCGTCTAAGTAATGACAAACGTAAATCATAATAACTATATACAGCTTATACTAATAATATGTCCTAACTCCCACACTTTATCTCCATTCAACACAATAGTTCAAGGTTTCCCCAGCCTTGAATGGAACAACAGTGACATCGACGTTTGCAATAACTTCTGGAATTTTGTTTTCACGCTTAACCAACCATACTGATTCTCCTTTATGTTTATTCAAAATGTCATCCTTTAAACCGTAGAATTTGATTCCATTTTCGCTGACAAACTTTTTCAAGTTTGATAATTGATTTGCTTTGTCAAAAACTTCAGCAACATAAGAAATTACGTGACTTTGACTGAAAACACCTGCGCATACTCCAACATGTCTCTTTTTAGTATCAATTGGGTGAGGTGCGCTATCAGATCCAAAAAAGAACCATGGTTCACCGCTAGTTGCTGCTTCCACGAGACTAGCACGGTCTTTTTGGAACTTGGCAACAGGCTTACAGAAATTGATAGGGTTTCCTGCCCAATCATCAATGATTAAGTACAAGTGATGGGCCGTGATAGTAGCACCAACATAAATTTCATCACCTGGTTTGTAACCTGAATTTATCTCTCTAACTAAAGCGATAGCATCATGAGTAGTACAATGTTCCAATACAATCTTCAATTGAGGGAAATCTTGGTGTAATTTCTTTAATGCTGGTAAGAATCGTGGTTCGGCATTAATAACATTGATATCATTCTCCTGTTCAGTTGAAGGCTTTTCACCGTGAATATTCAATATAAGTTTATTCTTTGCCATGGTTTCAAAAAGGGGATAAAAGGAAGTGAAATCATTGGGGTCAACACCAAATTTGGAGTTAGTAGTTACCCCAGCAGGATAACATTTGATACCATGTATTAACCCTTCTTTGGCGCATTCCTCAACTAATTCAGGGGTTAAGTCTTTGGAAAGATAAAATGACATCAAAAATGTGGTAGTAGGAGATAATTTCTCAAGCTTCTTCTTGTATTCGACAACTTGTTGCTTAGTTGTGATTGGTGGTACCAAGTTAGGCATTACATAGCAAATGGCTATCCCACCTTGTCTAACTGTAGGAGTAATTAATTCAGACATGGATTCATCACGAAGATGAACATGCATATCTGCGGTAATTCCTAATTCTATTTCTGACATTGTGTGTTGAGATTGACTTGATAAGATATGAATAAGAAAGAAAGAGGAAATTGAAAAATCTACAATCTTTTTTTTTCGAAGGTTGAGGGCTCATCGTCCTACAGTATGGGGAGATTACAGTCTGGGGAGCTTAAAATGAAACTCCATTGTATTACCTAAAAACATGTAGTATGTTTACCATTAAATATACGTAAAAACTCATAATATTACCGTGCATCAGTTCCATTCCTCATTTAGTCATCTTCAAGCATTTTTTTCACTTGTTCAGGTTTTGCACCAACAACTTTCTTCACCATCATACCATCTTTGAAGAATAAAGTGGTCGGAATGGAGGTAATCAAGTAATCTGTGGCCAATTCACCATCTTGATCAATGTCAACCTTGAAAAATTTGATGTGTTTGTCTTCGTATTCTTGCAGGTATTCGTCTAATATCGTATTCATCTTTTTACAGTGGCCACATTGATCAAAGAAATCAACAACAACCATGTTCTCCTCTTCATCAAGAGCGGTCTTTAGTTGCTTTTTAGACGTTAAATTTTCTAACATTCTTACTGTTTAAAAATTATCAATGATAATAACAGCAAAATATGAACTGAAATCAGGATTAAAAATCACCCTTTAAATATACTTTTTCTGATGTTGTACCACTACCGTAAATAAACCTTAATTAGTAATTTATTAGCCAATTTCGTTTGCCTATGCATAAATGTCATCAATTGAACAAAAAAAGCTAATTGAAGGAGGGGAGAAGGTCGCAAATCCATGACAGAAAGAAAATATGAATCTCACCCTATTTTTTTACCCACCCGCCCCACATTATAAACAAAGGGTGGATAATTGACAAAAAAAATAATCCTTTTATTCAATCTTCTTTTGTTATCAAACGTTCCTTTTGATCATTGGATAAATCAAGCGGATTAATGTCTTTCAAAGGAACAACTTTTGAGTTAAGTTGAAAGCCGCAGCGGATAGTTTTTCCACCTCATGCATGGTATTATTTTATATCCCGTAATTGACTCTTCCATTCATTCCTTTAAGCCCATATTTGGAACAGCAATCCCCTCGCTCAACATTGGAATGACAGATGTGGTTTACGTGTATAGCCGGTGCGGTTTGTGTATCCGAATTCTCATTTGTAGGAACATCCAATAGGATGACTAAGCGGGAACGAGCGGATCATTTCCATGGTAAAAAATTTCAATCATTGAGCTATACCCCCTCACTTTGGTGTGGGATCTTTTTGATCTTATAGTGCGAAATAAACACAGCCTACTTTTGATGACGTATGCAATTCGGGGACATTTCGTTGGCTTCCGCGCTATGTTTAATGCCACTTCTTATTATACGTGTGGATTATTCTGTTTAATTTGATACAGCAACGTTTTGGGGGAAGAAGTTGGCGGAGTTGCTGGCTTACATAATATTTAAACTTTTGGTTTGAAATTTGGGGGATCTTTTCACTTTGCTGCAACAAGATTGGAGTTTTTGTTTCTGTTTGCTCGGATTAGCAACTGAGCTTAGTAAGCAATTTCTATGGTTCTTCTTCTGTAAGATTGTTGCAAAAAATTGTAATCAAAAAACTTTTTGGATTAATTGGAAATCAGGGAAAAAAAGAAAATAGCAAAAAATACAACTAGACTTCTCTAGACTAAGAAAGCAAGGTTTCATGGGTTCAGTATTCCTCCCACATTTGAACACAGGTTGGCATGTTGATCAAGCAATCCTTTCGGAAGATGATAGATTGGTGGTGATACGGTTCGGTCGTGAAGAAGAACCAGATTGTATGATTATAGATGAGATTTTGTTTTCGATATCGGAGAAGGTTAAAAATTTTGCTGCTATTTACCTTTGTAATTTAGATAAAGTTCCTGATTTCAATCAAATGTATGAATTAGATCAAGATCGACTGGAGCCGTATACTATAATGTTTTTCTTTAGAAATAAACACATGATGTGTGATTTTGGAACAGGTAACAATAACAAACTTAGTTTTATGATTTATGAAAAGCAAGAGTTGATTGATATAATAGAGACTATTTACAGGGGATCTAAGAAAGGGAAAGGTCTAGTTGTTAGTCCTAAAGATTATAGTACCAAACGAAGAGGAGGATGAACAGTTTCTAAAATAGCGTCATCCAAATTCAAACTATATAAATATATACAACTATTTGATCAATTGTCTGTATTTTGGGCATAGAAGAAATTGACACTCAATAACTTCAGAGCAGGAGCATTCTTATTAATCCAATCTCTAACCCCGCTACTTGGAACCCCAGTTCCCCAATTGGGCCTGTCGGAAGGCGCAGTTAAAGAATTGGCCAGGGAATCTTGTTTATATAATAAAAATACATAGCGATGTTTTCCTGTTTTTGGTGGTGGTCCTGGACCCATATAAGGGACTAATTCTCTACCTTGACTAACTTCAATCTGGTGACTGATTTGTTCTCCCTCTTTAGCTTGTGATCCAGTAGTTAATTGCAAATCAGTAACTAGCCAGTGAAGATATTCTGACCACTTGTGATCGGAGTTGGATGGAGCATCAGGATCAGTCAATACCAAAATAAATTTGTCAGTTTCGGTAATTGATTCAATCTTACCATCTTGAGTAGGTGAATTGAGGGTTAATTGAATCTTAGGGGTATGTTGAGTACCAGATACTGAAAGTTCATTACCCAATGTAACTTGTTCAGTTGGACCATATTCTATGGTTAACAAACCTTGAGTTTGAAATTGATCAATAACATCAGGTACCACCTTGTGCTTAGTATATGATTCATCTAATGATTGAGAAATAGTAACTAAAGGCATTTTGGAATGGGTGTAAACTGGAGATCGGTTGAAATAATTGTTTAGTATAGCAGATCTGGCTGTAGAGGAAATTCTAGGGGAAGCAATTGGGATTCTAGTTCTTAACAAAGTTGAAGATCTTCTCAATAGCATTGGAAAGGTAAAAACGAGCTAAATTGAGGCGGGAAAACCTAGTGTATTTATAGTGTAATAAGAGAGCAAGGGATAAAAGAGCAATCGGGTTGGGAATGTTTGCCGGGGGATGGGGTAAGGACGGAAACGGAAATTTCAAAGAAAAACAAGAACAAATAATTTCAACTAACCTTTACCGAACCTAATTATGACAAATCAATCCTGAATTTTTCCGCTTCTTGACAAATGTCTTTTGCGTCCCCATGTCAATGTCGTGCCTTTCAGGTTTATTTTCACTCTAGAACTAAAATTTTGTAGATTATTGATATCCGAAAAGGAACCCCCTGATTCGGGGTTACACGGGGTAATTCAGCCGAGGAGATAACATTGAGTGGAACCACAATATTGAAAAAAAAAATTATTCTGAAAAATTATTCTGATTTATCCGACAATGTATCAATACAATGTATTTCGGATGTGGTTAGAAGTCTTGGCCAGCTATAGTACGCAACGTATCATATCTATTATTCCCTTCGATTCCCCACTATTGTTAGAAATGGATGGGTTAAGAAGAATATTTTTCTATGATAATATCGAACCAGTTTTATTTACGTTTTTGACACAGTGTGGCAAAACCAGAATCTCCAAACTTTTCATTATTTTATTTGTTCTAAACTAAACTACTATACAAAAAAACAGTTAATATTACAAGTATCTTTTTCAATGTTATTTCTTTCCCATTTTCTGACAATCCCAACTTCAGTTTCCTCTTTAGTAGCTCCCTTGAAACGAATCTACTTTGAAGTTTTGATAATGGACTTCTCTCGTGTCATCAGTTATATGATGCGATCCTCCATTTGTTTGTCCTTGTGATATCAGCTCTAAAGAGGTAGGCTGAGGGGTATGTTGGTGAGATGAGTGTGACGCATGATGGGAAGCTTGGGGTTCAGTCTGTTGTTCTTGTATTGGCATCATTTGCTGATCATGAACAATAGCTGGGTCGCCTGATGGTGGAAGGTGCTGCGGTTGTGATAAATGTTCTTGCTGAGATGACGACAGGGTCGCACTTGGAAGGTTATTATAACCATTTGATCTTGACAGAGGGTAAGATTTCTTTGGTTTTTCCTCTTCTCTGGGAACAACATCAATCAAGAAATCAAACATATCACTCTTTGTCAAAGCAGCTGCAATATCCGATTTCTGTAACGTCCTTCTTTTATTCTCTTCAGCATGAATCCAAGCTCTCATAGTCAACTCAGTAATAAACACATCACAGCCTTTGGCAAACAATATTGGCGCTTCAGCACTAATCATTCTTACATCTTCATCTGTCTTCATTACTTTTTTGATTCTAGCTAAAGGTAACTGATGATTCTTAAAATCGTGTTCATCGTGTTCAATTGAATTAATTGTTTCTTGCCAATATTGCATCATCATATCACGGTATTTACCGGCTAACCCTTGAGCAACATTATTAAACGCATCTACTGGCTGTTGTTGGGCTGCTGCTTCTGCCGCAGCTTGTGCCGCTAATAATTCGGCTTCATCGACTATAGGTGGGGCTGGGCCCTCATCCTGTTCAAGTTCATCCATGTATTGATGGTGTTGTTGCTGTTGCTGTTGTGGCTGCTGATAATGTACCAAATCATCGTTATCTAAGTATGTGTTTTCATATCCTTCCATTGCTGATATGTTGTGTTCTCGTTATTTACTGTTGTATGATAATGCGGGCTTGTTGTAGTCTTTTTTTTTAATTTTTTTTTCACTTCCGGGCCAAGCATTTTTTCTCGACCCCCCTAAACCCCCTCTCGGCTTTCTAGAGATTTTACTATTGATTTATTAAATATGGAATAATCTTATCTGAAACAATTTTACATCAAGATTGGAATCAGGGATTGTCTCTATTCGGGAGTCGTTAATGTTGGGTACTGGTCCAGAAGGCAATAGTTAACAAGCTAACCCTAAGTCTTGTGGAATTCGCTAAACAAGAAAAAATCGATAAACAGACCGCAACTCGACATGGCTCATTTAAATTCTTCCATGATTAATTAGCGAACAATTTTAATCTTACATGGACTAGTTATCAACGCATTTGCTGTTGATGGAAATGTATAAAAACTACAATGACAAAGTAAAAATAAAGAGGTGAACATTTTCAACCTTCAAATTGGTTTTTGTTTTTCGCAGCCTTATATTGCAAAATTTTGGGAAAGGACTTAATCACAGAGAAAGATATTTACCTCTACTTAACAGCAAGAACATTCTCATCAAATCTAACTGATTTTCTTCTCTCGCCAGCAGTACTCTGGTTCGGTATGTTCAACTCTATTCCTTCTTCTCCAACATTATTCTTGGTTTCATTCAACATTTTCCTAATGTTTGCAGCTGATGCGGGAGGATTACTTGATGATTTTCGACGATGCTGTTGTTTTAAATCATCCTTACATTTGTCACATCCACAAAGGAAACCCCAATTAACTCTTAATTCACGTTGTCTTTGTTGAACTGTATGACTAGGGTTAACATATGTTGTAGTTAATTCTTCGCCAGCTCTAATATCTCTATCAGCAAACACTTTCAATCCATCAGTACGAAGTAATTGAGTCTCAACAGATGTGTTCGGATTACAAACGTGATTTAAATGAGATTGAATTAAGAAAACATTTGAATCTAAATTGTTGATATTATAAGTCCCCATCATATACATGAATTCTTTATAATCGATCGGATTTGAAGGAAAAACTCGAAGAAATTTTTCATATCCTAACTTCCACAAACTTTCCTGTTGTTCTTCAACAAAAAGAGCACCACCACTCAAGGTATCGAATGCTCCAGCAGATGAATGCAATGCCTTGTATCTAATATCTTGTGATACTCTAGCCATAGCCCTAAACTGTTTTCCTTTGGCTCCAGATTTATCATGAAGAATATCGGCATAAATTAACGTTATTGCATAAAGAGCATTCCATTGTTCTTCCAAGCAATAATCTTGTAAAGTTAAAAATGCTTCTGAATCAAAAAGTTTAGATCTCTTTGCATTTGGATTATATACATTATGTTTCAAAAGCCCATGCAAAACTTCATCCAACTTCTTACATTTAGTTCCACACCAAACTTCCTCGCATACTTTACAATCCAACCCTCGCAATACAGAAACTCCTTCACTTTGACTTAATAATCTTCCACAATGAGAGCAGGCAGTACCTGATTTCATTAACTTAATATTGGCCAAAGGAGGGATAAAAAATAAAGGTTCCTCTTCCCAGATCAACTCACCTTTAGAAATATTGTGTTTGGCATAGAGCCCTTTACCTCTTTTCGAAGTCATAACTATTTGAACTTTATTAGGTAATTGAATTTCAGGGGTCTTTTCTGACTTGATCTCCGAAGCATAAGTAAATTGTTCATCAGAGGAGGTACTTAATAATCCAAATTTCTTCAATAATGACTTAACCCGCTTTTCAGAAACTGACCAATTTGGATGTTTTGCCTTTACTAAACCGTGTAATTTGGCTATTCCAAGTGATTCAGTGGCGGGATCTTCCTTCCAGATTGCAATAACGGCGTCAACAATTTGACGTTCATGGGGAGTAACAGGTCCAGTTTCTTGGGGTTGAGAATCATTTATTGATATAACCTCAACCTTCTTGGTCAGGTCTTCCTGTTCCAGTGTCATGTGGATGATTCCTTTTGGTGATGTCTTGCTTGTGGAGAATCAGTGAAAATCTTTTTTTTTTATTTTTGTTGCACCAATTAGGCAATGAGTCTAAAGATGGCATTAGCCACAAAAACTTGACAATATCTTATTTATTCTTCACCCTTCTTTAATACAAGTATTCAAAGATCTCGTGTGTAAGGTTGGAATCTATTTCCACCGTTTCTCAAAAAGATTTCTGGTCCACCAGTAATCAAATAATGGAGGATCGTTTTGCAACATATTGGAATGTTAAAAAATCTATCTATATCGGGCGATATATTCTACAAGGTAAGAGCGTTGCCTTTCTAAGACGAACAGATGGTTTTGCTCTATCGTATACTCGTACGAAGTGTTTCAATCTAAAGAATTCAAGACAGAACAAAGGTAAGGTTCAATGAGTGCTTAGGTCCCTCAAGCATTTTCAAGTTCAACTTTCGTAGGAGGGCTGCGGAACACTTTGATATCAATCTATTATTTGATTAAGTATCTTTCATTTCTCACATTGTAATCACTAACTACAAGTATAAGGTTTTTACAGTGATCTTTGTAGAACAAAACCTATAGAAGCTACTCAAACAAAACACTAGACTATGCGAAAAAAAGTTTATCTAGACTAATAGACCAGAGAAAGTTTGGTTAAACTTGAACAACACTTCCATTCATAAATGCTGCAAAAAACAAAAAGTAATTCCGATACCGGGAGTCGAACCCGGGTCTGCTCGGTGAAAGCGAACCGTGCTAGCCGTTACACTATATCGGACGATTTTTGAATTTGGATTTTTGTGGTTTATTATCCTGTATTCTTCTCTAACGGAGTCACGTGACATTTTTAGCTTGAGTGTGATTACTCTTTGTTGTAGTTCTTTATCAGATTTGAGTTGATATAGTGCTAAAGGGGATATTTAATCTAGTGAAGATCTATTTTCTGAAACTTTATTTCTCATAGATGGCAATATTTGGTGCATGTATCAATAGTATAGTTCGTTCTATTAGGTAACCTTGGTAAATCGTTCCCAAGGCTACACTTACACCTGTTTCATTCAATATAAATTTGTTATGAGATAGTCAGCTTCTATGGTAGCCTATCAATTTGGATTTAAAGAAAAATGGGCTTCACACACTGGTGTTTTGATAAGAGTCTCAATTCTCATAAAAGGGATGTAATGTTTATCAAATAGCTGCATACTATCCTGAGACCCAGCAAGTGAAATTAATCAACCAACAACTTAACTCACTCAAATCTATTCCATACAGAAGCCAATTCTAGTCGCTCTATAACTGGTATTCAACAATCAACAGATGGCTCCGGTATTTACAGCTGCATTTGTAAATTTATCTCGTGGCAGATTCTTGCCATTTTCAAGTCATTTTCAGATCTTTTCAATTGCTAAAAATTTTATACAAAAATATTGATGATTTATACAGCTAGGGAGTTCTCAACATACCTCCTCAATCAACTCTTATCAATTTTCAGTGAAAAAAATAACAATGTGCTATGGAAATCAAAATAATCAATCTCAATCTTAAGAAAAATCCCCTTTTGTGGTGTTTTTTTGCAGTCATTTATAATTGAATAAAACATGGAAATTCCAGATTAGGTCACACGACAGTAGTAAGAGATGGTCCACGTGGTAGATACATCAGAATAGCAATTGGAAAACATTTGAACAAGGGCTCCCCGCAGACAAGTATCTATATTCAATATCCCCATTATCAACAAAATTCAGAATACCCAGGTTTTTCTTGTATTACTGCTTGAATTGAGCCTTCAGCTTGCAGCCAGAAGAGTTGGGGTTACAAAAACTGAAAGTCGCGACGTTTTTTTATTGTCATATTTTCTTTGACATGTCGAAAATATTGACGGTTGTGCATTTTTCGTCTGATTTACGAGGGTCCTGCGTTCTCTTGCATGATGGGTCTTTTATTCTTGGTATAGTTTAGGTGTTTGCAACTAAATATCATAACATCACTACTTCTTTCCTTGATGAAAAAGATAGTGATTAGTTAGAGAGAATTCAGGATCTCCCTCTCCTCTGTTACAAGCAAAGATTTCCCGAATCACATTCTTATGATGCCTCATCGTTTCTTTTTTTTTGCCTTTCCCTTCCGCGAAATTCGAATAATGGACCCATTTATAAAGTCAAGAATTTTTTTAAAAATTTCTTGACTGTCTCTTCCTTATCTCTGCAACATAGATAGTTGATTTGCATATTAGTACTCACAAAGATTCATTTTGAACATATCTATTGATGTATATTATGAAACGATAGAGACATTTGAACCCCCTTTGAAACACCCCACACACACACTTTTTACTATTTAAATAAAAGACAGAATGAAGTTTGCAAAGACTTTAGAACGTGCCCTTTCTGCAGATGAAGTTCCTGCAGAGTGGGTTGAAGCAGCTATTCAATACAAGGCCTTGAAAAAATGTATCAACAAAGTAGTCAACGAGTTGAACTTTTTAGGGTTAGAACCAGACACCCTTAAATTGTTGTTCGAAGATAATGATGACCTGAGTAAAATAGTTGAAATTAATGAAGATGAGACAAAGGCTTCTAACCCCATTATTGCTGAATATATACTTACTAAATCTCAAGACGGTCATGAAATCAAACCCATGTTAAAGTTAACTTTGGATTATTCCAATGAAAATTATTCCGATGACCATATTTATGAATTAGGAATGCAAGTGAAAAACAAGATCGAAAGCTTGTTGAATGATGATCTTAGCTCTCCAGCGCCAGCTTTGGGGATTTCGTCCTCCGATAATGCTGATATTGAACCATTGTACTTGGATGAAAGAAGTGTTATAATTGATGAATCAGATACTCTGGAGAAAATAATAGAAATAAAACAAGATGGTGATGCTCTAAAAGTTGTAGCTAGTCGGGAAAACTCCGTTTCTCCCCCATCCTCGCCCAAAGGAAATCCCCAAGATGATAGCACTGGTATTGATGAAGTTTTATTATCCCCCGAAGTATCTGCTGTTTGCTCCCCAATTTTGACTCCATATTTACGACACCAATCGAAAAAGAATGAAATATTCATTATGTTAAATTCGGATTCTAAATTTTTCAAGATGTTAGATGAAGAATTGGAAAGTTTGGATAAGTTAAGGCAGGTTGAGGAAGCTAAGATAATAGCTGAGGTTCAGGCAGTGGCTAAGGTTGTTAATCAGTTCAAAGACAAGAAATCAGAATTGTATAAATGGAGAGAATTGTTTCGTATCTACATCGATTCTGAAGTATATTTTAAGTATAATGAATCTTTATTACCTTCAGCTGAACGAAATGCTGAACAGGTTAAAAAGAACCTTGATAATTTTGTCGCAAATGTTGAAAAATCCGGAGCACTAACCCTATTGAAGAATAAAGAAAGTGTGGCTACATTTAATGAATTTATTGCCATGAATTATCATTTATTTAAAATCCTTCAATTTCAATCCATTAATAATGAAGCATTTAGGAAAATTCTTAAGAAGTTTGACAAGCAAACTTCATTAGGAATTAAAAATAGTTTCCCCAAGTTAATCTCCAATGATCATATTTTCATGACGGGAACTTCATTAGCACAAAAGATCTGCTTTATTATTCAAAACTCTATTTTAGAATTAATTCCTCAATTAGAAGACTATTCATGTCCAATATGTATGAGTATTGCTTACAAACCAATTCGATTGAGATGTAATCACTTGTTCTGTGTTCGATGTTTAGTTAAAATGAAACAACAAAATAAAACAAATTGTCCAATTTGTCGTCGAACTGATGCTATCTTAGAAGCTGATGGTTCAATGTTAGATACGGAATCAATGGAATTGATGAAGAAATACTTCCCAGTTGAAGTTAAGCAAAAGCTTAAAGAACGAGATAAGGAAAGGTACAATGAATTGACACGTCATCCCGAGAGTCATAAATGTGTGATCATGTGAAGGAATTGTAATTTAGTTTGTTATTTATTAATCTATAGAAAGTATTATGTAATTTATTATAAATTGTATTGGGAAATCAGATATGTTGCAAATGTAGAAAAATGCTTGAAATAAAGTTCTTTTGCACAAGTTAGGTTTTGTACCTCAAACTTGCTGTGCTTCATCTAGCTCTAAGAATCACTTATTCGGTTCAAGCAAAGGTGGTTTAAATTGAACAAGAACTTGCAAAATCAAGACTGTATGACAAAGTGGCTTCAATAATTTTCGAGAATTCCAGGTTCTGGTAACCTACTATTGATCGCTCGTTAGGAGAATCTAGCTAGCACTAAGATTCCTGCTTTGGATATATTTACGAGTTTTCGCAGCCAACGTGAAATTTTTCTATTAAGCTTTAAAGCTGAATTTCTTTCTCATAATTTCTTTTAGATGTGATCCCACATTCTTGAATACCACCATTAGGCAATTACATATAAATATTAACCTTTGAGGGTCTTTTTGGATCAGCTCTTATGTGAAACAATTTTTGAAAAGTATCTAGACATTTTCTCTCAGAAATTTGCAAAAATTTTGCAAAATAGAAATTCTTAAATAACACAAGAACAAAACAGTAAACAACACCATAGATGTACCGAGGAGATAGATAATGAGTTTTTGATTCAAGCTGGACTATTATAATCCAAAGAAATAAGGTAATACTACCACTTTTTATCATTTTTAAAAAGTTGGGAAATTCACACGACAAAAAGCAATTTTACGAATTTTTGAAAAAAATTATGGTCCCGTAGTGTAGTGGCTATCACATCGGATTCTGATTCCGGGGACCTGGGTTCGATTCCCAGCTGGACCTGGTTTTTTTTTTCTTTTTAAAACTTCAGATATGGGAACCCATCTGCTATAGGGAGATGTAGAAATGGGAAAATTGACCCAATTACAATTCGATTAGAATTTTATATATAGATACAGATTAAACACTCATACAAACACCACCAGGAATAGTACAAAATAAAAGTTATCTATCAAGAACCTGTCAATTTTTGTTAACCATCATTGTTAGGGGAAGTCATTAGTGTGGTCTCTCCTTGACCTTATGACTAATCTTTTAGGTAATGATTTCCTTCTGAACTTGCTGTGGGGCTTTACCAGGTGATTTCGCGTTTTCGAGTATTGCGTCAATTTCATCTTGTTCTCTGTCAGCAGGCTTCACAGGTTGGGCTACTTTAGCAGCAGCTCCTGCTGCCGCAGGAGCATTTCCATTGGCACCAGCACCAGGCGCTGGTGGTTTATCGGCTGCATCGTTGGAGATGTCAGCTTGGTAACCCTTGGTAGGGGGTTTTCCTCCCACAAGTACTGGTTGCTTCTTCTTATTTGTACCTTTCCCGGTTCCTACTAGCTTATCTTCATCACTTCCCACAACTGCACCTTCATTAGCAACACCACCCTTAGGAGCTTCCGCGACACCTAAGCCCTTTTCTCCATGTGAGCCTTGGGCTAAATTACCCGCCAAATCCTTATTTTCAAATTCCTTGTCAGCTTTGGAACCAACAGCGTCATTAATTAATTTGTCCATGTTGATATTCAGACTGTCTTTTATTGGGACCTTGTTGACTGGATGTGAGTCTGGTGTGACTATTTCATATGATGGTTCAGGTGCTGGTCTCATGTCTTGTGACACCCACCACATTAATGTTCCAAACAAGAGAAGCATGACTATGTATCCGCCTAGTTTTCTTCTGGAATTGGTAAAATATACAATGGGTTCCTTAAGGTTGCTATATGGTGAATGTTTTTTCTTGGAGGGTTTCATATAATATGGTCTTGGTAGACCATTATTGTTGTAGCTTCCTTGCATACTGATATTTTTTTTTATAAGTTTATATATTTTCTATTCCTATTTAACTACACGCTGGAAACAGCAAATTTGGGACTGGTTTAAGACGATCGTGGGTATTTGACGATTAGGTTTCCAGTGATGTAAGTTAAAGAATTATGTGGTGGAACAAGAAATTAGCCCCCGACCTGTTTTTTTTTCGTTGAATGTGATTTTTGGTGTTAGAAAATAAATTAAGCCCTTGAGGGCATTGTATTTTTTACGCGGTATTTATTTTTGCGGAGTTAACACGTCAAATACACGTTATTTCAAACAAAAGAACATGTTAGATTAGAGAGATCAAACGAACAAAGCTATTATTATACAGCATGTGAGAAATAGAATGAGTTAGAATCTGCATGCAGATTTGTGAAAAGCCGATGTAGTGGACAGTGCAATTTTGTGGTTCACTTATCGCACAGAATCGCGGTTCACACCTTATCCCAAATTTCAGCCAATTAGAAACCAAACAGGGGCGGGACTCGCAGTGGCATTATCAGAGGCTCTCGAAAGTGTAAAAATGCTACTTACAACTACATTCTACTATTAGGATTTCAAACATTTAGGCCACCTACTGTTTATGATTCCGCACAAGATCAAAAACGAGATTGTTTTTTGTTTTTCGTTCTAGAAATTTTTGCAACACTAATTAGCCGCTTACATTTAACGAATATATTCTTCATATATACCATCTATAAATGATCTGGATAGTAGTGTTTTTAATCGTTTCAATACAGTATGCCCGCTCTACTCCACCAGCATGCTTTCTAAGTTGTATCGGCGAATCCACCCGTTTTTTATGTGATGGATTAAATGATTTAACATGTGCATGTAAAAATGAAGACAAAGTAACTGAATGTCTTATTGACATTTGTCCGTATGGAGCATTTTTAAGTGCTAGAGATCATTTTATTGGTACTTGCCTAGAACATGGTCGACCCTCAATCACCAATCCCTTTCCACCCCCTTCAATATGGCCACCATCCAACGAAAACGAACAAGAAGACAGTGATGATAATCAAGATTATACCAATCGAAAGACTTCCCGTATTCCAACACGTACAAAGAATTTAAGTAGGGGAGGTTTGCCTTATGGCGCGATTCCAAGACCTAGTACCAGGAATACTCTAACTAGAACCAGAAGAAGATTACAGCCAACCTCGACACGTTACCAGCCCCCACCCAGTCCTTCCCCTCCACCTTCAGATTCAGATTCAGATTCAGATTCAGAAGATGAAGATTACCATGATAATGCATACTGTGAATGGGAAGATACCGATTCCCTTGATGAATATGGAAATTTTATAATTATTAGAAGACCGATAAATGTTCCAAAACAATTTCGGGATCCACAAAATGTAGGTAATTCAAGAAGCGTATTCATTAAACATGGAACTTCTTATTCTTTAGAACAAAAAAATAGAAGAGTTCGAGTGAATATAGTCAATTCTCAACAATTAAAATCAAAACCAAGGAAAACATTGAGGGAGCCCAACAAAATCAAAAAATATACTATAGACACCCCTGAAGGCAAATATCGAGTTTCACGAAGTCGTCCAGGAATGTATTCCTAGAAAAGAAAAACTAGGTGTGGTTTTTTTTTGACAAAGTTATATAGTTATATCGTTCAGTGTGTGTTCAGTTCCAAATATAGATTGATGTGTTTTCTTATCTATCTTGATACTGACTATAGTTTCTCGAGGTATACTAACTAAACCTATTTCTCTGACATGTAAATTTTTGTTATTCAACCGATCTACCGAAGTTTCATAAACATTTGAAAGGAGTAAGTTACCAAATGGATCAATTACAGTAAGGATTCCTTCAAGGATACGAGAGTCAACTACCCTAACATGTAGATTAGAACCAATGAACTGACTGGGCGATACTTTAGCAGATGACATTGAAAATTGAATTGATAAATCTGACTGTTCAGATAAACTAAAAGAATCAGTGAATAAAAACTACAGTGAAAAATTAGCCCGAGTAAAAGTGATTACCCGACTTTAGAAAGGGTTACCCCACTTAGCCGTCGATGACTCCAGTATAAAAAATAGGACGAGTAAAAAAAATTCTATTAAGTTTAAAAGTTTTCTTTCTTAACATCAATCGCAGATTCATCCTTCACCAAAAGAATAATTTAATTAGTTTAATATTAAGTTAGTTTGAAGGTTCACAAATGAATGTAAGCGTAGACTAACCAATTAAGTTTGGAGCACGTTTCTGGGCGCCCGATGTTGACAAACTCCGTGGAACATTGGGAATCAGTTGTGACTATAAATTGTTAAATTATTGGGGAGAAATTGTTAAAACTATATAATGTTGTAGATTATTTCTTTATTGGGACAGTAAGTTTATTTTGGAAAAGTGTAGGAGCATTAACGCTTTAGGCTAAATGATTTCATTTTTGGCACTGGAGCATTCGTTTTTCTTGAGTATAAAATGTTTGTGCGAGAACGTGTATATCTCTCCTGATTTAACTTTAAACAGCTATACGATTTAATAAGTGAAGATGGATATTGATACTCAAATACACGAGCTTACGACAATTCACAAAGAGTATAAATCATTCTTCCCTCAATGTCATTTAAAACTTGGGGGTTTGTCTGAGCGAATAACCAAGGGTTACTATAATGTAAGTTCCGAAACCACGGAAAATGGTAAATTAATTCCTTCATCTAACGGAAATTATATTCATATACAAACACAAGAAGGACTGGACTTGAAAGTGAGTGTGGAATTGAGAGGATGGTACCAATTAGGTACCCCTGAACGAAGCTATGAAACTTTTGAGGGGTTCATGCAAGCCGTAAGTCCCAGTTTTCAAGTTAGGTTTGGTGATGAACTTTCAAATAAGTTGCTACAAGTGCTACAAGAAACCTGAGTATGAGTTAGTTTCCTATTTTATTATATATATACACGAACTAGAATGCAAAACCATCTATCTAGAGTTAATTTACTATTGTTTTAAACCTTTGCTTTGTTTTAATTCTTCAGCTCTCTTGGCCTTAATACGAGCTTCAATATCAGCAACATCTTGACTGGTTTCTCTAATATAATATTGTTTAATTCCAGGCAAGTATTCTTCAGGCTTTTCTAGACGTTCAATAAATCTGATATTAGGATTGAAAACAGGGACTCTAAGTTCAGACCCCACACGAGTAAGTTTCGATCTTATTAAGATGTTTCCTCCTAAATTATATTGCCCTTTTTTAATGGCAATAATTTGTCCTGTTACATCAGATCTATCCATATAGGTAATCTTAATAATATCACCAGCATGTAATGTATTAATTAATTTAGTTCTTTGGCCGGTAGGATCATGGTTTTTCAATAACTGTTTATGTAAATATTCCATAACATTTTGTCCATTTCTTTTCTTGGGTAATGGTTCAAATACAGTTGGTTTAGCTGAAGTATTGTTAGTATCATCAGTTAAAACTATGAAGCAAATGTGGTATACATACGGTGCTTTAAAGAAACGAAAGTTCTTACTGAATGAACAGCAACACTAGAAGTTCTGAATCCAGTTCTTTTAGCAATAAGGCCAAACATTACGTAACGATTATGGGTTCAAGTACCTTGTTTGATACTGAATCTTCAAGTTTTTTTTAGGTATTTTTCACATTTTTTTTGGTGCACTTTTAGTTAGTACTGAAAATTACGCACAGTACAGAGTTAACCATTTCACTATGTAAAAAGGTCTATGATTCTTGGTATACAATACTACTAATCTACTATGAATAATGTACGGCGGAACTAATGCAGTTTGATTAACCCTAGAAACGAGGACGTCTCTTTCTTCCTGTGAATTTCGAATCTTCAGCAACTTTCTTACCTCTTCTCCTCATAGTTTCCTTCTTTCTATTAATAAATTCTTTCTTGTTCTCCAATTTTCTCTTTAACTTCTTGTTCATGGTTTTGACAGTCTGTTGAGGGGCTTCCATTTCAGCACCTGCCAAATTAATTTGACGGTCAGCCAGACCTGCCGTTAACACCAAATAATATTTCTTATGTCTCTTTGATTCTGGATCATCAATGATCAAACCACCTCCAAACCCAGCCACTTTAGCAGCACCCATAAGAGATTCGGTTTGGGAATCATTCATCGGATAAAATTGGGCTACGAATTTCCCTCCTCGCTTCAAACTTGCATATAACGTATTGAAAAACGTCAACATACGCTTTTTAGGATCTACACCTGCAGAATCAGCATTACATAACCATTGAATAGCTGAAATAGAAATAGCTGCATCAAATGTCCCTGCCCTAAATGGAACCCCATTACCCAAATCAGCAAGAAATAAATCACCTTCAACATCACGATCCAACCCGGTAGCCAACATGCTAGGTGATATATCCAAACCTATCCAGTTATATCCCTCTTCTGTTAAGATCTCTCCTGAAAGACCCGAGCCACAACCAAGATCCAATATGAAATGTGGATTATCAGGTTCTAGATTAAGAAGTTCGAGTGCTCGTAATGTCATCTTGGCTTGGATATGCTGCACACGTGTCGATGATGTATATTTAAATGATTCGGTGTCATTGTAGAACACCTCAGGAGGAGCAAGTTGTTCTGGTCTCGACATTTTTGTATTTATTTATATATATTGATTAGAATGGTAGTAATTAACAAGGCGATAAAGGAATCAAAAAGAAAAAAAATTAAGAGATGGAATCACGTGAGAAGTTCTAAAAAAATAACCGATTCGTTTAGCAGCCAATATATTATCTTGTTAATGTTAGTTTCTTACACCCAGAATTAGAGTATTTCGAAATTGTTGTAAAGATCACAGATAGATTATTCTCTAGATATAATAGTATAGAGAAACAAGAAGCTAATTTTCAAGAATTATGTCTTTATAAAAGTGTGAAATATACGAAGAGGATTAGCAACAGGAGATTTTGAGTAGTATGAGACAAGTACTATTATCATTCAAACACCCATTACTCACAAATCTTCTTCACAATTCCAAAATATATAACTTGAGGCAATTTTTCACTTCATTAGTGTAAGTAAAATTTCTAAACGCAATTTTAGTGTCATCCTCGGTTATATTTCAATCCTGAAAGACAAGTCGTTTGTAACAATTTCCAAGTACCAAAAATACCTACATTGGGTGTAATATTAGAAACAAAATTACAAGTTGTAAAAATCCAAGACAGTCCATATACCCTGGGTTATTTAGAAATTAGCGCTACCATACTTTGAGACAACATTTTTTTGTTGCAACGCGTCCAACCAAGCTCTACACTACTTAACAACTCTCACTATCAGCAATGCCCACTGCTTCAATAGACTGTTCACAAGCAATAGACATACTATCCAGCGAACAACTGGCGGAAAACAATCCAAACAACATAATTTCAACAAGTTTAGGTCTAACGATTCTTGAAATACAAGGAGAATTAAACCTACCTTCACATGCTCCAAATGTAGAAATTACCGATTCCAATCGAGAATATGTTGAGAATTTCGTTAAAGTGGACGATATATACGATGCTGTGAAGTTTGGACGACTTGAAATAGATGCTGATGAGAGTAAGGTTAACCTTTTTATTGGTAAATCACAACGATTGATAGGAAGTATTGTTACTTTAAGTAATCCCTTGGCTGTTTTACGCGTGCCTATTAACAACGAGGAAGAAAAAGTAGATGACAATATCAATAGGATACGACTTGTTGATATTGTGARGAAAAAGATGATTTTTAAACAACGTCCATTACCAATTATGTAAATATATATTTATAGAGAAAGGAACGGTTTAAAATTTAGCTTTACCCATGTTTCTATGATCCCAGTTTATATGAGAGCTTGCTTCAAATCCATAATTCTGAGGATCGACAACTACTAAATTTTCATAAATCTTCATAATATCAGCTTGACTGAAACCAAGTTTAAGTTTCATATAATTAGTAATATTACCATATTTTTTCAAAAATAATCCAATAGTAGCCAACATAGCTTCATATCTTGAACTTATCAAATTTTCAAACCCATCTTCTTCAATTCTCCAATTCTTTCTTCCTTGAGACATAACCAAATCAAAATCGGTTCCAGAATCACCCAATTTTTCTCTTAATTTCCGAACAGTTTCTTGAAACTTTCCTCTCAAGATTGGATGATCTGGTCTTAAACCAAAAGTAGTCAACTCATACTCCTTGGCAATAGTATTCTTATCAACTCCTGCTAATAATAAAATTAACATCCCTAAAATACCAGTACGATCCTTTCCAGCAGTACAATGAAATACAAATTGTTGATTTTGATCACGAATGAATTCAAACACAGTTTTGTATGCAGATGTACCAAGCTCCAACATATCTTCATATACGTGGATATAAGTTGACCAGGATGTCATAAGGTTAGTATATCTTACTGCAATTGCTTGGGGCGAGTAATCATCATTTGTGAACACAGGAGCATGGATTCTAGTAATACCATATTTTTCCAAATTTTGGGGATATCCATCTTGTTTTACTTCTCCATCAGATCTTAAATCAAAGATAACTTTTATTCCTAGATCCTTTAATGTCTGGGCACCTAAAGGAGTCAAACCGGCGATATTTGCACATCTGAATGCTACATGAGGCTTAACATAATAGTTCAAGTGTAAATGTGATTCCTTGGAAATAGTATCCAGATGTAATTTGAAAGTTGGCGAATGGATTCTCCAACCTCCAATATCCCGGAAATTATTTACTCCCTCCACTTCTTTCCATCGAGATACACGACCAATGACATTACTAGTACTTAAGAATCTTTCCATTTCACTCTCAGGACGAAGGTAGTCTATTATAAAATCAGTAACTTGGGCGTTGTAGTTGATAACACCACGCTTCGTGGGGTAATTGTGGGGGTTAAAGTCACGAATATTTTCGTGTTTTCCAAGTCTTTTTGTACCATAGAAATTATGATCAGCATCAGGAATAATCTCTAATCTATGAGAATAACGACCTCTATTTAAAGCATTGGCATATTTGGCAAAATCATGTACTGGAATAATTTGATCCTTAAGTCCATAAATGGACAACACCGACCAATCACGAGATAATTGGTATAAATTGGAGAAATCAGGTTTGGCAAGTCCATAAATTTCTTGGGCTGCAAGCTGTTCTTCTTTCACTTTCCCGTGTCTAAACGTTTTGACTGGAACGTGGGTGACATTGGGTGGGAAATCATAACGATCTAAAACCGTTGGCAGATCAAATCTCGAAGAGCAATTGACTAAATTGGGGACAATTATTGCCCGTGGATCACCTTTCTTCAATAATGCATCTTGATGTTGAGCCCATAAGAACATAGCTACTCCACCACGAGAATGTGAAATAATCAGGGATAATGTCAAGTCAATACCGAGGGTGTTCTTTGTACCATCCATTAAGAATTCAGCCAGGTCTTGAATGTCCTCTAAATCTTGCTCCAACTGTCTTCCTAGCAAAGAGTCGACATTGTCGGCTGAAGAACCACAACCCCGGAAATCAATACGAAGAGAAAAGATTCCCAATTCTGCTGCTAGTCTATGGGCAATTAGTTTCTGATAACAATAGTCACGATGACCTCCTTGTCCATGAAGAATTAATGCTGCCTTATGAGTCGCCGGAGCAAAGCCCGCTTCAAACGGGTTCTTTGAATCGAATGCGTGGGGTACAGCGATAGTTGCACTGACTCCCTTACCTAATCGGACGTTAATCTCTCGGGGAGCTGGTGGGTCGTATTTCTTTGGATGTGTCATTAGGTTAACAGTATGAACAAACGAGAAGTGAAGTGGAAAAAAACGAGAAATACAAAAGAACTCGAATCAAGGTAAAATAAATAGAAACAAGATAATATATCAAAAACGTGGAAAAGGAAATTTAAATTTATCCGTTGATAAATTGTTGGGACCGAGCTCTGGAAAGTTTCAAATGTGGCGAGGATAAAATTTTAGTTAAAATGGATTAACTGAAACGAAAAATGTTTACTTTGTCTTCCTTGAGGCGCGGGGGAAGAAGAGGTGGCTATTGGCATGTGTTTTATCTACATGTGGAAGTTCAGATTTTTGGACCGAGAGAAAGATAGGTGGGGGAAACCCCCGCCACATCCTCGCATTTCACATGGTGTAACTCTGAAAAATTATTCTCTTGAAATTGCAGCTACTTTCGTTCTTTGTTTGTGGCGTTCTGTGAAATATGTTCCCAAAAACTCACAGTGTTACCTATTGTTTGGTATCTGCTGTAGATTGTTTGGAGACAACTTCCCACGGGCTGTGATAAATTTGAACTGGGAAAAAGAGTTCAAAGATTCCTGGAACGATGGTTTTCTGTGCGGAGGTCGGGGGACCTAACTATTCGGCGTTCTAACTATTCATGCGCTTAACACCGCTAACATTTTTTTCTCTAACTTTTGGGTAAGGCAAAGAGTAGAACTTTGCCAAAGCAAACCATGAACCATAATGATAACAGAGATGCTTACTCTCAACTAGGTAAATCACTCATACAAAGACATTCAGACCAACTCTCAACTCAATTGGCAGTGTTTCAATCTGCCCTAGTTAACTTTGCCAATAATCATGGTGAGGAAATTAAACAGAATGCGGAATTCAGAAACAAATTTACTCAAATATCACAACTGATTGGGTTAGATCTATTAGAATTACAACTCTCTACATCGAAAACTACCACCAAGAATAACAGTAACAATAATTTTCAGGTGGCTTTAGCAGTAAGGATTATTGAAGTTTGTCAAGTGACTCGAGACCTTAATGGTGGATTGATTTCACTTAAGGAATTAAGATCAATTGTTCAGGATACCCATGATATTTCTATTGACATAAGCGAAGGAGATATTGAACAGAGTCTAGGTATGTTGGATACTTTGGGTAAGGGTTACCAAGTGTTGACTATAAATGATAAGAAATGGCTCAAATTTACTTCAGCAAATGGTGATGGTATTTCACAAGATGAGAAGAAAGTATATGAATTGTGTGGGTTTATGGGAGGATATGTCACTTATAGGTTGTTACGAGATAATTATGGCTGGGATAATGTGAGATCAAAGACAGTTATAGAAGAAATGATTATGCATGGATTCCTTTGGGTCGATAATCAAGGACCCAAAGGTGAACGACAATTTTGGGAACCTTCATGGATATCTAATTAAAATGCTATATACTACAAACTTTTATTCATTGGCTTGGTCCTGCTCCAGCTGCTCCTTACTGTCAGCCTCTTCTTCCTTTTTCTTCTGCTTCCTGTCTAACCATTTGGCGTTGGAAATTTCAAAATGTTCACCTCGTTCTCGGTCAACAATTGGAGTATATTTGGAAAATATACGACCAACTCCATCACCGGTATTAATTCGTTTTTGGTCAATTCCGGTCTTATCAGACAATACAATCAGGTCCATAATTTGTGCCATTTGAGACTTGATTTGATGGTCATATACTAATCCTTGGAAAAGTGTCCATGACCATTTGGATTTATATAATGCATGCATATCACTTAGACTCATCCATTCCATTTCTGGGAAAGTACAATCGTATAACACTAAAGGTGCATCATTTGCCATTCCATATTGAGGTTTTGTTGGATATTTCTCAGTATCCAATAAATCAGATACTATGGTTATTGGTTCTAAACCTTGTCCTACAAGAAATAAAATCGCCACCATACATCTAACTTGATGCCAAAGGAACGCTGAACCTTTCAAGTCGAAGCAATACATATCTGGATTATCCCCTCCTAGTGGTATTATCTTGGCACTATATATATCTCTTTCGTAGTTTGTAATTTGCTTACTTCCATCCACTTTACAGAAATTTCTAAAATCATGACTACCTTGATATAATTTGGCAGCTTCATTCATAGCATCAATATCTAGTTGTTCTTTAAGAAACATATATTTGTAGTGACGGGATAAACAACTGAATCGAGCATCAAATCGAGGAAGCGGCCTTAAACTTATGGCAGTTATTCTAATGTCTGCGGGCAAGAGTGAATTCAATATACTAGCATATCTCACTTCTTTTATATCGTTACTAGAATCAGCCTGTTCTTCCGGAGTTAAAACCGATCGAACATTTAGCGAAATCACTTGGTTCATGGCACTGACACCTTTATCAGTTCTACCACATCTAGAGAAACGACATGATTCCAACGTAGGTTCTTTGATCAATTTTGCCTTGAACAATGCATCCAATATTGTTCCTTCCACGGTTGGTAAAGGTGTAACCTCATTCTGATGTGCCAAGCCGTTATAATTCCAGCCTAAATAAGCAAATCTTATTGCGATGAAACGACTATGATATTTCGACCAATCTAATTCCTTTTGCTTCTTTTGTTTCTTTGTCGACAGTTGTTGAGTAGAAGTATCTGACGACGATTCTAGTTGGTTTAATCTAGCTATAAGTTGGTCTTTGGTCCAGGTAGAATAGTCTGTCATATTTTTAATTGAAGTATTTATTGCCGGCGAAGTAGTACTAGTTAATGTTCTCTTTACCATCTTCCATGACAAAAGTTTTGTTAACATAGAATCAAGAAGATGTACTTGGAGTCTTCTCATCTCCAAGTCTCGGAAAATCTCATACAATTTTTTTTTAGGTCCATCGCATAAGCAACATACCAACTGGGTTTTTTGCAACAGATCCTTAGTTAACCAAAATGAAGAGCCAAACGGAATCCCTAGCTTGGGAAAACTTAAGATATGAGCTCCACCCTTGGCTTCGATCTGCCATCGACTCTCTTGGGTTCCCTACCATGACCCCTGTTCAAGCATCTACCGTCCCATTATTAAGTGGGAATAAAGACGTGGTAGTTGAAGCAGTCACAGGATCTGGGAAAACTCTTGCGTTTGCTATACCGGTGCTTCAGAAAGTCAGTGCCCGAATATATAACAAAAATGAAGATGAAGATACTATTGAGCCTTTGAAACGAGGTCATATGTTGGCAGTGATTTTATCACCTACTAGAGAGTTGGCAGCTCAGATTCAAACCGTTATCGATGGAATTATTGCCTATGTTCCAGAAAACCTTAAACATATCAAGTCTCAATTATTAGTAGGTGGATCAACAAGTGTTAGAGATGATTTAGATTTGTTTCTTAAAAACCAACCCCACATATTGGTGGGGACTCCAGGAAGAGTATTAGATTTTCTTAAATCAAGTTATGTTAAGACACAACTGGTGGAGATTGCCATTTTGGATGAAGCGGATAAATTGCTCAGTATGTCATTTGAAACTGATGTTATTGATATCCTTAAACGTTTACCTAAACAACGACGTACAGGGTTATTTTCAGCCACGATCTCATCTGCCGGTGATACCATCTTCCGTACCGGGATGAATAATCCGGTTAAAGTAGTGGTAAAATCCAAGAATATCACGGGAGAGCACACATCGGCCCCAGCGTCATTACAACTTTCATATATGTTACTTAAACCCGAACATAAATTAACAACATTAATCCATTTACTTTCGAATTACCAATTTAAAAAGGCAATAGTATATTTCCCTACATGTACATCGGTGAAACATTTCTATTCCATATTAAACTTCCTTGAATGTGAACAATTAAAGTTCCATTCACTTCATGGTCAATTATCTACCAATTCTCGTCTTAAAACATTGACCAAATTCACCACGGGTGACGTCAATATCAGTAAACATATACTTATGACCACTGATGTCGCTGCCCGTGGGATCGATGTGCCTGACGTCGATCTAGTTATCCAAATTGACCCTCCTACTGACCCAAGCATGTTTCTTCATCGATGTGGACGAACTGGACGGGCCAATAAAGTAGGTCGGGCCATCGTCATGCTTAACGATGAAAGCCACGAAGAAGATTATATTGGGTTTATGGAAGTCAAGGGGGTAACTCTTTCCCAAATGGAAGCTCCAAAAATATCGAAACATGAACAAATTCAATCAAAGATAAGAAAATTTATGCTTGAAGATAGAGCAAGACACGAATTAGGGGTAAAGTCATATGTGGGGTTTGTTAGATATTATTCTAAACATGTTGCCAGTTCAATTTTTAGAATGGCTACTTTGGATTATTTAGGAGTGGCTAAATTATATGGATTATTAAGATTACCGAAAATGCCCGAGAGTAAATATGTCACCGATATGCCTGAAGATGGATGGTTAGGTGAAGTTATAGATATGGATAAGTATGCCTATGCTGATAAATTGGCCGAGAAATCTAGATTGGATAGTTTGGAAGCAGTTAAGGAAAAGAAAATTCTTGATGCTAAAAAAAGAAAAGAATTAAAGATTAAGAATGAAGCTTGGTCTTCTAAAGTAGAAACTAAAGAATCAAGGCAAGAACGTCGAGAAAAAGTAAAGAGAAAGAGAGAATTGATTGAAAAACAAATCATGGAAGAAGAATCTGGTGATGAGAAAGAAGCAGTTGAAGATTGGAAGGATATTGTAAGAAAGAATAAAAAGAGTAAACTGAATGGAGTAATGCAAGGATCATTTGACGATTTATAGCTAAACAAATATAGGTATATATCAATAGATTTTAATGTTCATATAATTTTATACTACCGGTTCAATTTTAAACCGCTCACTAGTTGATTTAATTCCGTCGAAAATAAACAAATTATCCAAGGGAATATATTGGGATGTAGTTAATTTTAAAACTTCTTGACTAGCAATTCCACCCATTAAGCTACATAAATTATGATAATTGCGAGTATTATGCAGCAAAATTTCCTTAAATATATTTAAAATCGAACCTGGCAACTGTTTAGTTTGACCAAACATATCAGTAAAAAGATTAACAAATTCTTCGCTATCTTCAAGACTAGGGGCTCTATTGAATTGATCAACAAAATAATTAAATGTTAAAATACCATAATAAACACCTAGTCCATCATTTTCATTCTCTTGATACAAATCTTCAATCAATTTATCATTACTCAAGTATTTAGATCCAGTGGTCACATATAATAATTGCACATTTTTACAAAATGATATTATAGAATCCTTAGAAATACCTTCTTTGGATCTTCCTAAAGATTCCAAAATAAAATAAACCTCCTGGGTGAACAAATTTTGATCTTGTAATGCCTTTTTGTGATAAATCTTTTGCAATTTAATATAATTATTAGTATCCAGAAACATATCTGGTAATTTCCCCGACAATGGCAATAACCCATTATTTCTGATAATAAAATTATGTAAAGCAGCTATATAAATCCAAAATATTGAAGATGATGCTGTTAATTCCCGTTCTTGAGAAGCCACCAACAAAGGTTTAATCGAATTTGGGATTTCAGTCTTTTGGAATGCCCGATGATATGAAGTATAAGCTTCAATAAAATTTGTTTCCAATTGAATATTTCTCAGCATAGATTCAATTAAACTTCTAAACATGGTTTTTTCATAATAAGTGACTGGAGATTGTCCATTATGTTGCAATTTCCATTGTTTTAATGCCTTAATAAATATTACGATATAAGGAACGTGTGAATGTTCAGTATTATCCAAACAATCTAAATCAAATGAGTCAGAAAATTCTTGCAATTCTGGCCAAGGTTGATCAATTCTTAAATCATACAATTTTGAAGGATCATGAGTTTCAATTACATTTATTTCGGGGGCAATTAAATTTAACGAACCATAAAATCCTACAGAATTGACAATCAAAAGGGGGATTTCATGTAACCAAAGAATATCAATAAGCCGCTTTAAATGAGATATATAATCGCTAACAATAACCACATTAAATTGGTCCCAAAATGACTCAGGCTCATTGGCTAGAATTTGATCGATTGATTTGACAATATAGCTTCCTTCTACTTCATGATTTAATTCTTTTAAATTGTGTTGTATCGCACTAGCAATCGGTGTATCCAAATCTTTTTTTTGTAAAAAGAAATTCCCCAGCAAATCTTGTTTAGTAACCAACCTATCATCGATTATCGTGAATTTACCAATACCTGGTAAAATCAAATTCTTTAATATTTCAGAACCAGTTGGTGTACCATTCAAAAGACAAATGTGAGAATTTTCTAATCTCGACTGACCAGAAGCGGCCCACAACCGTAGCTGTCGATCATATCTTGTGTCTTTATCCATAGCCGGCACCATTGTTGTATTACCTAAAAGAGAGAGCAAGTTTGTTGTAAAAATTCAGGAGTTATTGGTTGTCTAGAAATATGGCAGCCAAAAAAATTAAAAAAAAAAATTAAAAAGAAAAACAAACTTGGGGATTGAAAAGAGAATTTGAATTAGTTTTATATTTTTTACCACTTTTTAGTATGCTTTCCTTTTTCGTACTCTTTTGTACAGACGGTGGTTAAAACTTATGATTTATCGTTAAAACGTTAATTTAACCCTGTAGATAAAATGATGCTTTAACTATGGTTTATCTTTGTGTCTAAGAAATTTGTTGAGGCTTCTCTATCTTCTATCGAGATTGTGGCTTCTCTTAATTCTGCAGTGATAAGATGGGTGAGTCGGAGTGGAGAAGGAAGCGGATTGGGAATTTTGGAGAGGTAGGGAAATAAATTTACAACAGACATATGTAATACTAGTCAGCAATCATATATTAGTACATATATTAGTTGATTTGTTAACAGAGAGCAGCTATCTTCTATCACCTGTTGCTCTGAGAGAAACGCGATTCTCCGCACACAATGTAAGATGACCGCCTCATACAGGATTCTACGTACGAGTGCTAAAATTTTAAATAAACTTCACAGGCACAAACAGTTATTGGCGATTTAAGCCTAATACGCATATTTCCCTCTTTAGCTCGTTGGCTTAAGTAGGTCTTCTAAACTTTTAACTTTCCTAAAAAGCTAAATTTTAATTTCCAAGATAACATCAATTACAATAACAGAAATAAAACCGAGTCCCAATGTTGCAGTTTTCTTATAACCAAGACTTACGAGAGATTAATACCGAAATTATTTAGAACTTAGACAGTGATCTATCAAGTACTCTTTCAACTCTACTAGAAATCTCGCCATATATGATATAGTACAAAGACGCGTTAATCTATAAAGCTAATGAACTTTTGAATAGTTTATTCAAAAGTTTAATTTGGGAAACCATGACGTATTCTTCTAGCCTTCTTCTTTTGTTAAGCATAATTGGTTCCTTGTCTATATATCTAAATATCGAAATATTGATATCGCTCTAGCCGGGATCCTAATAGGTAACTCTGCGATTTAGTAGATCCATTATTTAAATATATAAACTATAAGAAACAATAAACAATTGTAATAAAGATTAGTTCGTAAGAGTAATGTAGACCGTTGGACTGCAACATATACTTCGAAAAAGGTGTGATTCCACTTTCTTAAGTGCTCCTTAACCTACGTTTCTGTCAAATCCTACCGGTTATCGTCTCTATTTGATTCCAGTGATTCATAACTTGCCTGCATACTAGTTTCATAGGTTTATGTGAAATACCAACTGGTTTATTTATTTTTCTTGATTTTTAATATAATTTTGTCGCAGAATGAAGAAAATATTTGCACCCAAAAGTTATCTCCACTCAAACCTCAACACCACTAATTATAGACAATATCACCTTGACCTCTTAGTGGAAAAACCCAGAAGGTATATATCTATGTTTCTATGCTTTATGAGGGTTTATTTCAATCCCAAACCGGAAAAATAATCGCTTCTTAGATATTAATACTACAAAATCAAATGTTTCATATTTGTAATCGGGTTTTCTTTTTTTGGTATTAATTATGGACATATGGTCATTATATAAACTTTTCGTAAAATAACAATATAAAATGAAATACCTGTTAAAAGAACAAGGAACACAACCACATTCAAAATTTACCAAAGCAAATAAATCACGTGTGAATATTTCCCAATCGGGACAATGCAACGTGCACCAAAAAAAGTCTAGACGAAAAACGGCCAAGCCCAAGGCATAACCAAAAACTTTGCGATTGGCAGAATACCACAAAACGGGTTTTCAATTCTGAAACCAAAAAATGATAGCAATCATTTAAAATTAAACACGAACGATTGCAAAAGTTTCACTAAAGCTAATTGTCTGGAAAAGAATAATGGCCGTGGGTTATGTAAAACGTAAGAATATGTCAATTGAATTTATTTGAACCTAGCTAATACATCAATTGGTAAATTTTGTAAATGTGATTTCTTCAATTGGTCTAAATTTTGTATGTAGATGTCATTGTCATGACACCTACATGTACGGATAACAGAGAAGATCCATTCAACCCTCACCTTATAACCGGGAAGTCAAAATTTTCGTTTCTTTTTTCTTCGAATTTTTTTTTCAATCAATTTACGATGCCCAGCATCAAGGTGGAATTGAAACTAAGAGAATATGTTGTTTGGCTTGGACTGTTTTTAGCTATAGTTGGGTAACCAGGACCGAGCGAGCCTCCACCCCGCCGCACAACCCAACACTTTAAATAATTTATATTTTAGAGATATTTTTATAGTTGTTTTGCTTTTGTATTACCACCACGCCCGTTGGATAATTTTTGAGTGAAAATTTTTTTTTAATTTATTTTTTTGCTATTATTAAATCTTTTTTTTTTTTTTTTTTTGGCTGAGATGAAATCACCACCTCTTCCCCTGCAAAAAAAATTTTCATCCGTTATATATTGGTTTAATTCCCAGCGTAAAATTTTCCTTCTTTCTTTTTCCCTTTTCTTTCTCTTCTTTGTCAGAAAACCAACATTGGAAAATGTCTGCTGCTAGTGAATCTAAATACTCTACAGAAGTGCTTTCCGAGTTATTAAGCAAATTGCAAATTGCTGAAAACAAGGATGAAGCTGCTTCCAACATTTCCTCATTCTTGAACTCTTCAATTGTTGAACACGATGTTCCAGTTGAATTCTTTGAAGATTTAAAGAAGCAAATCAAGTCCAAGGATGCCAATGTTACCATTGCTGCTTTAGATGCTTATGCTCATATTGCTTCTTCCAACGCTTTGAGTCCATCCGTTGAACCATATGTCGTTGAATTAGTTTCTGAAGTTGCTACCCAAGCCGGTGACAAGAACAAGGACGTTCAAGTTGCTGCTAACACCGCTTTATTAGCCATTGCTTCCGCTATTACCCCAACTGCTGTTAAGGCTATCTTACCAAAATTGGTTGCCAACTTATCTTCTACCAACAAATGGACTGAAAAGGTTTCTATCTTGAAGGCTGTTTCTCAATTAGTTGACACCGCCAAGGATCAAATTGCTTTAAGAATGCCTGAATTAATTCCAGTCTTATCTGAAGCTATGTGGGATACCAAGAAGGAAGTTAAGGAAGCTGCCACTGCTACCATGACCAAATCTACTGAAACCATTGATAACAAGGATATTGAAAAGTTTATTCCAAAGTTGATTGAATGTATTGCTAAGCCAACTGAAGTTCCAGAAACTGTTCACTTATTAGGTGCTACCACTTTTGTTTCCGAAGTTACCATGGCTACTTTATCTATCATGGCTCCATTATTATCTAGAGGTTTAGCTGAACGTGATACTGCTATCAAGCGTAAGGCTGCTGTTATTGTTGATAACATGTGTAAATTGGTCGATGATCCTCAAGTTGTTGCTCCTTTCTTGCACACTTTGTTACCAGCTTTAGAAGGTAACTTCAAGACCATGGCTGATCCAGAAGCTAGAGAAGTTACTAACAGAGCTTTAAACACTTTAAAGAGAGTTGGTGCTGTCGGTGACGATGGTAAGATTCCAGAAGTTTCCACTGCTGGTGATATCTCTGTTACTTTGAATGAATTCACCAAATTAATTGAAGATCAAAAGATTGCCAAGAGATTTGATGTTGCTCAAAACTATATTGCTGCCATTGCCGGTGATTTAATTGATGAAAGAGAAATCCAACCTGAAGCTTGGTTACACAACATTTTACCATTTGCCACTATTTTCTTACACGAAAAAGAATCTAAGGAAATCATTGAAGAATTCAGAAAGAGAGCTATTGATAACATTCCTCAACCACCATCTTTTGAAGATGAAGAAGATGAAGGTGAAGATTTATGTAACTGTGAATTCTCTTTAGCTTATGGTGCTAAGATCTTGTTGAACAAGACTCAATTCAGATTAAAGAGAAACAGAAGATATGGTTTATGTGGTCCAAATGGTGCTGGTAAATCTACCTTGATGAGAGCTATTGCTAACGGTCAAGTTGAAGGTTTCCCAACCCAAGAAGAATGTAAGACTGTTTACGTTGAACACGATATTGATGCTACTCAAGCTGATACCCCAGTTGTTGATTTCGTTATTGAAGATGGTGAAGTTGGTTTAACCAAGGATGCTGTCCATGCTAAATTAACTGAATTCGGTTTCTCTGAAGAAATGATCAACATGCCAATTCAATCTCTTTCTGGTGGTTGGAAGATGAAATTAGCTTTAGCTAGAGCTGTCTTAAAGAATGCTGATATCTTATTATTGGATGAACCAACTAACCATTTGGATACCGTCAATGTTGCTTGGTTAGTTAACTACTTGACCACTTGTGGTATTACTTCTATTATTGTTTCCCACGATTCCGGTTTCTTAGATAACGTTACTCAATACATTATCCATTATGAAGGTTTCAAGTTAAGAAAGTACAAGGGTAACTTATCCGAATTCGTTAAGAAGTGTCCATCTGCTCAATCTTACTATGAATTAGGTGCTTCTGATTTAGAATTCAAATTCCCAGAACCAGGTTTCTTAGAAGGTGTTAAGACTAAGCAAAAGGCTATTGTTAAGGTTTCTAACATGACTTTCCAATACCCAGGTACCACCAAGCCACAAATTCAAGATATTAACTTCCAATGTTCTTTATCTTCCAGAATTGCTGTTATTGGTCCAAATGGTGCTGGTAAATCTACTTTGATTAACGTCTTAACTGGTGAATTATTACCAACTATTGGTGAAGTTTACGTTCACGAAAACTGTCGTATTGCTTACATTAAGCAACATGCTTTTGCTCATATTGATTCCCATTTGGACAAAACTCCTTCTGAATATATTCAATGGAGATTCCAAACCGGTGAAGATAGAGAAACTATGGATAGAGCTTCTAGACAAATTTCTGAATCTGATGAACAAAACATGAACAAGATCTTCAAGGTTGAAGGTTCTCAAAGAAGAATTCAAGGTATTCATGCTAGAAGAAAGTTCAAGAACTCCTATGAATATGAAATCTCTTGGATGTTGGGTGATAATATTGGTTTAAAGACTGAAAGATGGGTTCCAATGATGTCTGTTGATAACACTTGGTTACCAAGAGGTGAATTGATGGAAACTCACGCTAAGTTAGTTGCTGAAGTTGATATGAAGGAAGCTTTAGCTTCTGGTCAATTCAGAGCTTTAACCAGAAAGGAAATTGAAGAACATTGTGCTATGTTGGGTTTGGAATCTGAATTAGTTTCTCACTCCAGAATCAGAGGTTTATCTGGTGGTCAAAAGGTTAAGTTAGTCTTGGCTGCTTGTACTTGGCAAAGACCTCATTTAATTGTGTTGGATGAACCAACCAATTATTTGGATCGTGATTCCTTAGGTGCTTTATCTAAGGCCTTGAAGGCTTTCGAAGGTGGTGTTGTCTTAATTTCCCACTCTGCTGAATTCACCAAGGATTTGACTGAAGAAGTCTGGGCTGTCTTGGACGGTAGAATGACTCCATCTGGTCATAACTGGGTTCAAGGTCAAGGTACTGGTCCAAGAATCGAGAAGAAGGAAGATGAAGAAGATAAATTCGATGCTATGGGTAACAAGATTGCTGCTGGTAAGAAGAAGTCTAAGTTATCTTCTGCTGAATTAAGAAAGAAGAAGAAGGAAAGAATGAAGAAGAAGAAGGAATTAGGTGATGCTTATGTTTCCGAAGATGAAGACTTCTAAACTTGGTTATCCCCCAGTTGTATTTAATACTAGCATAATTTGTATATTTTAAATAGTGTTTTAAACCTTATTGTTTTCTTATAAATTAATAAATTTTTTAAAAAAAACCGTTCTACTCCTTTTTTTTTCAACATACTAAAATAGTTTTCTCGGCGGCTACTGAATTTGCAGCCAAATACTACAACCACATTAGTCATGATTATTGGTCTTATCTTGTTTCTTTCTTTAGCGTTATGCAACCGCCCTAACATAAGATCCGTTATTGTGAATAACACCAGACTTTTATATAAGAACTTCAGTCATCCTGTGCAATCGCCGATTTGGAACGTTTCATATGCACCATACACTATTCTTTGTCCTTCAACCTCGTTAATACGACAAGCAAATGACGTATGTATAAGATACTTACCTAGAGATGAATCATGTTTACTAACACTAAATAAAAGACCCTTTGTGAAGAGGAACGGAACTATATATCCAACCGAAATATTCATACAGAAATCCACCTTAAACGTCTTTTACTACAGAATAAAATCCCCCAGTTTGATATTGAAGAATTCTTCAATAACAAGATCAATCCAACAATAATTACTATAGCTATTTCAGGAGGTGGATATCGGGCAATGTTAACTGGAGCTGGGGTCATTTCCGCATTGGATGAACGAAATGAAGACAAATCTCACCTTAGTAAACTATTACAGGCTACTAGTTATATTGGTGGTATATCTGGAGGGTCTTGGTTAGTGATGAGTAATTTCATAAATGATTTTAAAGTTTTGAGTGAAGTTCGTAAGGATGGTTGGAATATACAAGAGCTGTTATTATCTGGAATTCCTAATTTTGAACCAAGTGGGATTCAAAAGCATATAGAAGAAAAAGCCAGAGAGAGATCTAAAAGTATCGAGAAGCAACCACAACAACAACAGCAACCTGGTATCATTGGTACATTACTTAAGTTTTTTAATTTTAATAAATCAAATCTGACAATGCCAGTTCTGGAGAAAGTTCAAGAAAACTCAATATTGTATACTTGGATAAAAGGATTATTTAGAAAAACTACAATGCCAAGTATGACGAGTACAACATCGACAGCAGCATCATTACTGCCTCTGAATCATACTGGTGAGATGGCAATTAAGGAATATCTTAAGTTTTACAAGGAATTACTTATTGAAGTCAAGGATAAGAAACGGGCAGGATTTCATACTAGTTTGACTGATTATTGGGGAAGAGCATTGGCAAGAAAGATATTTACAACCACGGCAAGAACTCCAGGTGTAACCATGACAGCAGCTACTAATACCTTGAGTTCATTTAAGAACTATCAACAACCATTTCCTATAATTGGAACGGTGGAGAAAGATCCTACTGGAGCCGATGTTACAAGTATTGATTCACATACATTTGAATTCACTCCATTTGAATTTGGAAGTTGGGATCTGTATTTGAATGCATTTATATCTATGAAATATTTAGGAACCAAGTTAAAATCAGGTAAATCAATTCAACCTTCTCCAATCATTAATCAATCATTTTGTATTTCCGGGTTTGATAATATTGGGTTCATAACCGCTACTTCATCAAGTTTATTCAATCATATATTTGTATATGTCTATCAAATATTAAGTAATTTTCAAATTGATGCCACTATAGTTGTTGAAAACATATTGAAAACATTCGGATTAAGTTCACAATGGAAATCATTACGAAGTCCTCAATTACATCCTGACTATGCTCTTTACTCACCTAACCCTTTTTATTTATATGGTGAAACCAACACTACTATATCTAATACTTCCGATTTATATTTGGTTGACGGTGGCGATGATGGACAAAACCTTCCTTTTCAACCATTTATTCGTCCTGCAAGGAAAGTCGATATAATTTTAGCATATGATATGAGTTGTGAATTAAATAATTTCCCCAATGGCAGTGTATTATCAAACACTGCCAATCGATATTTATATGGGAAGTATCAACTACCTCGATTTGTATTACAAGAAAATAAAACTACAATTATAAAATCAATATTTCCAAAAGTGCCTAAACCACATGAAGTAATTAAATATGGATTGAATACACGACCCATGTTCCTAGGATGTGATTTAATGCGAGATTATGAAACTGTCGCTGTTTCTGTTCCTCCCAAGAATAATTCCAATATTTCAAATAAAGACAACTTATTATTAGAGTATTTCCCTCCAGTAATAGCATACACGGCCAATTCTAATTATACTTACACTGGGGCAAATAGTTCAACTTTCCAATTAAGTTATACTGAACATGAAGTTGATTCTATGCTTAAGAATGGATTTAATATGGCAAGTTATTTAAATTCTTCGCTTTATGCAACATGTCTTAATTGTATTATACTAAAGAGGGAATTTGATAGAAGAACATATCTACAGGATAAAAAGTCAAACATACCCAAAGCCTGTTTAAGTTGTTACGACGTGTTTTGTTGGAGTCCGGAGAAATATGAGTGACACATACCTAACAAAAATGACAAGAAAAAAACAAATAGCCCCTGCAAACGTTCTAAATAATTTTTGACACCAACATACATATTACACATTTGCAAGATATATATAGAACATGGCCGGAGTAAGACAACTTAAAATTATTGGACTCACAGCATTAGTCATATGTCTAGTATTTATTCTTCATCGTACAGGTGCCAGTGCTGCTTCATTAGTGCACGCCCAAGCATCCGACCAAATCCCTCATAAACAGAAATCCCCTACCACACCCCCAGCAGCTAACGCCAACGCTCAAAACATCGTTAACGATTTTTCTGGGTCTAACAATAACGATGATAAAGTAGATGAAGCTATTAATCGTGAAATTGAAAAGGATAGAACAAATAATACCCCTGCCAAACCTAAGGAAGAACCAGAAAAGAAACCATCAGAAGTTAAATTTGATCCTGCCGCTGAGCTAATCAATATTAGATCATTATCACCTATGACTATTTTCTCCAAGAGTTATTGTCCATATTCTAAACGTATTAAGGAATTGTTGTTCAACTCATATACTATCACTCCTCCTCCCAATGTTGTTGAATTAGACAAACACGAACACGGAACTGAATTACAAGCATATCTTAAAGAGAAATCAGGCAGAGGTACTGTTCCTAATGTATTGGTTGGTTCTTCGTTTGACAGTAGAGGTGGATCTGATGAATTTCAACAATATCATACTCTGGGGGAATTGATTTCAATGTTGGAAGAATGGGGCGCAGGTAGATTACAAGTGAAAAAGAATAATACTCCTTCCAATGTTTAAGACAGTTGGAATATTTTGTATAGGTATAGTGTCTAGGTTATTTCTTAAATAAAATAAAATGTATTTTACCATTTTAAAGAACTAATGTAACATTAATAATACTAAACTAAAAACCCTAAAACTATTTTATATATATAGATAGATACTAATTCAAGGTTATTAAATTTAGAATTTGGAGAATTTCTTGGATTTGGAAGAACCAGTAGCAGCAACTTTCAAGACATTGAATCTAACAGTCTTAGAAAGAGGTCTACATTGACCAACAGTGACGACATCACCTTCGGAAACACGGAAGGCTGGGGAAAGATGAGCAGCGACATTCTTGTGTCTCTTTTCGTATCTGTTATATTTTGGAACATAATGTAAGTAATCTCTTCTAATAATGATAGTTCTGTGCATTTTAGTGGAGACAACAGTACCGGTCAAAATCTTACCTCTGATGGAAATGGTACCAACGAAAGGACATTTCTTGTCAATGTAGTGACCTTCAATGGCGGTCTTTGGGGTCTTGAAACCTAAACCGACTTCCTTATACCATCTCTTGGTCTTTTTGTTGGCCTTGGCCTTTGGGTTGGTGAAGATGTGAGGTTGCTAAAATTAAAGTTAGTATTTCGTGATGCTTGGGATTTTCATAGATGGATGCAGGATATAAGTTCATATATCTCGTATGGTGTAATTTTTCTCAATATAACTTATGTTACTTGTCCGCTGATATATCCTATAAATCAGTTCTTCTATATTCTTCTTTACTAGATAAAATCTTGTTGTATATTTATACGCAAATCGTAGCAAACATTTCAGGGATTGATTCAGTTGTCATATATTCCACATTATTTATTCATATATGTATATCGTTCGATGTCTCCACTATTAAAGAAATTAAATTGCTTGTTCATTCACAACTTGTCCCTCCTTTCGATACGAGTATATTCCCCCCATGGCATGTCCTGTCCTTTCTCTATGTCAATATGTATATTCTACGAACCTTTTGGAAAGCTCTTTCAGATTGAACGGTTAATTCAGTAGCCATTTTATGTCTGTTCTGTTAGTCTAAGTAAAAGAAAGATTTTCTAAAAAAAGTTAATGAAAAATTTTTTTGTATAGTGAGAAGAAAAAAAGACCCATACTGTGTGAGTCTGTATGGGTGTTTGGTGCGGTGAGAGAATGATGGATTTGGTAGCGACGAGGCAAACAGTGCGCACTACAATTTGTATGTAGCATTTTGGTGTAAGCAGAAAAAAGAATACAATTTTGTGAGTGAGTGCGTGCCAAACTCAAAAATCGAAACGTCCTGCATAACCAGTTAGGGTTACAACCCTAATCACATGATTAATTCGTCGCTACCAAGCGGTCTCCTTTACTATTATTATTCTTTTTTTGTTAGGGGATTTAATGTGCGAGGTTAGGAGGGAGCGTTTTGTGCGATATGCCCAGCCATTTGTTCTGGTAAGATAGTAACGTCGCAATTTAGAGAGGTTAGTTCCCAATTAGGAAGTGTAAGTATAATACAACCAACAAACAGCATCCCAATTTAAAGTTTACATAATTATAATCAATTATAAGACATCAATCAATTAAGATAAATATAGACATACATACATACACATGCATATGATATGAATAGTTCAACTTCAAGTACTAACAATAATAATAACAACAACAATACCCACACATCCCGCATATCAACCAACCGATATCATAATCTTCCTAAATTCACAATCTTACATCCGACAAATCCTCGAATATCATCAAGTAACTCCACATCGTCTCCTAATGAACTGCATCATGTTACGACCAGGACTATAAGTAGTTCCAGTTCGATAATAAGCACACCTAGTAATAACATTAAACGAAATCGATGGAAACAACAACAGCAGCAACAACAACAAAAGTCACAAACCCAGGAAAAGTCAAACAAGAGTATTCAAACCAGTAAGAATGGAAGATTAGTGAAATCGAAACTTTTAAATTTACAACAATCAAGTAAGATTATGTTTGATGATAATAAATGTCTCGGTAAGATATCTCAAGATCAAAAAGCAACGAGTCTGACAATTGGTGGTGCTGGTGGCGTATCAGATAAGACTCGGGCTGAAGTTTATGACTATTCTATATTTACGGAACATGTTCCGGGTACGAGAGAGTCACAGATTAAAGCATGGGAATCTGGCGAAAGAATCACTCATAATGTAATATTCCCCTGTTCTGACGACGAAGAGGAAGACGGTAATGAACGCCCTATTATAAGTATACCAGGATACACTATTTCTGAAACTCAGATTGTCTATCAAGCGTATACACATCCTGACGAAATTGACGAGACAAGAATGATATCTGAACACAGAAATAAACTAATTCGTTCTAGAATGGAAAAGGAAACAACTTCAACATTCATGAGTAATTCTCTAATGACGAAATGGAAATTGCAAGTTTCGCAGAAACAAGAAGTCTATAGTCGAATGTTTGGATTGGATAATTCAATGAATGGAGAATATATGACAAACAATTCTCCATATTCAAGTATTGACAGTTCTGGGAATAATTTACAAAAGACATTGGCGGAAGATAAACAAGAAATGAATCAAATGATGGTTGAAGAACAAGATTATAATATGATTCAACTGGAAATACGACATTTATTTGATACTAGGGAGATTGATTTTGAAAAAATGAGTAAGAAAACAGCTAGAAAGAATAGTAATTCAAGTGAGTCAGAATCCAACCATATTGATTATGATAGATTTCAATTGTTGACCAGGAAGAAATTACACAAGATTTACCAAGACAAGATTTCCCAATATGAAGGAAAGGAAGAATTAATAGAGACAACCATTGATAACGAAGATGAAGAAGAAGAAGTCATGGATCAGGAATTATTGAATTTCACAACCATGTATCTTCGTAAGAGAGTCAAAGAGGAAAGAGACTTTTAGCTAGACCAACACCAACATTTAATATACAGTGATGTGTTATTTTTCCCCATAGGAGGAGCGATATCGGGCATACCGGAGATCTCACGGACACAGTTACTCCACGTTCATAAACGCTGCAACCTTGTAGTTTACGCCACACGCTAACCCACTCTTTGTTATCACAACGTAAACAATATAGACTTCTCTTCTACACCAGCATTGAACTACGGTAGTGACCATGCCTGATTTGTATAACATCTCAAGGGGTGGGGAAGGAGCTGAGTACCGTACCACAGAAAAAAAATAAATTTTCAAATTACTAATTCTCCAACAAAAACCCTGTTGATTTAAAAATTTAGGCAATCACTTTCGCCCCCTCCCTTAAATGTTGTTCCCCAGTGTATCCAAACACTTTCTAAAATCAACAGCAACAACCCGTCTTAACAATCTATCTCGTCAATTGTCTTCTTCATCTACAACAATGGCTCCTGTTACTTCTACTAATCCTATTCGTAATTATGATTTCCTTGTAATTGGTGGTGGTAGTGGTGGTGTTGCATGTGCTCGTCGTGCTGCCAAATATGGGGCAAAGGTTTTACTTGTTGAAACTAAATTTTATAAATTAGGTGGTACTTGTGTTAATGTTGGTTGTGTACCTAAAAAAGTCATGTGGTATGCCGCTGATTTAGCTCATAAAAAACATCATTTAAAAGCATATGGTTTAAGTCCAGAAATTCAAGAAACTAATTTTGGTGATTTTTCTTGGTCAGATATTAAAGTGAAGCGTGATGCTTATGTTGCTAGATTAAACCGTATTTATGAAAATAATTTAAATCGTGAGGGAGTTGACTTTTTGTATGGCCATGCTAAATTTAATGAGCAAGGTAATGTTGAAGTTAAATTGACTGGTGATCAAGAAATTAAATTTTTACAGGAAGAAAATGATGCTAAGACTTTTAGCAAAGGTGATTCATTTATTTTTTCTGCTGATAAGTATTTAATTACTTCAGGTGGGGCTCCAATTGTCCCTCCACAAGTTCCTGGTTCTGAATTGGGTATTACCAGTGACGGGTTTTTTGAATTAGAAACTCAACCTAAATCGGTGGCGGTTGTTGGTGCAGGATATATTGGGGTTGAATTGAGTGGAATTTTCAATAGTTTTGGTTCAGACACTCACTTTATTATTCGTGGTGATACTGTATTAAGATCTTTTGATGATATTATTCAAAATACAATTACTGATCATTATGAAAATAAATTGGGAATTAAAATGTATAAACAATCTGGTGGAGTAACTAAAGTTGAACTCGATGAATCTGGAAAGAAAAAGATTGTTCATTTAGGTAATGGTCAAAAACTTGAAGTTGATGAATTAGTTTGGACTGTAGGTAGACATTCATTGATTGATTTCGGTTTAGAACATGTAGGTGTTAAAGTCAATCATCACCACCAAATTGAAGTTGATGAATATCAACAAACTTCAAATCCTAAGATTTTTAGTCTTGGAGATGTTGTGGGTAATTTTGAATTAACTCCTGTGGCAATTGCTGCTGGTCGTAGATTGTCTAATCGATTATTTGGTGGAGAGAAGTTTGCTAATGAGAAATTGGATTATAGTAATATTCCATCAGCTATTTTCTCTCATCCTGAAGCTGGTTCAATTGGATTATCTACTAAAGAAGCTATAAATAAATATGGTTGTGATAATATTAAGGTTTATAATTCTAAATTCACCGCCATGTATTACGCCATGATGGATAGTGATGCTGATAAAACACCAACAGTATATAGAATAGTTTGTGCTGGACCTGAAGAAAAAGTGGTTGGGTTACATATTGTCGGTGATTCTTCAGCAGAAATCTTACAAGGTTTTGGAGTTGCTATTAAAATGGGAGCTACCAAGAAAGATTTTGATAATTGTGTAGCTATTCACCCAACTTCAGCTGAGGAATTAGTTACCATGACTTAAACTTGTACTTATACATTAACTACTTACACCTTGAATAGATATAATCTTGACTATTTGTAGCCTTGACTATTTGTCTCTACTTAGTTATACTCTTGAGTTCTATCTACTTCTCCCCCATGACAGCATTGACACTACTTCTTATCTTATTCTAGGACCTCTAATTGGAGGCTTTGGTTTATCACCAGGTTTCATAAAGAACATGGGGGCATTTTTTAAAATGTCAGGAACACTGATAAATCGAATCATACTACCTCTAATGAAAACTTGATTCATATAACTTGTATCTCCAGTTTTACCTTTAGTAAGAATAGCATCATAAAGTGATAAATTCATATTATCTTCATTTTCTAAAAGTTTACCACGATAAGTATCCCCCGTGGTCAATTCTATTGATATCACATGTCCTTGGGCCTCATTTAGAAGTCGTACTGGTATACCTGCCACCGACATTGAAAATTCACCACAAACTAATCTATGTAGATACTAGGTAATGTTAGAGATGGCTGGAGCTTTTTTCAGGGTGGAGAGGTGGTGTGAGTGAATCACTAAGAAAAATGTCGCGGCTTTAACATATGCTAGTCAAGAAAAAATGTCGTACAAAGAATAGAATTGAATAAGAAGGTATCAATATGACCTCAGCCTACTGGCTTAAAGAGCCCCCGCTGTAAGAGTTCAAATCATTTCAGACATGTCATTCAGGATTTACTTAGAACTTCCAAACAAAAATCGAACTTATTATTGGTTTGGGGCAAGTCCGATTCGGATTATCTTTCAAGCCAATTTTTGGGTTACTCTGCATATTGTCAAAATTTGTTTCAAAAATACATCTACAAACTCTAGTAAATCCGAGTATCTTGTTCCTGTCTATTCTATTCTATCTAATAATTCTGTTGTATAATTGTTGCAAATAATTTCGATTCACTTGGTTGCATAGACAACCCAATACAATAGAAAAAAAGAAAGAATCTTTTAGCGAAACTGCATATTAAAATATGGACTAATTACAAGTAGTCACAAAAAAGCAGAGTAGTTGGAAACCATGCCCGAGTCAGAGATCAAACGACAACGGAAGCGAGTCCCTATAACGTGTCTTGCATGCAAGAAACGTAAAGTTAAATGTGACAAGGGGAAGCCTGCTTGTGGAGGATGTATACGACAGGGAGTAGGACATCTATGCCAATATCTTGAACCTGCTTGGTTATCAAGTTCCTCATCACCAGTAGTCAAAAAGGAAGAGGTGGAAGGGCGGGTAGAGTCAAGGGTCGAGGATAGCGAGTTGTTCAAGAGTTTGAAGAATAGTCTGGATAGAATTATTTCTAGTCAGAGACAAAAGATTGATGATTTAACTCGAAGGATTGCTGTTTTGGATCAATTAATTCCTCGAAATAAACTGATTACTGTGCTTAAGAAATTAAAAATTAGTACTAGCAAGACTAAGTTTGAAGTTGATGGTAATTTTATGGTGGTTAAGAGTGGCGAAGACGATTTGATCAACGTTTATTCTTGGATTAATTTAATCAAATTAGATCCAAAATTAACTTGTCTTTGGTTTAAAATTACCAACTTACAAAAGATTTATCACATGTATAAAATGAATATGTTAAAGAAGAAGAAAGAGGAAGAAATAGTTAAGAAGAAGAGAATAATTAATGAAATTGATTTCACATCTGTAGGAAAACCAGGTGTTGAGAGTCATCCTCATAAATGTCCGGTGATTGAATGTGATTTTAATTTAGCTGATTATTCAGATTTGAAATCAATACCAATGTCAAGAACACCAACTCCAGTTAATTGTCATAATCAAAGTTTGCGTAATTCGTTGTTGCTAATTTGGGATTTAACTTTACAATTGACAACTAATTCAAATCAATTTTCTAATTTAGTTGACGAATATTTTAGCCAACTGAAATTATTCCTGTTTTATAAATATGAAATTCAAAGTATGTTAAAGAAACAAGGCGAGAGGATTGTATTAAATATTGAACAAGAACAGGAACAAGAGCTAATAAATAAGGGAGTGTACCTTTGTATGTTATCCGTGATCTTGTTAGAACAGCCGAGTCAAACTAGTACTTCCACAATAAAGCTGTTAATTAACGACTTCATACTTGAAGCACTCCCTAAAATACAACAAAAAACGTCGCTCAGTATGTTAGCACTAACCATAACTTTTCTTGAATTAGACGTTGACTGTAAATTCACTAAATTAATACCACTTTTCTTTGAATCAGTGATTAAATCTCATATATGGATTGATCCGGAATTAATCCATACCAAGAAACACCACACACATGGTGGCAATTTGAAAATTCACATGTGTCAATTATGGAGCAGTATAATCCGTCTAGCCAATTTGATAGACCTAGGACTTGTGATTGGTGAGTTCGATTTAGATAAAAAAACAATCGATGAAAAGATTGAAATTGATGAAACTAATAACATCCATTTGCATTATTTGTTAACTAAAAGTAAACCTGATTTAAAACTAAAATTTCAAGTACAATATTTGATCGCTAAAATTAATCGAATGTTATATAGAGCTACTATAACTAACCTGATGATAACTATGCATGACTTTGAATTGTTGGTCACTCAATGTGGTGAATTAATAGAAAATTCCCGACAAGTTAATATAGAATTAAGTTACTTACGCTGGTTTTTAGGTTATTTGATTTTACTTCAACAAGAAGAAGATAAAGAGAAAGAAAACAGTAAAACAACGCTGCTTCTGAATTTACTTGGGTTTATATTTTTGTTTATCGATGATTTGAATCAAGAGCAATTCTCAGATATCACTGTGGAGTTATTAACTAGAACAATTCAGTGTGTTGTGGGATTGTTAATTCGAATTAAAGAAAACCAAAAAGATCAAGAAGTTGCAATTTTACAAATTGGAACATTCAAACCAAGTATGTTTATGAAAGAACATATCATTCCTAAAATAAACAATGTTATTGATGAATTACATAAGAGATTAACTCATAAAACAAGATTAATTAAATTGTCGAAATTATGGAAATTCCACCTTACGTTCATTGGAAATGATACTAAGAACAACAATTCAATCAATTACGCCAAAATTCATGCCCAAGTTCCAGGATTCATTCAAGATAGATGTCCAGTAATTCACGAAGAACAACAGCATGAACATGCACAGCAACAACCTATACAACAACAATTTACAAGATGTCCAATATCCCAAATCACATCACCTCAGGAATTAGAAATTGATACCAAGCCACCAGCAACAGCTACTTCAAGAAAACGTAAATGTCCATTTGATCATAATAATGTAAAATCAAGCCCGTCTCCTTTTATAGAGAGTAATTTAAGAAGTGAAAAGTGTCCATATTCTGGTGCTACCCCTACTACAACTACTACTCCTGATCCAATTGTCGTAGTAGCTCCCCCTGCTCCTCCTCCCCCACCACCACCGGTACCTGAACCAACTATGATGATTCCCGAACCATTGAATGATGTAATAATTGATCAGTTTGAAGATATGTTTGATTTCTCCCAATTTGGAGATTTGGATTTGGATTTCTTAATTAATGAAAATTTTAATGTTGTTATTTAAGTAAATAGTTAATAGAGAATACAACTATATCGAGTAGTATGTATTGTATTAGTTTCGAAACGGGGTTTGCCCTTCCATAGTTCAAACTCCACTATTTGCAGCCAAAAAAACCACACACACATGAATTACTAAGCAATGGTTTATCCACAGGGGTACTTTAAATAGCACTACACATTAATGGAATATACCAAGACCAAGTTAATCCCATTTTGTGACATCTTGCTAAACTCCGGAGGTAGTATTATGTTTTCCATTCGGAACCAAAGAAAAAATTTCCGTGATATTTTTTCAGAAAGCTTATTAATCACTTTGTTCGGTTGAATTTTTTGACATATTTTCCGTGATGATGCAAATTTTCGCAGCAATAGTTACAAAAACAAATCTGAATATAAATACAACTGATAATTCCAGTGTATTTCCTTCTGTTTGTATTCACACTATATTAACTTAGTTTCAAAATGACCTCCACTTCAGTTTTCGTTTCCGGTGCCAATGGATTCATTGCTCAACATATTGTCAAACAATTACTCGCAAAGGGATACTCCGTAGTTGGTTCAGTTAGATCGGAATCCAAGGGTAAGGAGTTAGAATCTTTAGTTCAGAATGACAAGTTTACATATGAAATAGTTCCCTCACTTACCGAAAAGGGAGCATTTGATGAAGCCCTCAAAAGACATCCAGAAGTCACCGTTTTCTTACATACCGCCTCACCATTTTCCTTCTCAGTCAAGGATATCGAAAATGATTTATTGAAACCGGCAGTTGATGGTACACTCAATGCACTTACTGGTATTAAAAACGTTGCCCCACAAATTAAAAAAGTAGTGGTTACTTCATCCGCTGTTGCTGTGTTTGGATTTGGACCTCAATTTGATCCAACCAAGATCTATAATGAAGATGATTGGAATCCAGTGACTCGCGAACAAGCATTATCAAATCCAATGTTTGGATATTTTGGATCTAAGAAACTCGCCGAATTAGCAGCTCATGGTTTTGTAAACACCGAAACTGTTAACTTTGACATTTCATTCATTAACCCACCTTATGTGTTTGGTCCACAAGCTTATGCAGTAAAGGACAAATCTAATTTAAACGTTTCTAATGAAGTCATTAACAAGGTGGTTAAATTAGGTGAGAACGATGAAATTCCAGCTGAAGGTCATGTGTTTGTGGATGTAAGAGATGTAGCTCGTGCTCATTTAGTAGCATTTGAAAATGATGAAGCTAAAGGGAAAAGATTATTACTTGTCTCGGGAAGTTATACTCTTGATTCAATTGCTAATATAATCAAGGAAAAATTCCCTGAATCTAAGGTTCCCAAGGGCGATGGTTCAAGGTTTGACGAAATTAGTAAGAGTATTCACAAGTTTGATAATTCAAAAACTAAAGCCATTCTTGGATTTGAATTTAAATCTCTTGAAGAATCGGTGTTTGATACTGTTGAACAAATCTACAATGCGTAAGATAGCAACAAATGAGCAATATCCGAGCTATTAGGACAAAGTTAGTATGATATATCCCCTATATATTTACTTAATACACAGCGCTGGTTCTCTGAAATAAGACCTACAACTGTTTTTTTCATTGAATTTAAAACTTTCTATTTAATATAAATTCTTTAGTGTTCACATAATGAAAAATGTCTTGCGAAAGCATTGAGATAACCATCATCATCAGCAATACTTGCACTTCTTTCATCCATCAAATCTCTTCTAACCTTCTCTGCATCCTTTAAACTCAATGGCCAAGCACCTTCACCTTGTTTCAACCTCAAAATTTCTTGTTTGGTATTACCTGAGTAAAGATAATTCAATTGTTCATCATCCCACCATTCCTGCTGTTGAGGAGGAACTTTATCTGTACTTACAACATTAGTGTTATATGGATCAATAATAAAGAAACATAAAATCTTACGATATCCTGGTTTGGTTTTATCCTTCAATTCAAACGGATCAACATGATGTTGATACATATTAGGGAAAATGACAACCCGATCCTCTTTGGCTTCCACGTTTCCAATATTCTTAACCATTAGATCCCCATCTCTAACTCCATAAAAATGAATGCCATAGAATTCATCACCTTGCTCGTAAACTGGATCTTCAAATCCAGTTCTGAATGAAAGTCTAGATTGGGAAATATTATCCATATCATAATAATACAACACGGTGGCTATAATATCTTCATTGATTGTACCTTCAACATGCCATGATCCACCGTCATATTTGGGTTTCTCGGGTGTCAATTGAATATTGGATAATTTGACCACTACTTTTAAATTTTCAAATGATTTAACATCAATAACTTTATCAAACTCAGGAGGTTCTTCCCATTTGGGTTCAACATCAATAACAAATTTTAGTTTGTCGCTCATAAGTTCATCTATTTCATCCTGTATTTCAACTACATCACCTTCCTTGGAGCACAATTCTTCAAGTATTTTATGATATTCTTGCGAGTAGACTTCCTCCCCTCCCGGAATATCAATACGAAGGTGTTCCTTAGAAGCATATCGAGTTAAAGTATAGTTCAATCCAGGTACTATTGTGTTGAAAACATTTTCAATCGCTTTATATAAATTCGAGTGTTTAACTGGATGAAGATTATTGATATAAGAATTAAATGAGAATTTTCTGTTATCATCTAGTTTTAATAATGAAGGAATCCACTGGAAGTTTTTAGAAACTCCGTATTCTTGAACGTCTTTCTTGGCAAATTCAATTTCTTCCTTGAATTTTACAATTTCAACCGTATCATTATCAGAGTTTACAATTGGAGTTTTATCATATTGCAAGGGGAATAATGAAGGATGAACTATATCCAATACTTTGTCGTCCGAACCAGGATGATAATCCAAATCATCCCCAAACGATTCAACTAACTTTAAAACCTCAGTTTTCAAATTCTCCTTGATATCACCAGCGACAGCAGTATCTGAAGTCACTATGTAATCGATAAATCCAATATCAAATCCTGAAAACCCTTCTTCTACCTTTTCATACCATTCCAATTCCATGAATACATATTCAATAACTTCTTCGGAAAATTTGGTTCTATCTTTACATTGGTCCCTGATTTCTTGTTTCCATTTATTGGCTATTTCCAATTGTTTATACTTCAGTTTCCAATCCGGCTTGGATCTAATTGACCAAGATACTTCAATAATTAACCATTCATCAAGACATCTAGGGGATGGTCCAATCCCACAAAACGCACGCCACCAGGGATGGGGGAATGGAGAATCTACTAACATGCGTTCACGGCGTAACGTCTCGCGTCTTCGGGCCTCAAATCGAGCATCCCAGTCGATTAGAGCTGGCGTAGTAAGGGAGAGATTGTTAAAGTCTGACTCGTTAATTGGAGATTTGCTATCTATAGGAGCACCCATTTTTCACCTGTTTTTCAGATACAACTCAATTAATAAGCAGTTTAAATTATGGTCTGGATTCGAGCAATTCTATATTCTTTTATACTTTAATAAAAATTCTTGGCAAAGTCCCTGCATGTAAATGAAACAAACGCGATTTCCCCATGATTTCGTTTGAATTATCATTCCTTTTCATGGGCCGAGGCACTAAACTAAAAGTTTGCTATAGAGACACGAATTAGAATGTGTGAAGTAGATGTGCTAGTTAATATGCCGAGACTTCTCATAGAAACATGCTTTGATCTATACTCAGTTGTGCTACTTTTCTATTGGATAACACGGGCGTTACCCGTAAATAAACTCCGATGTATGATGTCCCTTTTTGTCACACACTTTTAAGTACAACCTAAATTATTAAAAATAAGACAAATTTGGTACAAATTAGGGAAATCAACACTTATATCGAGGAATTCCACGTTTGGAAATACTGACTGTCACCTCAACCCGGAAAGCACGGCTATATACATAGAATAAACAATCTCAACTATTCAGATTTAATGGGAATAAACGAGAAATACTAATTAAATTGGGAGTTAAGAATTCCATGTTTTGTGTCATTTTCAAATTAACTCCAGAGAGTGTTTATCAACGGGAGCGATTGTCCGTGAATTATTTTCGGGTTTACGAAAATCGGCTGAGTTTAATGTTTCCCAATTGGGACATCGCCGAAGATCAGCTGAAAAAAGAAATTTTTGCAACAGGTATAAACCTCCACAGTTAAGTTTCTGAAAGATGCACATTGAATTCTAAAAGTATAAATATGTGTTAATTATTCTCTAATTAGTTGGATTCAAATCTATCAATTAACAAATACAAATCAAACAATCTCAATCAATAAAAATGACTTCAACTTCAGTTTTCGTTTCCGGTGCCAACGGTTTCATCGCTCAGCATATTGTCAAACAATTACTTGCTAAGGGATATTCCGTAGTTGGTTCAGTTAGATCGGAAGTTAAAGGTAAAGAATTAGAATCATTAGTTGATAACGATAAATTTTCCTATGAAGTAGTTCCTTCACTTACTGAAAAAGGTGCTTTTAATGATGCCCTTAAAAGACATCCAGAAGTTACCGTGTTTTTACATACTGCCTCCCCCTTTAACTTTTCAGCTGAGGATATTGAAAATGATTTATTGAAACCAGCAGTTGATGGCACAGTTAACGCTCTTGATGGTATTAAACAATTTGCCCCACAAATTAAAAAAGTGGTCGTTACTTCATCTGCTGTTGCTGTGTTTGGATTTGGACCTTTCTTTGATGGTGAAAAAGTTTATAATGAAGATGATTGGAATCCAGTGACTCGCGAACAAGCATTATCAAATCCAATTTTCGGCTACTTTGGTTCCAAGAAATTCTCCGAATTAACAGCCCATGATTTCGTAAAGAAAGAAAAAGTTAATTTTGATATTTCTTTTGTTAATCCAAATTTCGTGTTTGGTCCTCAAGCTTATAAAGTTAAGGACAAGACTAGTTTGAATTTTTCCAATGAAATAGTTAACCGGGTGGTTAAATTGGGTGCAAATGATGAAATTCCCTTCGAAGGTCAACTTTTCGTTGATGTTAGAGACGTAGCTCGTGCACATTTAGTGGCATTTGAAAATGATGAAGCTATCAACAAAAGATTATTGGTTATTTCTGGAAGTTATTCTCTTGATTCAATTGCTAATATTATTCGGAGTGAATTCCCTCAAGCTACTGTTCCCAAGGGTGATGAATCTAGATTTGATGAACTTGCTATGGGTATTCAAAAGTATGACAATTCAAAAACTAGAGCTATTCTTGGATTTGAATTTAAAACTCTTGAGGAATCAATTGTTGATACTGTTGGTCAAATTTATAATGCTTAATATAGTTACAAGCGTTGTTAAACTTAGATACTTGTTTTCTCTTCTAGGTCTTAATAGTTAATAATAATAGAAATGTTTGAATTACTTGATCTCCTAATAAGTTTGGCGTTGTTTCATTTACCATCGCCTTGAGTCAGTCACATGCAAACGCTACCAATTATGGTGGGGAGATTTTTCTTTTGTTTTGAGATCTTTTTTTTTTCAATCTTGAATCATTTCATAGTCTTCATTGTTAACATCTCAGTATGCAAGGACTAATGATGAGGAGCATACGTCCAACTGTTCGCTGCAGTAGGACTATTTTCAGTGTTCCCAAACTCACACGTAATCTTTCCACCAATATTCCTAAGCCTAAAGTTGGTGGAACTGGTCGAAGAACCATATTACCCTTAGGTCTAGCTTTAGGTATCACCGGTACCACACTTTATTTCACTAATGATACATTCAAACATGTGATACTTACCTTTGATAGAGTTTCTGTGGTAACCATCGCCATGGTTCGATGTTTCCTGTTGTATAAGCTGGTATTATCTACAGAGTTCTCTATACCTGAAGATCGAGAATTAGCCTTGAGCAAGACTCATTTAAAAGCGGCTCAGATTACCTTAAGAGCATTGGAGAAGAATGGTGGGATATATATTAAATTAGGTCAACATATTACCGCCTTGACTTATTTATTACCCCGTGAGTGGACCGATACTATGATTCCTTTACAAGATCAATGTCCTAGAAGTGAATTACATGAGATCGATGCTATGTTTAAGAGTGATTTAGGTAATTCTATTGAAGAATTATTTGATGAGTTTTCAGTTGATCCTGTTGGGGTGGCTAGTTTGGCTCAAGTTCATATTGCTAAATTGAAGCAGGATGGTCTGAAAGTTGCCGTTAAAGTTCAACATCCTCTGCTTAAAGAGTTTGTTCCTATTGATGTGTACATGACTAAATTAGTGTTTGATTTAATGTATATTGTGTTTCCTGAATATCCCTTGACTTGGTTAGGTGATGAGATGCAAAGCTCAATTTTTGTTGAATTAGATTTTGTTAAAGAAGCAGAAAACTCCAAATTAACTTCACAATATTTTCAAGATTTCAAACTGGTTACTGCTTTAAGAATCCCCAAGATTATTGAAGCTCAACCAAGAATTTTAATTATGGAATATGTCCCTGGGGCAAGGTTGGATAATTTGGAATATATGAAGGAGAATGGGATTGATACTCTGGAAGTATCTGGTTGTTTATCCCACATTTTCAACAATATGATATTTACGCCTGGTGTAGGGTTACATTGTGATCCTCATGGTGGGAATATTGCCATTAGGAAGTTGGAACAACCAGGAAGTAAACATAATTTTGAGATTATCTTGTATGATCATGGGTTGTATAGGAATATTCCGATTGAAATGAAACGGAATTATGCCCATTTCTGGCTTGCTGTTTTAGATAACGATGTACCTAAAATGAGAGAATATACTCTGAAATTCACGGGGATCGAGGGGGACCAGAAATTTAAAATTTGGTTAAGTGCAATTACAGGAAGATCACCTGAAGTAGCCTTGAATTATAATATCAAAACAAAGAGAACAGTTGAGGAAATGTCAAGCATCCAAAGCCAATTGAATGAAGATCTGAAAGTTATTGAAGATTTAATGGATATTTTAAGTAGTATGCCAAGAATTGTATTGCTTATTCTTAAAACCAATGATTTAACCAGAAGTTTAGATGAAAATTTGCAGAGTAGTTTAGGACCAGAAAGAACTTTTTTAATTATGGCCAACTATTGTGCTAAATGTGTCTATCAAGAACAACAAGAAGAAATCGAGAAAAAGTTTACCAATGTTTCATTGAGTAAATACTTGCAACAGTATAAGAGTTGGTGGATGTATCAGAAAAGAGTCAGTATGTTATTCATATATGATTTTGCCTTGATGATTAAACGATTCTTAAGTATATAGAGTGTATTTTGAACAAAGTGTATATAATAGGTAGTTCTATTCTACTTCTCCATGTCATTCCTTATTTTATCTAATAAATTATTAATTCTAGGACCCATTAAAGGTTGACCTGTCAGTGTATGTTTAGCCATTCTATTCTTTTTAATCTCTCGTTGTTTCTTATTTAATTCTAGCTTTTCTCGTTTTTGTTTAATTTCCGCTAATTTAGCCTTACGAGCTTCTTCCTTTCTTTCTTTTGCCAATTTAGCACGTTCTGCGAAATTTATAGGTTTATTTTGAGGTGGAAGTGGTTTACGCTTTTGTTGGTGTTCTTGTTCTTGCTCATCTTCTTCTCCTTCTTGTTTTAATAATTTGAAATAGTTCTTTCTAATTCGGGCACGGTGCACAAGTGCTCGTTTTATATCTGCGGTCTTGGATGCATGTCTATCGGTATATTTCCTGTTTGATTTGTGATCTGATGGCATGGTTAGTGCTAGTGATTTATAATGAGATGAGTATTACTAGATATAGGAAAAAATTAATGTCGCAAATAAAATATGATTTAAAGAGAGAAGAAAAGAAAGAAAAAAGAAGAAGAAAACGCGACATTATGAACGATCCCCGACATTTGATCTGATCCACATATTATATGGTCTGGTCTGAGAAACACAGGTTGCAAATCTATCAAATCGAATCACATGTTTAAAATGTATTAATCATTAGTTACATTCAGACAGTTTGTCAGTATATTAGATTATACGGATTTAAAGTGGTACTAATATGTACTAGTATGCACCACCACACTACTTCTAGATCTAAATTATCACCGTATATTAAATGAAACACTCTCCTTAATTTAGAGTTTAGATCAACTCCAACAGATTAGCCAGCCCATAAACTAGTGATTTTATATATCTATTACAATATACATGTGTATATATGTGTGTGTACGCACGTGTGGTAATCAGATGTTTATCGTAGATCTAGATTATCAACATGCTCAAAGAAACAGTAAACCTTATCAGGTAAATAAATTAGGTGGTGATTTAATTTTTCCATGTTGCCGGGAAAAAAAACAAAAACCCACCAACACGTATATGTCCAACCAAGGTAACCAAATGGACTAGCGTAGTGAAAAAATGACCACAACAACAGTCGCACAAAACATTTCCGAGTCCAAATCAGGCCGAGGACAAGGATACCTATCCATACCTCAAAATGCCACCCTTCACAACCATAACACTGATCCTTCTGATCTAGCGCCACTTACTGGTGAAGAATTTGAACTTGAAACCCTTGATTCATTGGATTTTGAAGTTGAAGGAGATGGAACGATTGAAGAACCCGAGGAAACCGGTCGATCTAATATGAAAATGGCATTTATGAATATGGCAAATTCAATCTTGGGTGCCGGAATAATTGGGCAACCATTTGCATTTAAAAATAGTGGATTAATAGGTGGGATTGTAATCATGATTTTACTTACATTATTAATTGATTGGACATTACGATTAATCGTCAAAAATTCAATCCTATCACAAACTAAATCATATCAAGATTCGGTCAATTATTGCTTTGGACTCCCGGGTAAAATCCTATTACTTGTATCAATTTGTTCATTTGCTTATGGTGGTTGTATGGCGTTCTGTGTGATTATAGGAGATACAATTCCTCATGTACTTAAGGCATTCATACCGAGACTGATCACTAATGATCTGGTTATAGCTTGGTTATTTTATCGAAACTCAATTATTATCATTTTCACTACATGCATCTCATATCCACTTTCACTTAATCGAGATATTTCCAAATTAGCCAAGGCTTCGGGATTTGCATTGGTAGGAATGTTAATTATTGTCATATTAACTATAGTTCGAGCTCCATTTGTTTCGAAAGATCTTCGGGCAAAATTAACTATCCCGGAATGGACAGTTAATTATAATATCTTTCAAGGAATTTCGGTCATTCTGTTTGCACTTGTGTGTCACCATAATACCATGTTTATATATAAATCAATGAAGAATGCCACCTTATCGAAATTTTCAAAATTAACCCACATATCATGTATTGTTTCCATGATTTTTTGTATGATTATGGGTATAAACGGATTACTCAATTTTGGAGATAAAACCAAGGGGAATCTCCTAAATAACTTCCGATCAGACGATAATTGGATAAATATTGCTCGTTTCTGTTTTGGATTAAACATGTTGACGACTTTCCCCCTTGAAATCTTTGTCGTTCGAGATGTCCTTAAGGAAATATTATTAGCAAGAAAAGCCACCACTAGCACGGTCACAGAGTTAGAACTTTCATCAACTCAACATTTCTGGATAACCACCTTGTTGGTATTCTCATCAATGGCAGTGTCATTATTCACATGTAATTTAGGAATGATTTTAGAATTGATTGGTGCAACTCTGGCTAGTTTAATGGCATTTATAATCCCACCAATGTGTTATTTTAAATTGAGTTGGCAACAAATGGATTTTAAAAATTGTTCTCCACGAGATAAGAGAAGGTTTATTATATATAAGGCTTTGCCTAGTGTTGGATGTGTGATTTTTGGGATATTGGTTATGATTATTAGTAGTGCTATGACTATTACTCAAGCGGTGAAACATAGAGGAGAAAGTGTGCAGTGTGTAGTTGATTAAACGAAACCTCGAGCGAAACCCCGAGCGATAGCGAAGGGTTGAGCTAGTCCCCAAAACACTGATTTATTGCTTCAAGCAGTTGAACCTAACTATGCATAAATCTCTAGCTCCAAACTTAAAATTACATTTCCTGTTGATCAGGGTTGATGTACTACATATAAATTTCTATAGAATTATACACTTTATTCCTCTTCATCGTCGCTAACAATAATACGTTTCCTCTTGGAAGAAACTACATCCTCATCATCAGACACTCGTTTGGAAGAATCAGTTGAAGATGCTAGAACATCAGACATAACATCATCCTCATCATCATCTTGCACAAACAAACCTGTATTTACTGTTCTTTTGGTAACTTGTTCAATTTCTTTCCATCTTAATTTAAACTCCTTTAATTGTTCAGCATCAACAATGCCTCCACTTTCACCAAGTAAGTTTCTTAATCTTTCCTCTCGTGCAAAGAATTCAGCATTTCGTTCATCATCTGATTCATCATCTGAATCATGAACAAACTCAGCGGAATTGTATGTTCGGATTGAATTTTCCCGTGGTTGTCTCTGGCTCGAACTTGGTTCTCTATGTCTTCTATGTTTAGTTCTTGGTTTCTTTCGTGCATGACCTGTAAGTGATTGTTCAAGTTCATCCAATGTATCAAGTTCATGAATGTTCATCCGATCACCAGAACCAGTTGGGTTAGTCTCAAATGCAATATCATCGTATCCATACTCGAAATCATCTTCCTGTTCATCTTCAGCTTCTCTCAAGAAGAAACTTGGTTCTTTACCATCATCAAACTCACCGTGTTGATCTCTCCATTTCTTAATTAATTCAATGTATTCTTTCAATGTGGAAGTATCCACCGAGCTAGGCAATTCCGGGTTCTCTTCCATGGTATATGATAATTCAAAGCCCATGACTTTCAACAAAAGTCGCAAGTTTCCGTTATTTATAAACAATCGGGCATAACTTCCCGGGTTTAATTCACCGATTGAGCTATTGTCGAGTGTACGTTGATTTAATATCCGGGTTAATTCAGCAATGATATGATTTATCAAGGGTAATTTATCTTGCGCTTTCAAGGCACAGATCAAGATCTTGAATTTCTCATCAAGGGTGAAATCACGACTGAATTCAAGCAGTTTGGCTAATCTAGGCGATGATGTATTATCGGGTTTGATATAGATTTCACCCGTTGACAAATAAATCTTTGAACTTAAATCTTCCAATCTGGGGAATAAGAGCTCAATAGGCATAGGGAATCTACTAATTGCCAATTTGAATTTCTTCATAAAGTAGTAAATAAATTCATCAACATGGATTTTAATCAGTCCTTTTAAATCTTGATGTAAGTTATTTAGTAATTGCATGAAATCAAGACGATATAACCCAGTAAAATCCTTCCTGATTACGAATAATCTATGGAAATATTTAAAACAAGTTTTGATCTGGGGTGAGGTCAAGTCGTTATATCGGGAAAGATATTCGATATATGCGTTTACGATTGAAGTATGGAAGAACCGAGCTTCTGTATGTTTGAAATCAAGTTTACGTTCCTTGATAACTTCCCGAGCGTGTGTTGTTTCCTCTTCGGAATCATTGTCGAAACCCTCATCGGTTGATGTTTGCTTTGCCTTTTTTTGTTTCCGTTTGGATTGAATGTAAAGTTCAACATCTTCATTAGCAAACGTTTCAAACGATTCAAGCAATGTATTAACCGTAGAAATAGCCACACCAAGATATGCCGGAGAATGTCTTGCGGCAGTTTGAGGGATTTGAATAATTATACTTAGGAAATCCAGAAATGTGAATAATTTCCTAATGATCCCCTCGGCTAATTCTTTATCAAGGGAATCTTCTTGTGTCCCAAACAATGAATTTGAAATTTGAATTAATTCTTGAAAACAAATCATGGCTACATGTAACGAATTCCAAGATTTACTACCAAAACTATCCCTGAAATAACTAATCAACAAAATGAAATTAACTGAAGAAAGTGCTGCTCCTACACTCCCATAATTCTCAAATGTTGTTATTGAATGTTTGGTATAGGCAAGAAACCACGAGATTGTAAAGAAATAACTGGCCTTGGTGTATTCGTCAATTATATTCATATCATTCAAACTGGATAATTTAGAACTCATGGATTGAATTAAATTATTAAAACACCCTCCTATAAGAAATGATTCAATGAATTTACCTAGTAAAGTACGTCCATTATTGGTTAAATATACGGGATATTTGGATATGACATATTCGTCAGAGTCATATTTGAAATAACTTCTATTTTTCCATTTTTTAGATTTATCAAGATTGGTTAAGGTCAGCGACGTAGTAAACAATGCTTGTTGTCCTGAAACTACATATGGGTTGGAATCTGGAGCTTGGATGGAAAGTAAGGATCCAAATCGACCATGTCGGGTGGAGATTGTATTTGTTTGTTGTTGTTTACGTTTGGTTTCAGAAGCAAGAAGATCTTGAAGTTCTAATCCTGTAGTGCTAGCACTAGCAGGAACACTAGTAGTACTGTTAGTACTACTGCCCGTTAAGTCTTGTGATTTGGTTAATTCCTCCACTGATAATCCCTTGACTAATAAATAAATACATTCAAGACAAATCTCACCAAACATTTCTTGATCAAATTCATGGCCGATTGATCCTGAAATCGTTAATAAAAACATAAACACTTTATTCTTTTCAAAATTGGCCACGACATTATTAATAGAAATATCATCGGGAGAAACTCCTTGGGGTAAATCATCACCAACAACGACAGCTCTAGTCAGTTTACTAGAAATTGAACTATTAACAGGCACAATAGCCAATACATTTCTAATTAAATACAACACCAATTTCAAAATCTGATTTTCACGGGGTTCTCTATCCAACCTCAGTTTTTTAATCACAGGTAATACCAACCGAATCACACTTTTCAAAACATCACCATTTTTCACCAACATTAATTTCTTATACCCGACTTGAACTTTACGTAACTTACTATACAATAATCGTTGTTGTTCCAGTAATTCCACTCCAAATTCAGTAGGCCAAGTCAACAACACTAATAGTTCAAGACATGCCAATTTTATTTTATCAATTTTCATTCCGACATGTTTATCATATTGACACAAGATCATAATTAAATCCTTGACTAACCCACATTCATTACACGCTAAAGCAACACTGAAATTATGTTGTCGCTCATCAACCGAGCGAATCCAACGTTTAATATCCTTAAGACACGCCAAGGCATCGTGGCCCAATTTATAAGGCTGCGGAGTTTGTGACGAGGTATGGTCGATCCCTCCTAATGCTGAACATAATACTGTGATGTGGGCTTGAATGAGTTTTTCAGCTGGGGTTTGATTTGGTTGTAATGTAGTGGTAAGGGTTCTAATACGATCAGGAGCTTCTGGTTCTTCAGGTGGCTGGTCAACGGGTACTTCCTCTACTTCATCGACTATGAAGTCACCCAATTCTTCGTAATTATCGGTGTCTGAACTCATTCTGCCTTGGATAGATAGAAGTTGAAAGATTTGTCAATATTAACGCGTAGAAAAAATATACGCGTGTATAGTGTGAAAGAATATTTTATTTTCGCGACAAATTTCTGCGACAATGATTGGAGTTTGCGACATTGATGTGAAAGAGCAAGTAGCTAACCTTGGAAAAGTGATCGAATCAGGAACAACCCATTATATATTACTTTCAAGTAACTGCTGGTGCGGGTTGATTTTTTCTACTTTTCTTACAACAGGATATACCCTCTAGGTGAAACAAAATACAACTTAAGATAATAGTAGGCTCACTTTTGTGTTAAGCTTATAAGCTGTCTTACCCCTAGTTGTGTCAGATCAGACGATGGTTTAATTACTTACTTAAATAGTATACGATAATCTAAAATAAAGATCTTTTTTTTAGCTTTTGTGAATGTTCCAAATCAAAATGTTCGAGAACAATTCTAAACAATCCAACAATTCCTAAAAGAGTCATATTGTTTTCATGTTAAGCGGCTTAATGGGGTAATGATTTCTTTTTTTATTTTTGTTTTTCTTTTACTCCGCACTCGAAAAAAATGTCAAAAATACGGCAACATAACAACCACCCCCAAAAAACCTACCCCAACCCCCAAAAAACTTTTACTTTTATTGAAAATTTTCAGAGCCTGGCCGAGAGTCAACGCAAGGAAGGACAGAGCAAAAACCATGGATGATCCTTTTCTTAAGAAACGTAACCGAGTTCCTGCCAGTTGTTCCGTATGTCGAAGACGGAAGTCAAAATGTGATCGAATCAGACCAATTTGTGGATCTTGTAAACGAAAATCAATTGCTCATTTGTGCTATTATGAATCAACTTCACCGAAAATTATACATGACACCAATGATAAACTGATGATGCGAATACCAACACCTGGTATGTATCAGAATAGACCACCACAATATCATCCTCCTCCTCCATTGCTTATGGGATTACCTCAACCTTACTCACCTGCCATGCCTATACCGCCGGGTAATATCCAGGATAATAAATACTTTGCCAACCCTATTCAAGCTGGTGCTACTCCAGTCGTACCAGTGCCGTTACCACCTCCTCCAGCAGCGGCACCAGCGGCAGTACCAGCACCACCTCCAGTTGTGGTACCGCCACACACAGCCCCATCCCATACGGCTCCACCAAATATTCCAGCTTTGGTAATGCATGATCTACCACCCCCTAATAATGCCTCCCCAACCGACATACCCACAGTTGCATCAACAGCGTCAGCAACTGCTATTTCCAAATCTCACTCTTTATCATCCCATGTATCTTCGTCTGCGTCACCACCTATCCCCACCCCTTCATCAACAGCGTCATATCCCGAACAACGAATAGCACCAATGCAATCCCAAGAAATCACACCATCAAATTCAATGAATGGAGTCATAGGGGAATCATTCTCGTCATATACCCTAGTTCTGATCCCATTAGGTCCTAATTCTTCACTTCAAGTTAGTCCCGAAGATCGAATGAATGTATTTACCAACGCTAGTTTTTCCATGAATGTGGAAGGATCAATATGGCAACAACATGGAACGTTAAGTTATATTGGATTGACTAAAAGTGATCCGTTTATTAAAGTGTTTCGGAATTTCGCCGTTTTGTTGTTAAAAGCGGGTGATATGGCCACATTTTTCATGAGTCAACGGAAAAGAAGGAGGAGAAGAAGAAGTACTACAAGTAGTAATGGTGGCGGTAGTGGCAGTAGTGAGAAATCGACTCCGTCTGATAAACGTACTCATAAGAGTCCCGAGGAACAAGCGGAGGAGAAACAAGAACTTGAGGACAGAGCAAACCTTGAGGCAGAAGATTTGTTAATACTTACAAAGTTTGTAAGACAGGAAGATAAACAACAACAAGAAGAAGAGGAGGCGGAAATTAAAGCAGACACTCTACCCAAGAAGATTTTCCCTGGAGTTGAATCCTTATATTCCAACGAGAAAACCTCCAAACAAGATTATTATGCTCTTGTTGAAAAGATCATTCTTGATATCTTACCTACGAAACTCAATTTATTCATGTTAGTTACCCGATTCTTCAAGTATGTTTACCCCTTTATCCCGATAATCGATGAACAAGTGTTGGTATTGGATGTGCATCGGTCGTTATTAGCTGATTTTCCTCAATTCAATCAAGAATCTTACCAAGAACTAACCATAAACAACGATGATGATCTCCGGACCATGGGGATATTACTTGTTGTAATGAGGTTAGGATATATGAGTATGAACCATAATGAACCACGTTATAACAACTATACTCCTGAAGAAAACTTGATAATTAAACAGATGCAATTGAAACTCGATTCCAAGACATTCAGTCACATTATTAACTTATGTATTTCCGATGGGTTAATCGCTAGTAGATCTTCGTTTAAATTAGTTCAATTGTTAACTTTGGTATACTTTTATCGACAAGTATCGCCAGATGATTCTCAGGGGATAAGTGGTGCCGATCTGCATATTTTATTCGGAGTGATTATGAAACATGCCATGACAATTGGGTTAAATCGAGACCCTAGTTCTTATTCTACCCATGAACCTATTTGTAATAATGCTCTGTTGTGTAAAACATGGAGATTTCTTTGGCATTATCTTGTCAAGGTTGATGCTGTTAGTGCAATACATTCAGGGACCAATCTAAATTTAATGAATATTGAAATAAGTGATGTTCAATTGCCTCGACACGATATCAGTGAGTTGAATTATATGATTAGTATGGAAGATGCGATATGTCGATCATATCGTATAATTGTTAATAAAATCAGTAATGTTAGTCAAAAGCCGAAAATCGTTGATATCTTAAGTGAAACTAATCATTTGGAAAAATTATTCTATGAATATTTCGGAAAGGATTTCTTTAATGATGTTGTTAGTAAACCGGCAATTATAAATGATAATGATACTGGTCTTGTTAAAGTTATGAAGTATTGTATGTTTATTCAATTGAGAACAAATCTTTCGGGGATGTATTATATGATTGCTATTCATTATGAAAATGTATATAATGAATCAAAAACCCCCTCAATGAATGCCGGAATTGAATTATTTAAGATCTATATTAAATCAGTGGTTCAATTAGTCTATATAATGTCATATGTATTAGACAACTCGGTGGAATTATTTGGGAAAAATTATGATTATTATCTAACTTGTCAAAATGAACGATATATGATCAAGACCCATTCATTCTTGACGTCCTTTTTCGTTAGATTATTACATCAAAAGCAACAATTGACCCATAATAAACCTCGACTTGAAGTTATTGATAATTTATTCACCATGGTGTTACTTGAAGCGGAATTGTTTGTCGGGAATTTCAGGAAGTTATCTAAAACTTATATCAATTCATATCGATTATATATAATTACTTATATAATCCTCAGACAATGTGGAGAAGATCCTAATGTGTTTACATTTGAGAATGATCAAGGAGGAACAAACATGATTGAATTCTTCACCATTGGAGAATTGAACAGGTTATGTGCTTTATGTGGAGAATTTAAAATGGCCAAAGAGCAACAGAGAAGAAAATTACAATTACAGGTTCAACCGGAAAGAATGGGGGAGATATCGTTTGATGAAAGTTTCTTTGAAGAGTTGGAAAATAAGAATGATTTGTTTGATCCGGATAATGATGAGATTTTGAAATTGTTTGATCTCTATGGGGATTTGGCTCAGTAAAAGTTATAGCAGAAAGACATATGTAGAAGTATGGATTAAGTAGACTATGTATTTTAAACAGACGTTTAGCGCTTACATATAAGCATCTCTATTCGGCAAGCCAACCAGTTTAACTGACCAAACTATACCTAAGTAGAGACATAATGACATAGATAGTTCAAGTAGTAATGAAGTAAAACTTATATTAGAGGATATTCAATAAAGTAGTTTAAGCGATATCGGAGTTTAGATATGTAGTAGGTAATGTTCCGAGCAGTATCCGTTAGAGTATCCCGAGTTATATAATTAACTAAGCTCTCAGATAAACATCTGAAATATCAACAATTGAAATTACTTGGGTTAACATCTTACACCTTTCCTATAGGAGTAATCATGTTTACTTTTACTGGATTAATGGAAATTAACTATACTTTAATTTAGAAAAATCTCGAGATTTATTTCCCCATATTGTGTGATTTGTTTATACTGCAAAATATGAAATATATCCAAGAGTAGAAATAAAAAGTGTGCGAAAGAAAAGTGAAACTCGCTTACACGATAAGCGCACATGCATATTAGAGTGACTATAATCAGTCGGGCCAGATCAGGATGTTGGGTTGTACGAAAGGAAACAACAAATAATTAGTTAACAAACAACAGTAATTCACAAATATGATAAGCCAATCCTCCTTTGGATAACATATTAAAAGGACGATACCATAGAAATAGAATTTCATATCTTTGGTTTTAACTTAAACTATTCAAAACACATACGTATCAAAAAGAATTATTAGCAGCCGTACTTCTATTCGTGACTTAACTAAAATAACCTTAAATCAATAAATGCACGTGGTAGCGCCGCGCGGAACGTTCTAATTTTTCGGAGTTTACCTCTAATTTCGGAATTAATTCCGTTATCCGATGAAGAGAACAAAAATTTCAAATCTTAAATAAGATCAAAAGTTTCTTTCTAACGGTTATTATTTTGTATCTTCCTTTTAACTATTAGGTAACAACACCATGTTAAGTTCATTTCAAATAGAGAAACGCAGACGTAAACAAAAACGAAATCGAATATCGTTATCTTGTCTGAATTGTAAGAAACGGAAAGTTAAATGTGACCGAGGAAATCCTTGCAAAGCTTGCATCAAATATCATGGAATATGTGAATATCCAAATTCAATATGGACAACTACAAACCAAGATGATACCGGAGAAACTTATCAGATTCACGGATTTGACGCTACAAGACAGCCGCCACCGCAGTCGCAAGTTTCGCCTTCATTATCGACGATAACCACGGCTACATCCCCCACCCCACCATCTTCGGAATCAGCCCGAACTATTCAATCACTTAAACAAAGAATCAACGAGATTGAACTGACGCTTGTGCAACATTCACCTTCAAGTAGCTTCACACCTCCTTCGGTTCAACTCCCGCCTATCATCAATAAAAAGCTTCCATTTAATTGGAATGAATACAAGTATAACCCGGATACGAACCCTACTTATATTGGAATAAATCCGTATGTAAATGACACAGAAACGATTAACTTTTATCAAGGGTATACTTCCTTATTCTTGTTGATGGATAAGGTAAGGACTCATAACTGTGGTCCATTTGCCGCGGTCACGATCATGGCTAAAGATCCCGGCTTCCGACAATTGTGGAAATTCGTCGAGGATGTAAGTATAAAGAAGATTGAAAAACATTTGACAGAAACTGCAAGAAATAAAGATATCCCTCACGATAAGATTTCTGCCTCGATTGAAGAATCGATATGTGTCGATTCAGATAGCGCTATGGAAATTGCATTTAGAGAAAAGGCAGTGGATAAGGATGGTTATAATGATTTGAGGTTGTATGGGAACGTTACCAGGAAGACTAGTAGTGTGAGAGATGGACCTAAGGTGTCGCCAAAGGAAGCTATAGCTACTGCCGCAACTCCAATTCCAATTTCATCTCCAGCTACTGCTAGTGGTAGAACTTCCGGGAGATCTACACCAATACCAGTTGTCGCAGATGCTAGACAAAGTCAACGAATGGCAATGAATAAACATGCAATCACACTAGGACTCACACTTTATGAAGGTAAAATCGATCAAGAACTTCAACTTATTGAGAAAATTACCATGATTCTCCCTAAGCAAAAAGTCATTTGGATATTAATTAATAAATTCTTTGAATCGATATATCCTTATATGCCGTTTTTAGATGAGCAATATTTCCATCAAGAAATGACAAGAATATTAGGTCCTGAAGAATATAACGATATATATCTTGACAGTTTAAAAGTTGAAAAACGGTTGGATTTCGCTTATATTGGTATTCTCCTCATTGTCCTTCGTATTACTTATCTCCTGATTTTCTCCAATAGAAACGAAGTAAATCAAACAAACTTAACTACAATTGATCCATCAATGGAAGCTCAAGAGATCAAATACCTTTTACTAAACCCAATTGATATTGATGTGATTTCAATGGCACAAATATGTCTTGATCAATTTGATATTTTCCATAAATGTAATTTGGTGATTTTACAATGTGCATTTTTTATGAGATTGTATCAAATGTTCTCCCCAGAAGACGGTGATGGATTTGATGGAGGTGATTCTCAAGTGTTTACGGGAACGGTTATTCAAATGGCATATTCCATGGGACTTAATCGAGAACCAGATCAATTCTTGGATGTTTCCAATGATGAACGGACAAACAATATCGGTAGAAAAATTTGGTTATTCTTAATCATTGGTGATTTAATCCAGGGGTATCAATATGGGAACCCCATGAGTATATCCGAGAAGTCATTTGATACAAAATTACCCTATTATAAACCAGGGACCGAGAATGTTTTAAATGTTGAGTTGGAAAAACATGTGATTAGTACATTTGCTTATTTTGAGAAATATTATAGTAAATTAAAGGCAATATTGGATGTTTGTATTGATATTAGAGGTCAAGTAACTATGAAACAATTAACTCAATTGATTTCCGATTTAGAAATATCTTTGAATGATAATTATGGATTATTGAAATTCTTTCTTGTCCCATTTAGTCAAGATAATTATCCATACCCCTTTGTTAAAGCTATGAAATGTAAGAATTATATTAATATGAAGATGTTTCTTAATACCGTGATTTTCCATTTATATTTATATTATGAGAATCTATCAGATATTAAATTTGCATTTTTCTATTTAAAGAAATTGTTAGCCAATCTTTGTCTGGAATTCATTCCAAACTTGTTCCCCTTGATTAATGACAATTATATTAACTTTGGTCCCGTGGCTGATTTATTCTTGAACCCTACATTCCAATCCATGTTACACAAATGTATTCAATTCATATCGGCGATTTTAGTTCGTGTCAATTGTACGATATATAAACTTCGATATGTTGAACGAGATAATCATGATGCTCAATTATGGAATAATCCAGCATACAGACTTCAATATGCTAAATTAGTCAAGTTTCTGAAGATTCTTACTCGAATTATGAAATTTTGTATTGCGGCAATTTCAAGGTTAAGTCAAAGATATTATTATGCTTGGATATTAACCAAGACCCATGGATTTGTAGGGAACATTGTAATTGGTAGTGAGTTTTACAAGTCCACTACTTTGGATGATAAATTGTTATTACTTGATTTAAATAACGAACAATTAACTGAATTGTTGAATATAACTGAAACTACATTAAAGAAATACACCAAAGATGGGAACGGAGGGATATTCAATGAAGAGATCCATGTGATTAATGAATATGCCAAAGCATGTCCGCCAACACCAGCACCAGTTCCAGCACAGGTACCTGCACGAGCCTCAGCGCCAGCCCCAGTCCAAGCACGAGCTCCCACACAAGCACCACCCCCATTACAACACCTTAATCTTACACCATCATTCCGGCCGTCGTCAGTCGGGTCAGGAACAGATGAAGAATTTGTATGTTTGCAAAATGAAGAAATTGATAAGTTATGGTATCAAATGGCAGCCATGAAACAAAATCCTCCGATGACAAATAACAATGTTGCTGTACAACAAAATAATTCACATACGAATGACAACAATTCAATGCCTAACAATGGGTCTGGATTTGATATGACCTATCCTATGTTTGAATTACCTGGTATGAGTTTAGGTGACGACCAAATGGATATGTTTAATGGGTTGACTATTGATCAATTGTTAAAGAACGATAATATATATAACTATATATAAAAGTAACATTAGTAAACATTATATTAAGATAAAAGTCTTTGTAACTAAGAGAGAATATACATGATTAAAAGGTGAAGTTTAATGTATACCGATCTACCTAAGCTAAATCCAGTTGCAAATAGGACTATTTTCATAGTTACTCCATAACAAGACATAAATCATAGTAATAAAGATGACGTAGAAGAAGTAGACATTAGGGAGACACTTCTACTCTCAAGATAAGAAAACTTCTTATAAAGGGAGCATGGTACTATAGATATATTCACAAGTAAACACTCCCTCACAGTGTAAGACGCGAAGATCCCTAACAACTTACATTGTGCGGGTAACCCCATCACAAATTATATAAAAACATCGAAACTTTTTTTTTTTCAGATGAAAAGTTTTTCCTGCTCTCTTTCTTTAACCACTATGGAAATAAATACCAATTATCGAATCCAAAGGTAATGAATATCTTTTATTCGATAATGGTTTTTAAACTCCTGATAACTCATGAGTGTGGAAAACGTTTAATATGACGACAAAACGCTGTGCACCAGTCTGAAAGTACTCAATACATTATATGACAGACCCAGTATACCCAAATTTCTGATTTTACGTTTTTCACATTTATGAATTGTTTCTACCAGGTAAAGACTCTCTGTTGTATCCAGTAAACATGTAATGAGATGCTTTCCTTACGAAGATTCTATGTCCAAGATATTGTGAATTTCTCGTATCGAACTGATTCATACTTACGAACAACTATGTTAAAATCACAAGCAAGTACTTATTCTCAGAGATCCATCATCCTCGGTCCTCTTGAATCAACAGGCTTGGTACGTACGATGCTAAGCAGAAAGATGGAACTGTCGTAAATTGTAACCTGATTCAAGAATCATAAATTTTACTTAACATGTTAAGCAAAAAAATGATTTATCATAATGATGTAATGAATTCGTGATTATGTTGTTAATTGACCCCACCTTTCTTGGGTTATTACTCTTGGCAACTTTCGTCTTGACTCATTTAATTGACAACGTTTTCGAATGGTGTAAAACTTGGGGACCAAGAAATTTTCTCTTGCATGGGCTTGGACTGATTTTGCAGATTATGGTTCGAAATCACAGTTGCCTTGCATCTTCTACAATTTTTACAGATTATATTGGATAACGGAATTTGCGCCTTACAACCAGGACATGTTATAAATTTTACAGATTATGTTGGAGATAGCATTTGTGCCTTACATATAAGAACATTTTCATACTTGGCTCGTAAGAGACTTGGATAATATTGCATTATTGCAATATTTATGAAGCCATATTCGTAAATTAATCCACGTGCTAGTACATCTGCCTGATTTTATCACATAATTGCGGAGAGGGTCCGGTAGTTCCCGTGGATTGAACAGATAACACGACTAAGACTTTGAAGATATTTACTTCTTCTCACTCCTTTAAAGGAGATTTTTCAAGGAGTAACATTGTTATCTAATGGCTTACGTCATACCGTGTCATATTTCATATTTTCTCTACTAAAGTAACCCCCTTCATTAACAATAGGTGAAATATTTTCTTCTTTTGCGTTAGTTACACCGTTTTTTTCTCTTCCCCACTGATGTAAAAATATAACCATATTCGGTTTACTAATTAATCGCGTCTCATGTCAAGAAAAATGTTTCAGAAAAGAAAAAGAAAAAGAAAAAAAGTTTATTGTTACTAGTTGAAGCCTGTATCAAAAGTGATTAAGAAACATCTAATTGATCTTAAGCTTGGCGCATAATTATACATGATCAGACTGAGTGCAAAATCGAAACATAAAAATTTCAGTTGAAAACCCAATACTCCATTAAACTTCTAGTGAGCTTTAGGTTGGAAAAAGCGAAGTAGCGATAAGGTTTATAGATCGATCCAGACTCTTGACTCAGCCATGATAAACGGGGATTCAATCATATCTCAAACGCGCGAGTTAAAAGGTTTGTTATTAGTTTTTGGGCGTGGGTTCTTTGTCCCCAGAATTGTTTATTTTGGCGTTATATTATATTTTTTTTGTTTTGTGGCACAAGAGCAATTTTCTAAGGGGGAAGGGATGTTTTGATGTCTAAATCGCGTGTGAATAATAAGGGACTTTAATACGAACAATATAAGAACATTTATAATAACCGAAAGGGAAATTTTTGGGCACAAAAAGCGTTTTGGTGAAGAATGGACGGGTGTCAACTAGAACTAGATAGTGATCCCTTAGTAAACGTAATGCTATGTATTGCTTTCTTTAAGTCTGTTCTTCAAAGGGGCTAATTGAACAAGAATTTTTTGAAAAATTGATTTCAGGTTGATTCACATGCGGTACTGGTTTCTTTTTTTTTCTAATTGATGGTATGTATTTCTTCTTATGGTTGTATAGTAATAACTGGCATGTCTCAAGAAAAATCTTCCGTGGCTGGTTAAAAGAAATATTTTTTAATTTTCTTCATTCAATGCACAAGAACTCCGCGTAATTTTTTTTACTTGTTTCAGACATTTTCATTATTATTTTTTTTGTACTTCTTTAATTTGGTCCCAAAGGGGTATAAACATTTAAGCTATCAAAAATTGACCCATGACAAGTAAATTTTCAATTATAAATAACCTTTGAATTTTCCAAATTCCAAATCACCCTTCTCTTTTATGTCTTCTCTATAAGCATAGACTATACTTTACCATGACTTCATCACTTGATTTAAAAGCATTACAAATCTTCGTTTCTGGTCCAGTTACTCAAGATATGATTCATAAGCTTGTAGTAGCCACTTTACAAGTGATTCCTTGTAAAGACACAAAATCTCAAACATATACTTCAACAGATAAGAAAATAAAACCATTACCTTCATTAATGACCTTTTTAACCAAATTAGTAAAGTACACTAATGTATATACTGGTACCCTTATGGCTACTTTAGTTTATTTAAATAAATTAAAGGCAAAATTACCAAAGAATGCTTCGGGTTTACCATGTACCAGACACAGAATTTTACTTAGTTGTTTGATTTTATCGTCTAAATTCCATAACGATTCTTCCCCAAAGAATAAACATTGGGCAAATTACACAGATGGGTTATTTACTACTCAAGATATCAATTTAATGGAACGTCAATTAACTTTCTTGTTGAATTGGGACTTGAAAGTAACCAACAGTGAGATGATTGAAGGATTAGACAGTTTCTTAGAACCTATCAGATATGATTTGATCAGAAGTTCCAAATTCAAAATGTATGTCCAAAGACAACAACAACAAGCCAAGGCACAAGCACAAGCTCAAGCAGAGTGTTACCAAGCTACAACTTCAACTTCTCCAGTTTCAGTCACACCATCCCACTCAAGATCCTCTTCCACTGTGTCGTCAATTTATCATACCAGATCAAGTTCAACAAGTTCAATTTCTTCAATTGTATCAACAGCTACAAGTATATCTACACATGATGCTACTACAGTTGATCCAATAATTGAATTAACTGCATTGAAAGAAGAAATGGAATTGAAAAATTTATTAAATCTGTTGAATTCTGGTTCTTATGCTGCTCAACAAATGGCATACGTGTATAATTAGACGACATACGACATTTACTTCTTTTTTCTTTTGTTGGGTATTTTTTGGGTTTCCGGTTTGGGTTTTTATTTCCGGATTGGGGTTCGGTTTGTTTTTTTGGCGTTTTTTGGAATTATTTGTATTTAGAATCTGTTTAGATTAATGGATATTAGTTAAAAACTAGAGACAAAAGTATTGTAGATACACACAAATTCAAATGACATACATGTCATGCAGCTCCCCACCTTATGGTGAAAATTTAAAGTTTTGTTCTGTGTAGAATTACTTATTCATTGGGCAAGCGACCACCACTTCTTAACAATTGGTGAAGAGTAGGCCGACCTTCACTAGAACGTCTACCACCACTACTTCCTCCTCCACGGCTACTGCCACTACTTCCTCCTCCACGGCTACTACTACCTCCTCTTCCTCCGCGGCCTCCTTTTCCACCACCAGAATTACTGGTACTACCTCCTCCTCCTCCACGTCTACCTTTACCTCCTCTACGACGTCCACCTCTACTCGACCCGTTAGACCGCGAGTCATCTCTTCCATTGCTGCCGGTATTATCACGCTTGTTTCCACCGTTAAACGAAACGTTGGAGCGTTGAATTGAACTTGTAGTTGATTCGGCATAACTATCATCACTATAATACGTATCATCCTCTTCCATATCCTGGTCATAATTTTTCTTATCAAATGATGGTCTGTTGTTGGAATGAGAATTGTTGTTTCGATCAGTAGTAGAATTTCTCCTTGATGGAGGAGGATTATATATCGAATTTCTTCTTTGTCCAGATCCATTACCCAAAACTCTTGTATTGGAAACAGCAATGGTGTTAGGATCAACCTTGTCATTTGTACCATTCAGACTTTTACTCATTGCCAATTGAATGAAATCAGCAGCAGATCGAGCTGGTTCAGTTGGTGGCTGTTTTTGTTGAGGTGCTTGTCTTTGTTGAGGTACTTGTTTAAGACGATCAGGGTGAATATTAGATTTAGGATGTGAAGGAACAGGTAAAGAGACATCTTTTTCTACTTCCTCAAACCCACGTTTTCTACTAACATTAGACCTGTTATCTGTTGACGAGGCTTGAGTACGAGGTGCAGGTTTGCCGAAGCTTGTATTAGCTTTAGATTGAAAGTGATCACCCCTGGGTTCTTCCGGTCTAGATCTATTAGAATTGTTAGGTCTGATATCTGATTGATTATCCGATCTAGGTTTAGCTCCATTGGATCTGGCGTTGTTATTTGATCTGGAGTCGTTTGATCTATTGTTGTCATTTGATCTGGAGTCGTTTGATCTGATGTTGTCATTTGATCTGGTGCCATTTGATCTGGTGTTATCGTTTGATCTGGTGTCGTTTGATCTGGAGTCGTTTGATCTGGAGTCGTTTGATCTGACATTATTAGATCTATCGTTTCCTCTGACGTCGCTTGACCTATCATTAGATCTGACATCTTTGGGCCTATCGTTTGATCTCGAGTCGTTGGACCTATTGTTTGACCTAATATCATTGGATCTGTCCGGTCTCACATCCTTGGACCTCTCATTTGATCTAACATCATTGGTTCTCTCGTGTGATCTAGCATCATTGGTCCTCTCGTGTGATCTAACATCATTATAATCATTGCCTCTCAGTCCAGATTCCCCAGATGCAGCTCTAGAAGCATAATTAGAACCAGAGAAAGATGGGCGATAACTATCCAACTTTTGTTTCTTAGCAACAGGAGTGGATGATCTTACTGGAGGAACATCACTCGTAGTTTTAGATGCAGTAAATCCACTGTTTCTAGGAGCTTTTGGAACAGGAGCTGCAGGAGCTACTGGTACACTACGAGGTTGAACAGGTGCTGAATTGGAAGGTGTTGACCTATGTGGAGCAACAGCGGCATCAGCACGTGGTTGTGGTGCAACTGATGGTACCGGTGGTAGTGGAGCTTTTGGTTGTGGTGCAACTATAGAGGCAGGTTTATCAGTCTTGGAACCAGAACTTGGTTTTGAGTCTTGGGGACGAATATAAGTATTTGAAGGAATATAGCTTGAAGCTAAAACATATGGTGATTGTTGTGGTTGAGAAAAGAGTTCAAGTGGCTGATTACCAATTGGTTGAGTGTTTGCTGGAACAGAAATTCTTGAAGAAATAGCTTTATATTTAATAACTCGATAGTCTTCTTTATTCTTTTTCCAAGTATTATATTCTTCAGCCAAGATTTTACAATATTGTTTTTGCACGGGGATATTATGAACTCCTTTCAAACTTCTAAACACAACTTTAAATTGGAATGGCAAGACTTTGTTTAAAAATTCGTCAATTACTTCTTCTTCTCTTGATTCCAAATCTGATTTAAACTTTGCCCAATAAGTTTCTTCACGAGCGAAAAATTTCAAAATTTCAAAAGGAGATCCTAATTTAGATTCTAAATTCATCCAAAAAGAAATCAATCTCCGTTCAATTACCGTTTCAACAACAACTAATGGTTTCTTTTTATCAAGAAATTCCAAAACATCCTTCATGCGTGCATTTTTACCATCTGGTAATTGGCGTTCTAAACCTTCAATAAATTTAGGCCCAACATTGAATAAATGAATAATAAAGGTATCATCCAACAATTCAAGCAATTTCCGATATTGTTCAATGTTACCAAATGCATCAGTAATACCCAAGTTCATAACACAACGTTCTTTAAGTTGGAAATTTTCCGGATCCCGGAAATAAGCCAGAACACCTCGGAAATGACGAAGACCAATAGAAATATATTGAGACCAATGTTTTGGATTTGTATCTTGAGGAACAGGTTCTTGGTTATAAGCAGGAATGAATGTTTTATTGATTTCTTCTTTCCAGTTGGCAAATAATTCTGAAGCTTCTCGTAAAAGACGGGTGTTTTTAACTGCAGAATCTTCTTCTGCTTCTACAACGGCGGCACTAATAATAGTGGAGGTGACGGGAACTGGTGATGCTGCAACTGGTTCAGGTGTAACCGCCTTAGTAGGAGGAGTTGAAACTGTATTGTTTGAGTCGGATGTTAAAGACACTTTCAGTTCATTTGAAGCAGTGTTGCTAGTAGTAATGGCGGCAGTAGCGGTAGTAGTAGCAACGTCCTCCTTGGGAGTGACGGCTGCTGCTGCAGAAACAGAAGGAGAACCGCTGTCACTACCAGAAGCTGGAACGGAAGTGGTGGTGGTGGTGGTAGTAGTAGTAGCACTGACTGATGCATTGTCATGGTTGTTGTTGTTATTTGTGACTAAATTCGTTGAATTGTCAGGAGTAATAGGGAAAGCAACAGGGATGACATTCTTGGCACCACCAAGAGTTGGTTGAATCGAGGATGGTTTTGTTTTTGGACTGGCTTGATCGCCAGTGACATATTCAAGACCATTCATTAGAGAGATAGAGTAAAAAGAGACAGAGAGTTGGTTGAGTTGAAAGGGTCGGTTTTTTGATATATTTTTTAAAAAAAAATTTGTGAGGAGACTTTCGACGTAAATGAAAAAAAAAGAAAAAACTTTTAAACTTTTTTCTCTAACAAAGTTTCCCTATGCTGTCAATACAGTTAAAGTAAAACAAGATATAGAAATGACCAAAGCATGACCAATTCGAATAGGCAATGCTTGGGAAACTCTGTTTAACTTGATTGTATTGACTAACATAGTAAACAACTTAATTTGGCAGCAAAACCTACTACTTAAAACTTGTTAAAATTCATAGGTTTTTGCTTGGCCCTTCGTTTAATTAAAAATCCCCCAACTAACCTCTGTGATTTACCTAAATGCACGACCTTTTTTTACTATGGTAGTTCTCCTCTTTACTTGAATTGGTTATTTTTGGCACTACTTAACAAAGCATATTATTATTGTCTTGCATATTCTTCATAATATTTTAAAATTGATCCCTTATCTAAAGCAAGGACTTATCGGGGGAACAAATTCAAAAAAAGAAAGAAAACAACAACTGCGTCGCCGTCGCACCTGGGTAACATAACCCCTATCACCTTTTTGATTCTCCTGTATACAACAACCTTGCCCGTTGGTGGTTGGCCCTTTTTTTTATTTTTCTTTTTTTTGCTAATGTGACTATTTTTTATTTAGGCCAGAAATTCAATCACCCAAATTTAATCCACAATCTTATATAGTTAAAATTACTAATATTTAAGCTTTAATTACACATCTACCTATATTATTTATTTATTTACATTTTTAATAGCAAAACCTACACATACACGCTATATGAACCCTATACTAAGCGCAACCACCACCAGGAGCATAGCTAGGGTGGGCACTTGTTTCCCCATTCCATACGTCATAGCTGCTTGCTCCGCTCCATGTCTTGGTATGGTTCGATCATATTACCGCCACAGTCAAGTTAAATCTAACACTATTGACCAACGTCGGTTTTTTAGTAACTCGCATGCATTAATGAAGGATGAGAAGACGCTTAAGAATTTAGCATTGAATCTACAGAAGGGTACCCTTACCCCAGAACAAGAACAAAAGAAGAAGGCAAAGACGGATGGTGACAATACTGAAGAAACTGATGGTGCAAATATGACAGAAAAACAACTGCTGGTGCAGCAACAGCAAGCTGACCAACAGTCTCACGGAGAAACAACCTCCCAAGCTCAAGCTCAAGCTCAGGTTCAACAACTGAAACAAGAGAATACCAGTGAAGTGGTTCAACAACAGACTGCGGGACAATCGGAACCTACCACTTCACCAATACCCCATAGACCGCTGCTGCTGCTGCTGCTGCTGTCTCCAATAACAAAAACTTCACCCGTGATAACTCCAAAACCACGTCGCATTCCTGGTGTAGAAACTCCTAGAGACAAATTAACTCGTCAATTAATGCTTGATGCATATGCCTCCATAGAAAAGCTCACATATGATGACTTGAATCTTCAACATTTATATAACCCAGATAATAATCCTCCAAAGCATTACCTTGATCGTCATTCCCTTCTCAAATCGTTTGCTGACAAATATAATATCAATAATCTTAAAGAAATGAAAAGAATATGGGAAGTATATGACAAGTTAGACCAATTAGATGATGATAAGGGCATGCATGAGAAACATTATCAACATGTTTTAGGACACTTAAACGAACTACAACGGATTCGTCAACAATATAATCGCATCGATCGGAAATTTCGTAGATTACGAAGAGGTGAAATGAACCAGACAAGTTTACTGTCAAATGCATTTGCGGCTGATCGATCAATTCCTGAAGTTCCTTATAATGTAGTAGGATTTGATCGGTCAATACTGGGGATGCCCCTAAATATAGGTAAACAACAGGAAGAAAAACCTGTGTTTCCCAAGGAATTTATAGAAGATTTGGCTAATGTAAGTGCCGATGGAACAATTGTTTTACGTAAACAAGATTGGGATATCCAAGTAGATGATGATAGAATTACCAGGATTGATCCTAGAAGTGTTCGAAGTGTTAATGATATTATTCGTAACAATACTACTCATTCGATGGCCACCACACTTATTCATCCAGATATCGAAGGTAACTACGTTTATATTCCATCAATCAAGAAATATCGAACTTTAGATTTTGCCTTTGAAGAAACCAAACGGTTAAAACGTGAGATTCTGCTGATACAAACTTCTTTAATGAACGAATTTCAAGAAATGCTTAAACGTTCGTTCCCCACTGGTTTCTATATGGGACTTGATCAACAATGTAAATCAAATCAATATTCCCTTATTGATTCCAAAACTCATACTGGGATAGAATTCCCCATGATTCCATTATATGCCAAATTCACCACCACTAAAAGTCTGAAACGAAGACTATATAACCATTTATTTAAATTGTTTCTTATAAATGTTGAAGACCATATGCAAAATCTCATTGCCGTAAGTGAATTTCAAGATCGTCAACTTGAAAAATTTCTTGCGCGTGTTAAGAAGAATATAAAACTTACTATTCAATTCAAATGTGATTTAAAGTTAATGAAGATGAAATTAAACCGTAATTTTGAAGCAGTAGTGTTTAAACCTTATGTTGATCGAAATTATACCAGAATTTATTGGATTAAACCTTATCAAATTACGCGTTATTATAGAGGAAGATTTGGGAGTAGAAGAAGAGCAATGCAAGTTAAATGGGTGAACGTTGAAGATTTAATGTAAAGATAAAAGCCAATGACTAAACATCACCAACGTCTGGACCAACAGCAACAACATTTCCAGCATCATAGTTAGTTTGTTATTTAGTTAGTTTGATAGATAGATTTTTTTGGTAATAGTACACGACCTATAACTTATAAAAAAAATTTTTGCTTTTGGCAACACCAATCAACTGTACTTAGCAGAGGCACATATACAATGGCATATAAGAAAGTTGGACCACCACCAAAGGGGCTTCCGCCACTTCCAAAATTACGTATTAGAAGACCACTACAAGCAGGCTCTCAAGCAGTTAATCCATGTTCTGTTGCCATGTCGACTTTATTAAATTGTTGGGCTTCAAATGGTGGCGATGGTGCTGCTATATGCTTACCATTTGCTAATGATTTAAAGAAATGTATGGAGACTAAGAAGACTGACCAGGGTCCAAGGAATAATATTAATTACCATACTGCTAGATTATATCCAAAATTTAGAGGTAGTCGTGATTAAACAAGCTAAACAAACTGAAGTTTACCAAGCCAAGGTGCAAATCTATAGCGCCCAGATTAAGAAGAAGAACACTAGAAAACAACGAGCGAGTCTCTCTCATGGACTTTAGATGTATATATATAGCATGAGAATTTACAATACAATTATTAATTTTGAAAATGGCTTTTAGATGTAGAAAACACTATAGTACTAATTACATTTACTTAAAGACCTTACCATCGGCAATTTCTCTCTTTTCACCATTGACAATGACTGGTTCATCCCAAGCGAACATGTTGTTAACAAAGTTCTTGGTTTCTTCAGAACTAGCATCTAATTTGGTGAATTGGTAAGATTCCCAATCTGGAGCAACATCGAAAGCTGGTTCATATTCTTGACCTCTAACCAAGAAAGCACCAGTGATACCATTGTTGTTGTTTTCACCATAGACAACCATACAACCAAACATGTATTTGGTAGAAGCAGATAATCTGTTGAAGAACCCACCAACTAAATTGTTGGACATAAAGGTTAAAGTTAATTCATCGTTGTACTTGTAATCAACCTTCCATAATGACCATTCTTCTGGGTCATATTGGTTCTTCCAGAACCATGGAATAGCAGTTTCTCTAGTTTCTTCGTTAGAGTAAACTCTCTTCCATTCATCCAAAACAGCCTTTGGCTTACCCAAGAGTTCCAATGGGTGCTTTGGCTTTGGAGCTTCAGCAGGAGCAGCGTCTTCAGAAGCTTCTGGCTTCTTGGCTTCCTTCTTTGGAGCAGCAGCGGCTTCTGGTTTCTTTTCCTTCTTTTCCTTCTTTGGTGGAGTGTAAACCAAAGCTTGTTCAGGAATAGCATAGTCGGCAAATTTACCTTCAAAGAAAGCATGCTTGGAAATAGTTTGGAACCATCTGGCAATACCTGGGAACTTCTTGGTGAATGGCTTAGCTAAAACAGTTTGTAAACCAGCAGACATAGAAGCAGCAACAAAGAAATCAGCTAAAGTAACACGTTCACCAACTAAATAAGTGAATTCAGCTAATCTAGCTTCTAAGATAGCAGCGATTTTATCAATGTTAGCCAAGTTTTCGTCGACTTGCTTCTTGTTGTATGGGAATCTACCATTGATCATGAAAATAGATTGGTATTGAGCTGGAACAAATTCTTGGTTAATTAAAGATAAGTATTTAATAACAGAAGCGAATTCTTGGTTGTTCTTACCTAAGAAACCCTTAACTTGATCCTTAGCAACTAAGGAAACTAAGTAGTTGGAAATAGCTAAACATTCGTGTAATTTGAATCCCTTTGGTCCAATGAAACCTGGTAATTTACCTAATGGGAAAGCACGGTTGAAAGCTTCATCCTTTTCAGTCTTGATGGTCACATCCAATCCGAAGTAATTGACAATGTGAGCATTGACGTAAGATCTTGGAGATAACTCCATAACATATAAAGTACCTTGAGACATGGTTGTTTTGGTTTTTAACTATGGTGAAGAGAGGAGAAAAAGAAGAAAAAGAAGAAAACTTGACGACATATGAAAATTTTTATTTTTGCAATCATCACGGAAAACTGGCCAGACTAAAAAAATAAATATTTAACAAAGAGAAAAAATGCGAGATGAAAAAATTTTCTGGTCTAAAACCAACACGTGATCGGGTAATTAACATACTTGGCTAAAACTAAACCATTGAAGATTCTCTTCTAAAACTCATTTGCAGTTTCAACAAATAAATCGAATTACTGGCCCATGAAACTGTATTGATGAATAACAACCAATACTTATGTTTAAGTTCCTAACTTGGGCTATTCTCTGTGAACGTTGCCCCACGAGGGAAGTCAAAAAAAAAACTTTTTTGCACCAATTAAAAGCACACCCAACAAACACAAAGCCAAAACCAATTAAAAATTAACAACAAGTAGGACAATGTCTTGCTTGAAAGGACAAAAAAGAATGCGATTTCTGTGGATCGAACACAGGACCTTCAGATTAACTTTCTGTGACTGAATCTCTTCAGTCTGACGCTCTCCCAACTGAGCTAAAACCGCATATTTCGCTGAATTCGGAAATTTCGAGGTTGACATATTGGCAAGAAAATGGCGCAAATTTGCTGGTATGATTTTCCACGGGTTAGACTGGTATGCTTCTGTGGAAGTTTCATAGCCGTTAATATGTCATTATGAATGTTTATAATTGAAGAAGTTTGGATTATTCTACAGTTTTATGTACTTTCTGGAAATTGATAAATTTGAAAAAAGGTTGCAAAATTTTTTCCAAAAACTTAAAATAATGTTCTGAACAATTTAAATCACAATATAAAGGCTTGATTAAATAGATAAAGACTTTAACAGGTTTAGCATAATATAAAATATAGCACTATACAAGGAACTCTATTTAAGCTTATATTTCTTAGCAGGTGGGAAATCAATTATATTGTCGAAAGAGTAAACATCAATTTCATTCAAATCCTCTTTCTCAACCAATTTCTTTGCATTTGTTCTCTTTTTCGTCAAAGTTTCATTAACTAAACTAGTGCCTTTTAAATTTTTGTTTGGTGGCTTGTTATTTGAATTACGAGATACTTTGGCTTGATTGGACAGAATTTTGGGTTTATCGTGTTTGTCAGTTTGGTCTTCCAGAATTGATGCAATTTCAGAAGTCATATCTACCTTTTGGGGATTTATATTTAGGGTCACACTCTTCTCATTATCTAGAATTTTCTTCTCTAATTTACTTAATTCCATTTCCCTTTTATCTAGATCATTTTTACTGACCTGCATATGTTGTTTGAGTTCATCAACTTTCGACCGCAAATTCTGATTCTCAGATAATGTCTCCAGGTACCTCTTGTCAATCGAAGCTAATGAATTGTTAAGCTCTTTGATTTCATTCTTTAATTTATTGTTATTGACTGCAAACTCCAGCTTGAGAAATGATATTTCTCTATCTCTCTCAATAGCCAACTGAGTACCTTGTTCTACCTTCTTTTTCAATTGATCCATCTCAACCAACTTGCCACTGTTGGACTTTTCAACTTCTTTAATCTTTTCAATCTGTTCGTTTGAAATCTCAACTAGTTTTTCTTTTTCTTTAACTAGACTATTATTTGCAGCAAGTAATTTCTTGTTCACTTTTTCTGATTGTTGTAACAATTTCTTTTGTTGTTCTAGCTGTTTTCTAGTCACTTCCTTTTCTATCTTGAATTTATCTTGTAAAGTTAATAATTTCATCTTTTCTTTCTCCAATTCTAATAGTTTTGAATTTTGAGATTCGAACGAAGCTTTCAACAAGTTTACCTCGTTAAGATGCTTTTGCTCTAATTTACTAACATTTTGCAACTTCTCCCGATCATTTTCTTGAGATTCCATTAATTTATCAATTACTGCTTGTAATTTGACGTTTCTTGATTCCAAGTCAATTACGGCTTCAGTGTGATCTTTTCTAAGTTTATCAAAATCAAAAGCGATATTCAGCAATTTATCTATACCAGCAGTAATTTCTTGCAAGGAAGTATTTTGTGAATGGTTTGATTGTTTAACCTTCTTAATATCGGTTGAAAGAGAGGTGTATTTCTCGAGTAAATTTCCTAACTCTTTATTACCATTTTCTTTAATGAATTGAATTAATGCATCCAATTTATTCTCTTGATTTTGAAATTCTTCAGCTAATTCCAATTCAACGAGTTTATTAAAACCTTCCCATTTTTTAAATATTTCTTCTTGAAATTTATTATGAACTTCATTAAACCGATTTCCAAATTGTTCATTAGACTTGTTGAACATGTCATATATTTGAGAGTAAACGTTCCCAAGAATCTCTCTCTGTAAATTAAACAATTTAATTTCATTATCAGAATTCTGTGCCAACTTCATTTGTAATGAAGCAACAGTCAATTTTTCTTCAGATAGATTACCAGATAATTCATCAATGGTACTTTCCAAATTTTTTATAATTAATTCTTGTTTCTCTAACTTGTTTTGATTCTGAGATCTCCAATTCTTTTGAATTTCTAATTTACCATTTAATTCATCCAAAGACAATCTCATGGTTTTCAATTCGGCTCTTAATTGAGATGAATCTTCAATTAAAACAGCTTGTTCTTTATCTTGTTTGAATTTCAAAGTTTGAAGTTCTAACATTTCCTCACCAAATACTTTATTCTTTTCCAATGAGGAATAAGCGAGTTGTTTTACAGTGATTAAAGAAGTGTTTACCTGTTTTAATTCTTTATTTTTCTGGTTTAATTTCTCCTTGGCTTCATTCAATTCAAGTTGGAGTTTTGAATTCACATTTTCTAGATTGGTAATTAAGGTTCCATAGGAACTTGAAAGAGAATCTTGTTTTGGTTCAGCCCTGCTGATTATACTTCCTCTGCGTTGTTCACTGTTTAACTGTAATAAAGGCGAACTTGCAAGTGTTTGCCTACGGTTGAATAATTTAGGAACGGCAAGTCTTGAACTAAGAGGAGTGGTATTTCCATCAAGGTTTTTAACCTCTTTTTCTATCTTGTTTACTTGTAACGGTTTAGTTTCCGATGTAGCAGATGTATCATTTGTTTGAGTGAATTCAATTTCCGATGTTTGGGAAGTATCAACTTCATAACTAGTTTCTTCGTTTTGTTCATTGATAGTATCACAAATGGGTTGGGGTTTATTAGTAAAAGGTAGAATAGGCTTGGTGTCTCTTGAGACATCTTTGAAGAAGTTTGACATAAGTTAAAAATACCTGGTGTTCGTTGTAAAGTTAGTTTAGAGAGTTGGTTGCAAAAAAACAAAGTTGATTTGTTTACTATTTTTTTAGGTGGAAATTCAAATGTTTTTACTACCAAAAGTGAAAAACAAACTGGAACAGGAGGATATAGAATTACTTTACAAAGTTTCATATAACTATTTAGGACAGGTAATGGGTATATATTGGACACGATTGTTATTTGACAAGCAGGGAATTCGTTCTTGATTTGAGGACCGAATGTAAGAAAGGGCATACTCAGAATGGATATCTCAACAGTTCTCCTGTTTTAGAAATTAAGGATATGTTTTAACTAGTCCTGTTAGGTCCTAGGTCAGGCTTGTTGTTATTGGCTCTGTTAGTTGATACTTTCAAGGCTGATGTTGTGCAACTAAGAGATTGAAACAGAAGGAGGTAAATTTACAATTAGACTAAGTTGAAAGAAAGTGATACACACAAAGATATCAATAACCTTTTGGTGGATTGATGCTCAAGTACACCGGCAAATATTGACTATGTAAACCTTCAGATTACTACATCTTTGCCAATCAAACCAGGCTATAGCCAAGAGGGATTCAAGATTGCTCATAGAACAAAGTGGATACTTGTAATTCTCTTCATCAGTACAGTTTAATACCTATTGTTCAAGACCCCACTTTGAATCATCCACCAATTATACTTATTTACAGTTGCTGGTGTGAGCAAATAATAGCGCCTTTCAAGTATTTTTTAAGTTTTTTACGAGATTTGTTAGGGGGTTTGAAACCTAGCTGAGATGCACGACCAAGGATATAAACACAGAAGCATATACATAACCTTATATTACTTTACTCAACTGTTTTATAATCAAATAAAGGGAGATAATCCCCTAGTAGAGAACCTATTGGTGTTATTTAGCAGGATAAACGTGGTTTCCTGGTCAAGTTTTTAAGAAAGAGAGCAACTTTTATTTCATCCTACATATAAAAGATACACATTTTTATAATATACGAGAAATACAATAATACCACCACAAACCATCCCCCTTAATATCAGTTTGAAACAAACAAAACAAAATCCCACCACATCTCACTTGACCCGTAAACCCCTTACACTATCTATCCCGATCTATATTCCTTCCATCGACATTCGCTGCAAAGGTTCTAAAGTTATAGTAGCCTGCTATTTATAGAAGCTTTGGATTAAATTCCAGTTTTTCCATAGTCACTTGCAATAATGATTACACACAAACTACATACGCTACTACTGCTACTGCTACTAGTACTATCGTTTGCTACTGGTGTACTATCAACATTTGTTGAGAGTCAGAGTTGTGGAATTTCAACGGATGGGTTTTTATTAAAACCGTTAATAATTGATGTTTCCTTAGATGAGGATGCTAAGAAGTTAAAGTTTTATTTCAATACCAAAATATCTCCACATAGAGCCCAGCTATCTAATTATAACTTATCAGATTATCTTATTAATGATGTGGATTATGTTCTGAATAAATATACTACTTTTCATGTTGAAATTGGATTTATGGGTAAGACATTCATAAATGAAAATAAAAGATTTTGCGATATGATTGCAGTAAAGGATACCTCAAGTTTTAAAGACAGTCCCAGGTTTCCCAAACCAGATGATACTGGCACCACTACAACTTTTGGGAACCCTTTGGCATATTACAATCATTCCATGATTGCCAAGAGACAAAAAGATTCCAAAAGACAAGAAAAAGACGTACTCCGTCTGGAATCCTCGTTTGTCAGTGAATCAATCGCCGATATATTCAATAATTCAACTGGTAAATTAGTTCAATGTCCTCTTTATTACAACGATTCGGTGATGATTTACTATGAAGCGGATATTAAAGATCATTTCCACCGTCTTGGCTCATATGTTGCTCGGTTTTCAGTAGTTTCCAATGGGAACGTATCTCAAGTAATCGGGTGTTCCAAGACGTATGTCACACCTGTACAACCTAAACCGATATCGAGATTAATTGGTTATGGAGTTTTGGTATTGATTGTGGTTACTGCATTTGTCAATCTCTTTATTATTGCTTATTCAAGTTACCAAGAATCTTCAAATCCGCTTTTGTTTTTAGCGTCTACTATATGTAATGCTGATTTATTAAAACAAGTAGATGCTTCAATCCCAGGTATTGTTATGTATTTACAATTTGCATTATTTATTGGCGGATTAGATTTACAATATCCAGGGTTTTATCAGCCTTTAATTGCCCAAATCCGATGGTGTGCCCTATTAGGTTCTTCAATAATTAAATCACTGCCTCGTAAATTACAACAACCTTCAAGCAGTGATAATATTTATGTTACTATTGAATCTGGCCAACTTAATGCATTGAGTGTATTTACCACTGATTCTGATATTGACCATACTTGGCCAAATTTTATTATTTTGCTTATAATTGTGATGATTATTGTTATTGGGGTTGAACAATTGTTTATATTATTGAAATTGTTTATGAATCAGTTTATGGGGGAAACGTTTTGGACCAACAAGAATAATATCAGCGGTAATAAAAAAAATAGAGCATTGGCCGAGAACTTTTCGCTAATATCCAAGAATAATGGATATCTTATGATTGGACAAGTATTACATTTGTTTTTGTCCGTATTTGGTATGCCTTTTCTTATATTAACTTCATTTATGTTTTTAAGAGCGCGGGAATTAAATGGGAAACATGAATATTTCCCGGACTTGACAACATTAAAACAGCATGCATTTTCATTCACAACTGGTTATGATTCAATTTTCTTACCTTCAGCATATTTATTGACTTCTAGTGATGGTGAAGAGAATGCAATATCTTTGGGTGGACGAATTCATAATAATACTTCTAGTTTGTTCAATTCAACAATGGGTACTTCACAATATATGAGTATTCCAGTTCCTTCGGTTGTGTTTGGTTCACTCTTGTTTGTTATTTGGATCCTGCTTGTACTTTATTTCATAATCAACTATTTGGCGTCCATTAATAAGAACCCTGCTCGGTTATATACATCATTAAAGACAATTTTACTTTGGGCATTCTATTATAATGAGTATAAGCCACAAAGAGTACTCGTGGTTGCCTATGATATTGTTTCTTTAGTGGCAAAACTGTTGATTATTGGTCTTTTACAGAATCATGGTATAGTTCAAGTTGTATGTCTAATCATAATAGCTGTGTTTGATCTATTGGTGTTATTAATTATTCGACCTCAATTTGTAGGGTTGACTTTATATTCATGTAAATGGATGTTCCCCATGGCAAGATTCCTCAATTCGATTCTCTGCATTCCATTTATCCGAGAGTTAGGAATAAGTGAATCAATTCGATGTTATGTAGCATATGTGCAAATGTTGATTCATTGTATTGTTGCCGTTCTTTTCGTATTACAATTGGTGTATTGGTTTGTTCGAACTTGTATTTCAATCTATCGTAACGTTCAAGAATCACAGGCGGATCTGGGTGACACTCTTGGTGGAAATGCCGATTATGTTGATGAATTTAATCATGACTTTGAATATAAACCAGTTATATTGACACTAAAGCAACAAAAATCTGAGCGAAAGAGTATTCCAGTGGTCGATGAAGAAATAGACGAGGACGATGATGACGAGGAAGACTATTATTATAGAAGAAAGAGTGCGCAGATATTGGCAAGAATGAGTACTAGTACAAGCACAAGTAATGGTGAAGGGTCATCCATATCCATTCCAAAGACTGGGGTGAATTTAAGCAGTGTAGATGAAGAAAAAGATTCAGTAATATCAGTGAATGTTCCTGAATTACAAGTTACTAGTTTACGTAAACATGTGGATTATAAAGTCAGAGAAGGGGACCAAATATACCAAAAGTATTTCATGGATGCTATTGATCCTGAAATCAAGGAACTTTGGGATTCAAGAAGAAAAGAATGGGATGAGAAGAATGTCCAAAGTGATCAACTGGAGGAAACTGGCGGGATTTTAAATAAGATTATAACGAGGATACCGTGGAGCAAGAAGGATGCAGAGATGGAACGAGGGTTCCAGGTTGTTCGTCCTAAACAACTAGTGGTAAAGACAATAGAGGAGGTAAGAATGCTTCAGCAGCAACAAGACGAGAGAAGCTCTAGGACGGAAGAAGTGACCTTGACGTAAAGTCAGCAATCACTATTAAATAGATATTTTCAATTCGGGTTGATATAAGTTTTTTGGTTTTCAATTTTATTTTTATTATTGTTTATAATGTGTATTGGTTATATAATAAGGAATAAATCAATTTTTAATACGTTTAGTTTGTTCAAGTATATCTTGTTTGGTTCTTTTTTTCAAGATATTTCTTAAAAGTTTGTCATCGTCAATAGTTTTAACTGGTGAGTCCATTGTATTGGCTAGAGTTGAATCTACATCTAAACAATTGGCGATTGACTGATATTCAGATTTCAAAACAACTTCAGCCATGTATTTTCTTGACTGTTGGTAGTCATCGGCGAATGGTTCTTTGGAAATAGAAGGGTATTCGCTTAATCTACTTTGAAGAATTTCAGTATAATTCTTAACAAAGCTAGAGGTTACCTTTTTAGATTCGATTAATTGATAACATTTCTTGTAAATTCTCGTGATGGTTTCAGTTTCGGCCTCAATTGGACTTTCATTGTGGATTAGGCTAATTATGGAGAGTAATTGGATAAGAAACACAAGGGTAAGATTGACCTCCTTGCTTGAATAGCAATCATAAGATTCACTAACAACTTCCTCCTCCTCGTCTTCTTCTTGTGATATCTGAGAAATCAATTCTAGAATGTCAAACACAAGTTTCTCAGACATAAACTTAGAAAAATACGCAGTGATTGTAGTCAATTGAATTTCACCAAAATCATATTTGGACCCTTTGGGTTCAACATATCCATATCGTCTTAAGATTTCACTGTTTGGGTGATCAGAATAGGTATTGTATATCTGTTCTCCCTTTTTGATAGGCTTAATACTAGTCATTACAAGAACTTGATCCTTGTTATACGTAAGTACGGCATTGTTAAGACGAGTGTCTGCATTGAGAGTATCTGCAAGCGGAACCATTGATTTTATATACTCCGTTTCGTCTTCTTCGTCATCCTCTACTCCACCAGCAACAACATCAAAGGAATATGACATGATGATAGTAGCAATCTTTGTAAATTCATCCATGGTCATTCCCTTGAGCTTTTCAATGTTCCAATCATGAACAAAACCGACTAACCTTTCATACATCTCTACCGTCTTGTCCTTTCCCACTCTCTCTAAAATCCCCAGAGGCTTTAACCGTTCTAATTCCTCTTCATTCCAGAATAGCAATTCATCAAACGGGTAATTCAAATCGGGCAATACGTTCAAATAGTTCATCCATTTACTAGATTCTTTACCTTTCCACTCATATAACAACACAAGAATCAATGCATCCCATTCATTCTCCAAACCAGCAAGCTTGTCAGAAATCTCAGGCTGGTCAAGTATAAGAGAATTGTTCGCTGAGTTTAAAAGGATTTTGTCAGGAATAGTGAAGAGCGTCTCATCAATTGAGATATCTTCCAACGCAATAACACCTCGCCCTTGATTTATCTTACGAAGGTCCGATATTTGAACTTTTGGAGATACTGTGACTTCATTATCACTCAAGAACGTTAAGAATTTCTCAGTTTTATCTGAAAAACCGGTGTCATTCATAGTTTTTGCAGTTGTTGTGTTATATCCGATGAGGTGAATTTTTCCGACTTCAATGCCCCGCTCAAGTCTTCAGTTAGCCCAAACTACATACCACAGTTTCAACAAGAGGTGTAAGTTACATACTACAATTAGTTTATATAATATTTTCTAAATGTTTATTTTAATCTACTTCTTGGGCATACACTCAGTTGGTGTTAAGCGCTTTACATATAATCTTGAAGGAGCTCTAGAATTTTGTCCCTCCGAAAGTCTTCTTCTTCTCTTATAATTATCATCACTAGTGGCCACAGCAATTAATTCATCACTATGATTTAATCCAATCTTCACAATACTTTCTGGTTCACCTTCATGACTTAAAAATTTAGGATATTGTCTCATTCGTTTCCTCTTGTCACAATCCCACAAACATATCAGTCCATCTGAACCACTGGTAAACAACGTGCTATATTTCTTGTTGAATGCAATTGAATTAACTGGATATACTAAATCGGCCCCAGTATTCTCATCCAAATGTCTATGACACTTAAATGTGAATCTTTTCGAATTTTGAATCTCAGGGGATGAGTCAAAGTATTCAATTGATACCCGTCCGTCAATTGTACTTAAAGCAAACCCTTGGTTATCAGGAAATGTCTTTAAATCCTTAATTTGATATTTAAGTCCAACTTGTCTTGTTTGTAGCGGGGCTTGCAATTTTCTAAAATCATAAATCTCAAGCACGTTACTAGTTAACCCGCAAGTAAGATATTTATCAGACACATCCATAGTGAATATCTTGGATTTATTCTGATAAGTTTGAGCTAAGTCACTACGTTGTCTTTGATCAATTAACTGCAATTTCCCACTAAACGTACTACAAATTATCGAGTTCAAACTAGAAACATGACAAATATTATTTATCCCCCCATTGATTTCATTTTCATTAGTTTCACTAGCTATATTGTTACCTAATTTTAAATTTTCGAAATCTAATTCTCGTACAGTACCATCAAGTAAACCAGCATATGAAGTAGTTGAAGCGGATAATAAGCACAAGGGAGTATCCTTGGTTTGGAATATTTGTACGGGTTCAATTGGAGGTGGCTCATGTGGTATAAGTAAATTATGTAACTCATATATTAATATTTCATTATTCCAAGTACTTACCAATAATTGATCATGACTAGATGTCGGAGAGAACTTCAAGTCAGAAATAATGTCAAGATTCTTGGAAGGGGTGTTTAGTTCGATAAAATGCTCCGGAATTGTCATTTTCAAGGTGTTTAAGTTGATTTTGTATAAAAAGTAAGAAGTATGAATGAAGTGGTAGGACTTGTGCATGACCCCCGAAAAGTTGGGGTGATATTTGGGTCCGAGTGTATGCAGGAACATTGTCATTGTATTTTCGCGCTCGTATTCATGCAGATCCGGGTAAGCCTTGACCAAACTACAAGAAGTAAAGGATCATTCTAAAGCTACGGTAATCCAAGCCATTGAAACTATATTGTAGAACTAAAAAATTGAATTTATCAAAATTTGAGCTGAAGCTGGATGATACTTCAATCCCTTCAGCCAAAGAAAAGACTTACCTTAAAGCGCACTGTTGTTCACACAAATATGACAGTCTAAACTTATTAATTTTATGCATTATTATCCTATTTAAACATCTAATATATTAATCTTTCTTATGCTTTCTCTCACGACTCCTCTTTGGAACTCTCGCCAACCAAAACAAGAAAACCGTCAAGATAATATTAAAAGCAATAAATGCCAAAAATATCCCCCAATTTCTCCACCTTTCACTGAATATAGAATTAACACTGACCAAGAATTGGTTTGTAGAATTCATAGGACAAAACTCGCAATGTCCTTGAGAACCAGTTTGAACATAACCTCCTGCAAATTGAATATATGGATCAAGGAACAGTTCACAACTTTCGCCATTTGGAGGATTGATAGTTAACAATTCTTGGGATGCACAAGTAACAGAAGCATTGGCCAAACCAGTAGATAAGATTGCTTGGATAATGTAAGTCATCGGATTAAAACGGTACATAAAAATCCAGAATCCAGGCAAAGTATCAGGACCAGCTAAAACACCACAAAAGTTTAAGCACATAGTGAATAAAATGACAGCAACATTGGCGGCATTGTCTGGTAGTTGCATAAATGACATAACCAATTGACCCATGGTTGAAGTATATACGTAGTATGAAGTAAGCAAAAGCCACATTAATGCTCCCCGTGAGTGAACGGAATTAGTTGGAATAGCATTAGAATAAAGACCGACAGGATAGTACCAAGAAAAGAATGACAAAGTACCAACAACTATCATATAAGGAACTTCAGCTGTGATTTGACTGGTGATAAAAGTAAACCAACTAAAAGTTCTTGATGGTGATTCTCGAACTTCATAAACATCACGATGTTTAACAAAGTATGGTAACATTTGTTCAATTAAAGTATTAAACGGCATGAAATATAAAAATATTGCAAACATTTGATTTTGCAACCCTTGTAAGGAATTGTCAGCCTTGAAAAATGAAAACCCACTGAATAATGATGATGCAATCGCTAAAAGTGCCTTCGAGTAAATATACCCGGGTGATCTCCAATGATGAACAATGACTCTATGGGTAACAATCAAATATTGCTTCCATATTGGAGCAGCATATCTTAAATGGTCTTCAGGGTCGTCAATTCTTGGAATCTTAACCAATTCACGTTCCATGGTATCTAGTTCTTGCTGTACGTCCCGAAATTCTTCAGAATTTCTCCAAACTTGAAAATAATCTTGTTTAGCATGAGAACCAGGGGCAGCACCTACAACGTGTAACATCCATTCGGCAGGGTTTGCATCTCTTGGACAAGGATCAGCGCCATACTTTTCAAAATACTTAATCAAAGTAGAGCAATGTTTCCCTAAATCACCAAAATATACTGTTTGACCACCACTTTGTAAAAATAATAATCGGTCGAATTCTTTCATTAATAAAGCTGAAGGTTGATGGATAGTACACAAAATGGCTTGACCATGATCAGCCAATTTTCTCATTAATTTACAAATGGACCAAGCAGTTTGAGAATCTAACCCTGAGGTAGGTTCATCAAGGAATAACAATAATTTAGGCTTGGCAACCAATTCAACCCCAATAGTCAATCTCTTTCTCTGTTCGACATTTAACCCAGACCCAGCAACACCAACTAATGCATCAGCATAATCGGACATTTCTAATAAATCAATAATGTAATCAACATAGCGGTCTTTTTCATGGGAAGGAATGGAATTTGATTGTCTTAAAGAGGCAGAAAATCTTAAAGCTTCTCTAACTGTGGAACCCGACAAATGTAAATCTTGTTGTTGAACATAACCAATCGATCTTTGGAATGAAGAATCTAAAGAGTGACCATTGACCATTCTAACACCATCAGTAATAACACCAACCGTAAGTCTTTCTGATAAACAATTCAACAAAGTAGTTTTACCAGCACCGGATGCACCCATCAAAGCAGTAATTTGACCTGGCTTCACCCAACCATCAACATGGTCTAAAATGACTCGATCTTCTTTCTTGATCCTAATTTGATAAGTTAAATCTCTCCAAAGGAAAGTCTCTTGATTACTTGGCAATTCATGGTCTTCACTCGTCTCGGAAGTATTATCCTCACTTTTGGTAGCTTCGTTAATATCGCCATAACCAATTTTTTCCAACTTTCCAGTTTCAGTGTCAATGTTCTTCCTTCTATGTTTCTTTAAAGAAGATTTGAGAAACAAAACAATTTCTCCTTTTTGCATAGCACCTTTATTATATTCGGTCAACATAATATATACCACCAATAAACCCACCGTAAATGCGATAAGAATCCCGAGATTTCTCCATTTGTTTGCGTTGTCGTAAGCATAGGCCAATCTCAAATAGTTAGTACCATTGACAATATGATTACCAGGTTCAGCACCAACAGTAGAACATACTCTATTAGCATCAGGAATATTTTCAAATCCAGGTCCAGTAGGTACAAAAGTAGCACATTCGAATTCACGATCATGAAATTCATTCACCATAAGAGATTCAAAAGCATAACTGACTGGATTGATATATCTAATCCATTTAGACCAACCTAACATCAGCGGCTCAGGAATAACAAATCCGGTATAGATAACCATGGCAAGCAACAACACAGCTGCTGGAGTCAACGAAGCAGCAATGGTAGTGAAAATAGCACCTAAAGATCGAAATAAATGAGACATGGTTAAAGTTGTCCAAATATTTATCAACCAATAAAAGAAGAATCTACCAGGGGTTCTTCTATAATTAACCATAAAATAAAATACCAAGTTAAATGTGACTGATGTAAAAAACTTAACTGGAAGTTCACTAATAATACCAGCAAAAGCGTCGGCAGAAGGATGGTAAAGAGCGTATTTCTTATGTTTCTCAACGATTGGTCTTGCTTCGTAAAGACTCATGATTTCCAATATACATGAGAATGCATTATATAACACAGCGAAAAACATTGAAGCACCACGATAATAGAACGATGCAGTGGTTTGATCTAAATTGAAAAAGACAGAAGATAAAACTAATGCCATAATAAATTGACCAATAATACTACCCACTGGAATTGAAGGATCTCCCTTCATTCTAAGGAAATTTCTAGCCACGATATATTTAACTTGCATAGGGAAAGATACCGTGTACGAGGACTTGGGACTGGTATGTTTAGACTGTCTTGCGATATGTGATTCTCGATATTGTTGTTTAGCGTTCCTGGTTTCTACATCATGGATATATTGGTCAATATCTTGTATTAATTGAGCATACTCGGGTGATTGTTTCCAAAAAGTTTCAAATTCAAGAGGAGATTTTGGAACTTTATTTTCATATCCATAGATCGGCTCTCTTTCGGCTGGGTTTGTTATTGACGTCAAGAAATCAGCAGTAGTTTGACGTTGAGGACAATGCCATCCCATTCTAACAAAATAATCCTTGGCTTTATCAGCTCTGCCAAAGAAAATTTGATGGCCCTCATACAATACTGCCACATTATCAAATAAATCGTAAGCATCTTGAGAACATTGGTAAATAGCAATTAAAGGTGTTGCTTCCAACACAGTGGCAGATGTCTTCAAAGCACGAATAAATTCTAAAGCAGTAGCAGCATCTAATCCTCTAGTAGCATTATCCCAACATTGAATCTTTGCACCACTTAACGAAACTTCAGCTATAGAAACTCTTTTCCGTTCACCCCCAGAAACACCTTGAACAAAATCGTTACCAACGTTAGTATTTCTAGTATGCGACAACCCATAAGTAGCCATGTATACACTAGCCATGTGCTTTGCATAAGTTTCTCTGTCAACATCAATCCCTCTGTTCTGAGGAGTTCTCATTCTGGCAGCAAATTCTAAAGTATCACCAACGGACAAGTGAGGGAAGTGGACATCGGTTTCAGCAGAGTAAATAACATCACCTCTAAAGTTACGTTCAATATCGCGAGAACTTAACCCATCATATGAGATTTTGGAATTCTTGTCAACGTTGAAACCATATGTGCTTGCCGCGATCGTTTTTAATAGAGTAGAGCAACCAGCACCGGGTCTTCCTAACACCACTGTAACTTCACCTGGTCTCATTATAGCATCCATAGGTTTTAAAATATCAAAATATCTAGATTCATCGTGAGGTCTTACATATCTAAACCCTTCAACTAATAACTTCCAAATTGCATTTGTTACGGTTGGTTGATAATCAGAGTCATTGGCAACACCAGAAGCACGCAAATCACGATATGCCAACCCCAAGGTGGAATGTTTATAATAATCAGGTTCAGATTCATACAATTTTCTTAAATTCTTAACCCAAAACTTAGCATTAAAATCTTCAGAATTAGGATCTAACTTTGCAACTTCAGGTTCATCACTGTATGGATTTATACCAGGAACTTCAGACATATGGGTCAAATATTTCTGTAAACCATGAGCAGTTTCGACATCACTAGCATTGGAATACCCCGAACCTGTTGACTCGTTGGTTAATGTTCTTGCTAGTTCTTGAATGGCTTTACTGGTATTCGAATCAAACCCATGATATTCAAGCGAGTCAAGACTAGCATCTTTATCTTGACTCAGTATTCGTTTCTCTGGATCCAGCATGTTTTTAGACGTAGTACTTTTAGGATCTAGTTTGTAAACCACGTCAAAAACTTTAATGTAGTTGAAAAAATATGGAAAGAGTTGGGAGCATGACTGCTTTATATAAAGTCGTATGAGATAGATTTATTATTTTTTAAATTTCGCTTAGGCCCGAAGGTCAACGGGGCTAATTCTGAATTGGGTAAGCGCAATTTCCAGAGTTTTTAGTCCGATTTTTAAATATTAGATTTGCTTGGTCGAACATAAAATTGTGTAGGAGGAAGTGATTATTTTATAAAAAAAGCAATGCTATATCAATAGTAAATATGTAGGAGCGCTTATGCACCCAAACCAAAACTCTGAAAAGTTGATTAGATTTTCAAACTTAAATTTTACCTGTCAAACTACTTATACTACACTTTGATCTCTGTTCCTTGTTTGTCATCTATCTGGTATTCATAAAACAAGTCTTTTTTTGCCTCCTAAACCTGAAGAGTTTGCGACGTCCAAGACTCAACGGCGATAGCTATGGGAACGATGCAACTATGACGCTTGGCAATCGAAGAAAAGAACAAAAAAAGAAATATTTCCATGGGCCAAAAAAGGACATTCTCCGTGATTCTCCGTACGAGAAGACAAGCGGAAAAAAGGTAAGCTTTATATCCTGTGGGAATTCGGATCAAAATCTTATAACCGTATTGGCATTTCAATCTGTTTCTTCCTGAAACAGAAGCATATCTGGAAATATATATTCCTGACTTGCTTCACTTGAGGTGACATTTTCAGAACTCAAACAGAATCCTCGGTTTTCTAACTTCTAGCTTCAGTTGCCAAGTTCTTAATCGTTTAGATTGCGTCAAATCTGAACTCCACAACACACCTTTTTCTTGTTTTGAAAATTGCGATGACTCAATCCGTGGCTTTGTTCCTAAGCCTCGTCATTGGTACGTTAAAGCCGAATATTTTTTCTTGAGCCTTATCTCTTATTTCCGTTCTGACCTATATGCAAAACAAAGCCAAAAATAAAACAAATATCCAAGAGTAAAAGAGATACCACCATTGGCATAACTCACTAATTGAACCTCGTGCTTGAAGAAGAATCCTGATTGAGGTTGTAGATGTTCTCCGTAATGATACATATGTTGGTTCTCCCAACGAGCCCCACAGTGATGTTTGGCTGGGGGACTGATTAGAGCCAAGTCCCTAATGATTTGCGAACCAAATAGAAAAGGAGTTCTGAACAATTATAAAAAAGGACTCGAATGAATGACAATCAAATATCCCAACTCTGATCCTAAATTTAGAGAAAACGTAGCTATTGAGACTTGAGCGCAGTTGGGTTACCGCTGATTCTCTTATCTAGCTGATCAGTACAGTGAAAACCAATTCGACCAATAGGAAACTTTTCTACAATACTAATTATTAAAAGATTTCATCAAGTTTTTATATATATTTATCCTATCCAAGAACTGATATCCTCTAAATGTAACATTGAAGGGGAATTGGTACCTGATTACTTCTATTTTCCAGATCTTTCTCAACCCAGTCCTATGTCCATACTCAGATCCCAAGAGTTAAGCAAGTTGCTAATTTGGGCACTAATTAGAATGCAAATACCTTTTAAGATAAATTGGATGTTCTAGGTGTATTGAATTCGGAGAAATGTCAGAAGAAACCTATGATCTTTTGACTTACTGCTTCGCATTAATATAATTCTGTACGGTTCTGGGGGAAACGCTAGAGCCCAAGAACTGTCTAATCGCACGTATATGAAGGGTTTCTGGATGTTCCAACTACCAGAATACACAATTTTATTTTAACATTATTCCTCTCTTTAGAATCCGCTACTCTTTATACGAACGAAGTAATCATATCAGTCTTCTTTACTTGTCATCTGAGCACCTGTCCATGAATTCTTGTGGTCTAGTAGGCAAGTTTTAGAACACTACTACAAAACATACGCAGTTCACTTTAACAAAATATATTATATCTATAAACATCTAAAACACTAATCTTTCTTATGTTTTCTTTCACGACTTCTCTTTGGAACTCTGACCAACCAGAAGAAGAACACAGTCAAGATAATATTAATGGCAATGAATGCTAAAAAGATTCCCCAATTTCTCCATCTTTCGCTAAATACAGCATTGACACTCTTCAAGAATTGATTCGTAGAATCCATTTGACAAAATTGACATTGACCTTGGGAATTGGTTTGAACATAACCACCAGCAAATTGAATATATGGATCAAGGAACAGTTCACAACTTTCGCCACTTGGAGGATTAATAGTTAATAATTCTTGAGATGCACAAGTAACAGATGTATTGGCCAACCCAGTTGATAATATAGCTTGAATGATGAATGTCATTGGATTACAACGGTACATAAAAATCCAGAATCTAGGTAAAGTATCAGGACCAGCTAAAACACCACAGAAGTTTAAACACATGGTAAACAAAAGCACAGCGATATTGGCAGCATTATCAGGCAATTCCATCAATGCCATAACCAATTGACCCATGGTTGATGTCCAAACATAAAAGGAACTAAGTAAAAGCCACATCAACACACCCCGAGAATGGACGGAATGAGTAGGGATAGCATTAGCATAAAGACCGACAGGATAATACCAACAGAAGAAAGATAAAGTACCAACAATTACCATATATGGAATTTCAGCTGTGATTTGACTGGTGATAAAAGTAAACCAACTAAAAGTTCTGGAAGGAGCTTCTCTAACTTCATAAACATCACGATGCTTAACAAAATATGGTAACATTTGTTGAAGTAAAGTATTGAATGGCATGAAATACAAGAAGATAGCAAACATTTGATTTTGCAACCCTTGTAAAGAATTATCAGCTTTGAAAAAGGAGAATCCACTGAATAATGCGGTAGAGACTGCCAAAAATGCTTTGGCATAAATATAACCAGGGGATCTCCAGTGATGAACGATAACTCTATGGGTAACAATCAAATATTGTTTCCAAATTGGAGCAGCATACCTTAAATGATCTTCAGGGTCATCTATTCTTGGGATTTTAACCAATTCTCGTTCCATGATATCTAATTCCTGTTGTACATTAGCAAATTCTTCAGAGTTTCTCCAAACTTGGAAATAATCTTGTTTAGCATGAGAACCAGGGGCAGCACCTACAACATGTAACATCCATTCAGCTGGGTTTGCATCTTTAGGACAAGGATCAGCACCATATTTTTCGAAATATTCAATCAAGGTAGAACAATTCTTACCTAAATCACCGAAATAAACTGTTCGACCACCACTTTGTAAAAACAACAATCTGTCAAATTCTTTCATTAATAAGGCTGAAGGTTGATGGATAGTACATAAAATAGCTTGACCGTGATCGGCCAATTTTCTCATTAACTTACAAATGGACCAAGCAGTTTGCGAATCTAACCCTGAGGTAGGTTCATCAAGGAATAACAATAATTTAGGTTTTGCAACCAATTCAACCCCAATAGTCAATCTCTTTCTTTGCTCAACATTTAAACCAGATCCAGCAACACCAACTAATGCATCAGCATAATCGGACATTTCTAATAAATCAATAATGTAGTCAACATATCTGTCTTTTTCATGGGAAGGAATGGAATTTGATTGTCTTAAGGAAGCGGAAAATCTTAAAGCTTCTCTGACTGTGGAAGCAGCTAAATGTAAATCTTGTTGTTGAACATACCCAATCGATCTTTGGAATGAAGAATCTAAAGAGTGACCATTGACCATTCTAACACCATCAGTAATAACACCAACCGTAAGTCTTTCTGATAAACAATTCAACAAAGTAGTTTTACCAGCACCAGAAGCTCCCATTAACGCAGTAATTTGACCTGGTTTAACCCAACCATCAACATGATCCAAAATGACACGATCTTCCTTCTTAATTTTAACTTGGTAAGTTAAATCTCTCCAAAGGAAAGTTTCTTGATTACTTGGTAACTCGTTATCATCGGTATTTTCAGAAGTAGTGTCACCTTTTTTAGCAGCTTCACTGATATCACCATAACTAATTTTTTCCAATTTACCAGTTTCAGCATCAGCGGTTTTTGAAACGTTTTTACGTCTATGGTTCTTTAAAGAAGATTTGAGAAACAAAACAATTTCACCCTTTTGCATAGCACCCTTGTTAAATTCAGTCAAACAGATATAGATAACCAAGAATCCTACTGCAAATGCAATAAGAATCCCAAGATTTCTCCATTTGTTAGCATTTTCATAAGCATAGGCCAATCTCAAATAATTTGTACCATTAACAATATTGTTACCAGGTACAGCACCAACAGTAGAACAGACTCGGTTAGCGTCTGCAATATTTTCAAATCCAGGACCGGTAGGTACAAACGTAGCACATGTGAATTCACGATCATGAAATTCATTCACCATAAGAGATTCAAAAGCATAACTGACTGGATTGATATATCTAATCCATTTAGACCAACCTAACATCAGAGGTTCAGGAATAACAAACCCGGTATAAACAACCATAGCAATTAAAAAGACGGCGGCTGGGGTCATGGCTCCAGCAATAGTAGTGAAAACAGCACCTAAAGATCTAAACAAATGAGACATTGTCAAAGTTGCCCAAATATTAATTAACCAATAAAAGAAGAATCTACCAGGATTTCTTCTGTAATTGACCATAAAATAAAAGACCAAGTTAAACGCCACGGAAATACAGAATTTAACAGGAAGTTCACTAATAATACCCGCAAAAGCATCAGCCGAAGGACGATAAAGAGCGTACTTCCTATGTTTCTCGACAATTGGTCTAGCTTCGAAAAGACTCATAATTTCTAAAATACACGAGAATGCATTATACAACACGGCAAAGAACATCGAGGCACCACGATAATAGAAGGATGCGGTAGTTTGATCTAAATTGTAGAAAACGGACGATAACACCAAAGCCATGATCAACTGACCAATAATACTACCTAATGGGATTGAAGGATCTCCCTTCATTCTAAGGAAATTTCTTGCAACAATATATTTAACTTGCATAGGGAAGGAGATTGTATATGATGCCCTAGGGTTGGTATGTTTGGATTGTCTTGCAACATGAGAATCTTGATATTGTTGCTTAGCGTTTCGGGTTTCTGCATCAAGGATATATTGATCAATATCTTGGACTAATTGAGCATATTCAGGTGATTTTTTCCAGAATGTTTCAAATTCAAGAGGAGATTTTGGAACTTTATTTTCATAGCCATAGATTGGTTCTCTTTCAGCGGGGTTAGTCAATGAAGTTAAGAAATCAGCAGTGGTTTGACGTTGAGGACAATGCCATCCCATTCTAACGAAGTAATCCTTGGCTTTATCAGCTTTACCAAAGAAGATTTGATGTCCTTCATACAACACAACAACATTATCAAATAAATCGTAAGCATCTTGAGAACATTGATAGATGGCAATCAAAGGAGTGGCTTCCAATACAGTGGCAGAAGTCTTCAAAGCACGAATAAATTCTAAAGCAGTAGCAGCATCTAACCCTCTGGTGGCGTTATCCCAACATTGAATTTTTGCACCACTTAATGAAACTTCAGCAATCGAAACTCTTTTCCGTTCACCACCAGAAACACCTCTGACAAAATCATTACCAACGTTTGTGTGTCTAGTATGTGATAAACCATAAGTGGCCATATATACACTAGCCATGTGCTTAGCATAAGTTTCTCTATCAACATCAATCCCTCTATTTTGTGGAGTTCTCATTCTTGCAGCAAATTCCAAAGTATGACCAACGGACAAGTGAGGGAAATGAACATCGGTTTCAGCAGAGTAGATAACATCACCTCTAAAGTTACGTTCAATATCATGAGGAGTTAACCCATCATATGAGATTCTGGAATTCTTGTCAACTTTGAAACCATAAGTACTTGCAGCAATTGTTTTCAATAATGTAGAACAACCAGCACCAGGTCTACCCAAAACCACTGTAACTTCACCTGGTCTCATTATAGCATCCATAGGTTTTAAAATATCGAAATATCTCGACTCGTCAACAGGTCTAACAGATCTGAACCCTTCTACCAATAATTTCCAAATTGCATTTGTCACAGTTGGTTGATAATCAGAGTCATTGGCAACACCAGAAGCACGTAAATCACGATATGCTAACCCCAAGGTGGAATGTTTATAATAATCGGGTTCAGATTCATATAATTTTCTTAAATTCTTAACCCAAAACTTAGCATTGAAATCTTCCGAATTGGGATCTAACTTAGCAACTTCAGGTTCGTCACTGTATGGATTTATACCGGGAACTTGTGACATATGGGTCAAGTACTTTTGTAAACCGTGAGCGGTTTCAATATCACCAGCATTAGAATATGCAGAACCAGTTGATTCATTGGTTAATGTTCTTGCTAATTCCTGAATGGCTTTACTGGTATTGGTGTCAAACCCATGATATTCAAGTAAATCAGAACTGGCATCTGGATCATTACTCAGAATGCTTCGTTTCTCGGGATCCAGCATGGTAATAATTTTGATTTGTATAATACGTCAAAAACTTTATTTTACTTGAGAATAGAAAGAAGCGAAGTGCGTTCATATCTACCTTTATAAAGCCGTATTATGAAGGATTTATTACTTTTGAAATTTTGCTTTGGGTTGGCTTAGGCCCGACGGATTATCGGGGGTATGTCTGAATTGGGCAAGAGTAATCTCCATGGAACAAGAAAATTTACACATGGCGGATGAAAAGAAAGAAAAAAAAGAAAATTTTTACCCGTTCTAGAGTCATTTTTCCGAAGATGCAACCAAACTCAACTATCTAAATTTTAGGTTTTGTATGGATGTCCAAGGGGCTATCTGTTATAATTATAATTAGAATAGAAACCGGTTTGTTATTTTCGTAAAATAGAAAGTTTGGGTTGTAGTTGGCAAGTATACTCGTTCATGGGTGCAATTCTCGGAAACTTTCTGTACGAAGCTTCTCGGTTCTTAGATTTGTGTTGCGATTTTAATTCTATAATCGGAAGGTACACACTCCCTATCGTATCGCACTGTACGAGCAGGGCAGTGTTTGAGCCCATGCAAGTACCACAAAGTAACACCTTCCTATTGTTTTGAAGAATTCCATTGAATCAAGTATTTTGTGGCTTTGTTTTAAATCCGAATATTTTTTCTAAAATTTTTTTTTTGTTTCCTCCGACCCGTTCCGCGCTACACGAGGAACTGTATAGGCTATTAATATTATGTGGTTCATACCAGGGGGTGGCAATAACGTACATGAGTATCGGGGCGGAATACGAACGAGAGCTTGTAATTTACATGAGTATCGGAACGGAATACGAAGGGGTATTACATAATCCTATCAATTTAATCTATTCACTTGTGAAATAGAAGATCCTATCGCAATACACAACACAGCGCCCCGCGTTTGCCCCTTGGGCCACTGTGTGTGTACCAATATTGCTATACACAAAAAATATTCGCAACAAATGTTAAATCCGAGATTCTCGTAATTAACAGGCTGTTAGATACAAAAATTGCAAATTTACATGTCTTTTATCATTGATAAATTATATTTAAAATTAATTGACCTTCGATGTCATTTCAAATATACATATACCTAAACCAAGTATATTTTGCATATTGTTGAATTTTTAGGTTTCAAGTTAATATAGGACCTACAAATTAGTTCGCAAAATCTAGCCTTCAAGTTAATATAGGACCTACAAGAATTACTAATTAGTTCGCAAAATTTGTTTATCAGTTCGGTGTTAATTTATAGAAACAAAGGGCAATTGTTGTTCTAAAATACCGATCTTTTGTGTCTTTTGCTCTCTGATTCATTCTTTTCATCACTTGATTAAGTTTCAAGTTCTATTAGATTTCTATCTCGGACTTCATAAATGTCATGTTGATTTTATAAACTAAATTGGAGAATTCTTGCGAATTTTTTCTTTTATCTGTGTAAGTTTGAAAATAGTCCGAAGAAATCATTTTGCCATGCAGAGAATAATATAAAAAGGGGAATACTAATAGGTTCTCCAGAATCTAGTAGCTATTTATAATTATTTCTGTTTTTATAAGTTAAGTTATAATTAGAAACCAACCTTTTTTTTTCGCAGTCAAAAAGCTATAGTTGCGAATTAGGATATTCCAAACAAGGTAATGCGAACAATAGACAATAAAACAATAAAGATAATTTGACAAAAGGAATGTCAAGGGATGTAGTTACAGACGAATTTATAATCTTCATAGACTAACCATGTACCCTTTACTATTCCTATTACCATTCACAACAGCCGCGATTAAACTAAGTTTTGAAGTTGAATCGACTGAGCCGACATATATTACCTCCATTGAAATTGGTTCAAATAAAGAACCAGTTAAATTAATTCCAAGTTTAGATTCAACTAGTTATATAATAACACCCAATACCAAATGTAACTCTTGTTTGGATTATGGGACTTATAGTCCTCAATATTCAAGTACATTTCATAATAAGTCTCAAATAATTAATACTTATCCTTGGCAAGGGGTGGTTGGGAAGGATAACTTGATTATTGGAAAGGATGTTAAAAAACAAGTTGATATTGTAGTTGTTTCTCAAACGAATAGTATGTTGGGGATACTCGGGCTTGAAATATTCAACTCGTATTCCATCTATTTAAATCTGGATAAATCTGGTAATATATTAATTAATGGGGTAGATAATGCTAAATATTATGGGGTTCTACAGGCACTACCGTTGATTAATAACAATCTGGTTAATTTAACTAGTGTTAGTATGACACGGGGTAAACAGGAGATATCCGTAGAGAATATAATAACAACATTATCCAGTAGCCAACCCGGGTCTTCATTTGATGAAGAGTTTATTAATCAGTTTGTTGAATTAATCAATGGGAAATATTTACAAGATCGGATCATTATACCTACATGTGATTTACTTGGTTATATTAATATCCAACTTAATTTCCACTATAAATTTATCAACATAAATGGAAAGGAGTTATTTCATGTTGATATGGGTGGTTGGTGTGAAGTTAGAATAAGTAAAGGTTCAAATGTTATTGGAGCAGATTTATTACGATCTATTTATTTATATGTAGACTATCCTCATCAAGCAATTGGAGTCTCACAAGTTAAATTTACAAACGATACTAAAGTGGAACTAACTTCTAGTTCAACCAGACCATATATAGCGTACTGGATTATTTATTTGATATATTTAATTTTATAATTTCTCCAGGGTCTTGATCAGGTTCAACCCAAGTGAAACCTTCACCATGATTTTTCCAATATTCTAAAAATAGTAATTCTTGATTTAAATCACAAAGCATGATTTTCCGTTTATTTAATTCGGTTTTAAAGAATTTTTGAATCTGCGAGATTTCTTCATTGGGTAAATCAGAACCCACATTGTCCTGGTATATATTTGGTAATTCAATTATATAATCATCTACTTTAACTTGTTTTAAATTTGTCATTGGTCTTACTTTTGAATAATGGAAATTGATTAAATTTGTCTCGTTGAATTCTTCTAAATGGGTTATAATCTTATTAGTGGCTAACAATTCATGTTTATGTAAATAATTGTAAAATCTTGAATTATAGAATCTAAATTTGATTCTACCCAAGTTTGACACCGTGGGGATATGGAATATACTTGTTATTAAGAATGTAGAAACTGTATTAAATGCCATCCATAATAAAATTGGGATATCGGGAAGTAGTAACCATTGAAGGGTTAATATACATACATTGGCAAGTATTGAAACTCCAACCAACTTCTCTAATCTTGATTTTCTATAGTTTAGATATTGATCGGAATTAACTGTTTTATCAATTAGATTAAACCCGTTGAAATAATCATTTTGTTCAAGGATACGACCAAGGGTAATATACACGACCGAAGTATCAACAATTTTTTTTTCCTTTGAATCAGTCAATTGACTTTGAAAAAAATCACTTGTAACTTCAATTAAATCTTGAACATTTTTAGGTCTTGGTTCATACAATAAATATTGTTTAACTATGGTAATATCATTAATGGCATGTTTACGAAACAGAATATTATTAAATAATAATTGTTTTAAATCTGATTCGAGAGTTGCATTATTAGGTGTAGGTGTTAGTCCTAAATCTAAACCCGGTTGTAGGCGTGTTGTTTGAGGTTTAATTGTTTGTATTGTTCTATTAGCTTTTATTAAATCTAGTAGTATTGATTGTTGTTCTATAGGTGACTCTGATTTAAAAATTTTTGGTAATTTTTTTATTCGAGATAAATAAGTATGATAGTTTAACGGATGATGTGATATCCTGTATAACCTTAGAATGTACATTTTGATGGGGTTAGTTGGGGTGGATCCAAGAATGAGGTTTAAACTTTTTTGATGATTTTGAGTGGCACACGAATTTTTCTAAACCAAACTCCAACACAACCTGTAGGATCGAGTAGTAAATTTGTTAAATTTAACAACTTGCCAAGTAGTAGAAGTTCATGGTTGCAGTTACAGGTTACATTTAGTGTATAGCCAACTCTTCTGTGCAACCATGCACTAGACACTTTACCAATAAGGTAATTACTTACTTTTCCTAATTAGGACAAATAGTAAACAAAAAAAGAAGTACACCTTTTTGCTTAGTCGATAAGACTCAAAAAAAATCTGATTCTCCAAAAGCAAATCCTTATTGTTCTCTTCTTCAAGCTATGTCGTCTTCAAAGGAAGATTTAGCTGATACCCTGACGCTGACAATGCCCCACTCGCCACCACCGGCAGTGCCCGTGGCAGTTGTTCCTCCTGTAACTACGATAAAACCTCCAATTGCACCATTTTCCCCTGTAAATCCAACCAGTCCCAAGAACTTTAGAGAAAGTATGATGTCTACTATGTCACAATATTCCGGGATGCCTGATGCTGCCACTAGAGTTCAACTATATCCTTCTGATGAAGTTAAATATGTAACTGATGAACAGGATGAACAGCCAGAAGAAGAACACGAATCAGAAGTAGATGAAGAATCAATTAAACTTGGTAAATTAAAAACTAAACCTGGTAATGAAGTAGAAATCCCCACCACAACATATGTAACCAATGTCAAAGAAACAATCCCCGCCAGATCTTCAAGAAGACCAATGAGTGTTCCTCCAGATACATATGAACCTATAGTTGATCTTAAACGAAGATCAATGCAAATCAATGATAGTTTAGAAAAATTAATGCATGATGCCCATTCAATAAGTTCAAATGAACCAATATTCTTAAAACAAACCCGGTCAGTAGAAAGTGAACCATTACCTAAACCTCGTGGGGCAAGTTTACCTCCTAGACCTACATTAGATAATATCCGCCGAGCACGAGATTTTTCAAATAATTTACAGAAAATAACCACTGATGAAGAAGAACAAGAAGAAGAACCACAAGTTAAATCCCACAAGGGTAAACCCGTAAATAAATCAATTAAAAATAAAAACAAACCTAAAAAGAAATTACCATTTAATTATAATACATTAATTAATTTATTATCAACCATGAATGGTACAGTTATTGGAGAAGAATTTAATCAGTTGAATTTACCCATTCAAGAAAAACAATTAATTTCTCAAATAATTGATTCATTAAGTAAATTAACTTCAGATATGATTTTAGATGAATCAAGATATGAAATTGGAATGAAGAGATTACAATTGGCGTTGAATGTATTGGAAGGGTTTGTCTGACGTGTAAGCGGATATTTAATTATTTAGCAAACTAATATTTTATTAGACTATTATAAGTTTTGTGTCGTAAATAAATATTATATGAGTTATGTATATTCCTCCCTTGAAAAATATATTATGTGCATTTTGCGTAAACATCAAAATAAAAATATTATATGTGCATATTGCGTAATATTTGCAGTAAAAATATATTATGTGCATGTTGCGTAAACTTTGCAGTAAAAATATATTATGTACATGCTGCATAAGTTTTGCAGTAAAAATATATCATGTGCATGATATTGCATATTGCATCCTTCTTACATTGGGTGCGTGTACATTGCGTACATTAAATATACTATGAGTATTAAATACATATTTACATACTTATTGTTCTGGCAATTGTAAGCAATTGACGTAACTTTGGCGTTCTTTCACTAACGCTCAGATAAGTAACCTATAAAACTTGCACCAATCTTTTCAAGCATCTCTTGTATAATTTCAACACTCACCAAAAAGTCATAATTTAATTTATACAACACAAACTCTCTCTTATTCACTTCATTTATATTTTTAAAAATCAATTCAAATAATTTTTTAAATTTTATATTCGATTCAATTAAATTATCAACAAGGGAAACCTTAACCAAAAATCGTTTATTTTCATTATTAAATTTATTAAATTTAAATCCAAGATTAATTATAATCTTGTCCTTAATTATCTTCTTGACATTCACGGTTGAAGTTGAACTTATATGGAATATAAATTGGATTGAATCTAATGTATTGAAAACCACATCAAAATTCAATCTTGCTAATCCATTATTTAATTTATGTGAATGTTGTTGATTAACTTGAGTGTTTATATTGTCTATAGCTTGTAATACTGGGTTGATCATTTGAAGATATTTGATTATACCTATAATTGATGTTGTTTTCGTTTGGATTAAATATCGATTAATATATTCCAACACAAGTTGTAAATGGGTGGTGGTGGTACTACTGGTCAATTGTATACATCTGGTAGCATCTTCCGGTATGATAATTGTCAATTCAATTAGGTTAATCTTGATTGTTATTTCATTTATAGTGTTTGATATTATTTCAATGTTGTTGTTGTTTAATTGATCAAGTAATTTAATCAACTTGTTGAATTGAGATAAGTTATTAAACAACTTATCTAACAAATTGTTACTTAATGACGTAGTCAAGATTATATCTGTGAATTGAAAATGACAATTATCGTCAATTGAAAGATTTAATTGATGATAATCATTTGATTTGATGGATACATTACGTAAATTCCCAAGTAATTTAATCCTCATTTTATGATCAACCAAGAGTTGGATTTGTAATAATAAACTTGTTGAGGAATTGTTAATTGGTAACAAATTGTCGTTATATATCATAATCAACGATTGATAAACTGCATCCGAACTGTCACTACTACTGTTAAACTTGCTCAAAACCTTGTCTTGTTTAGTCTTATCCACTTTCAAATATTTCACCTTGTTTGCCTTTAATTCTTGGATAATCATGTGATCTATAATCATATTCGAACAAATGGTAGATAATCCACTGAAAAACTTGTAATCAAGTGTAACATCTTCATTTTCAAACAATTGATTCATCCATTGGACTTTCCATTCTCCTTTAACACTTCTTATTCTAGCAACATACCAAGTAATCTTGTTATTTATTCCATTTATCGAAGTGATTAAAAACCAAGAACTAGGCCATTTTTTAACTCGATAAAATTGACAGTTGCCCTCGATTTCATTTGGTCGTGGGATATCATTGTTAATCCATTGACATGTAATTAACTTGGTGTTGATTTCTTTCGTGTATACCAAGACGCGTAACTGGATGATTTGATCAATTATATTCTTGACTAAATCGTCTTCTGATATAAACTGTTTGTTGACTTGTGGAGGTGGTGTGTTTATTTTCTTGGTTATTGTTTGTTGAATTGTTATTGGATCAATAAAGTAGAAGTATCCCGTCAAAGGGTTTATGGCGAATATTGTTGATTTGGAATCACTCAATTTTACAAGTAATTGATGTGAATTGACGAGGGTAATTTGTTCAGTCGTTAACAACCCAGATAGTTTGGTGTATACTTTATTCATCAACAATTCTGCATGTTTATTGACAATTAAATTCAACATAACATCAACATTTAACTCGTGAGGGTGACCTTGTTCGTCGTCTTCCTCGTCAATTATCGCTTCTTCGTCGTCTTCCTCTGGATGTTGTTCCAGGAATATCTCACTGACATCTGTTTGCTGATATTTCCCATTTTTAAACCATCGGTAATTTAAGTTATAATTCCGATCAATTCCCAATTCAACAAATGATTTAAAGCTCTTTGACAAATAATGACTACTCCAATAGTTCACTATTAGGTTGTTTCTACCAATTGTATAATTCAAATCAATATTGTTTCTCCATTTACTATTAACCATCAATTGTTTAATCTGTTTGGCTAAAAGATATAATTTAAAACACATGGAATATTTATGAAGAACTTCATACACTTCAAGTAACGCCGTCTTACTGCTACTGAATATATTGTTTATAATCTTTTCTAGTTTCTTGTATGATTTCACGGGTAATTTCGTGGAAATATTATGCGATATAGTTAAAGTTTCTTGATTTATTCCAAATAAAAACTTGAAATCAATCAAATAAAACGGAGATGTTTCACTTATAGTTGTTATAACAACTTGATACTCATTTGGAACAGTTATATAACATTTCCCATGTTTAATTTGATAATTTATATTAACTCGAACTGGTAATTCTTCTTGATCCATAAGCGCAAACCGAACCGTCAAGATCAAATTCAATTCTTGTAAAACTTGCAACACTTTCTCATTGGACAACTTTTCTTGACTCTGTTGTAAATATCCATAACTTTCCAATTGTGGTCGTTGATTATACAACACTTGTAAACTGGTAATCAAATCAGAATTAGGCAACTTAGTTCCATAGTTAAATTGACTATTACCAAACTCTTGGTTCATAGTATACACCAATTGATCATAATTAAACTCTAGGCCTCTCAAGTAGTTAAGCAAATCAATTAATTTGGAAACATCTTGACTGTTGCTACACCATTTAACCACAGTATACAACTTGATCAAATCTTGTCGAAGAGAAATTATCAATTCAAGAAACTGTTTCTTCCTCTTAATGTCGTTGGATTGGTCTACCGCAAGGTTCTCTATGGCTGTGGTGAATTGTTTGTATGCTTCTTGGGTGTGAATATGAATGATTGTGGATAATGGGATTATATTGGTGGTTATATGGTCGAGGGGTGGAAGTTTCCCTGGGGGTGACGACTGTGACTGTGTCTGTACCTGCTTTCCGTTGATATCTTCATTCATCTTGTGCATCTGTAAGTTGTCATGTACAGAATGTAGTGTTTTGGCGGGCACCCTGGTGAGTTGTTTGCACGTTTACTTGTGTTGTCTGGATTGGTGCTGTCTGGGTTTTTTCTCTCATATTCTTTTTTTTTTTTCGCTGGTTTAAGGAGGGGTGTTGCGACATTTGTTCGTGCGACATTCCAGACAAGAATGTGTTGCAAATTCAAACAACCTTTACTTGTAAACTATCCAAGGTAAACTAGACTAACTTGACAGAAGTTAATCCAGATGATATACTCCACTTCTCATGAAGAATATATATATGATTCTTTTTGAGAAGTTAAATTAACTGGTGCTTCTTGCCGCCGAGAAATTCACTGTTTAGACGTTCCTGCCAAATTTGGTCTGCTGTCTAGATTTTATATAGAGAATATCCCTACTCTGCTCCTGTAAGATCTACAATTGGCTTCATCTCTTCGACACGTTTACACATTTCTATATTAATTTATACACGTTAGCTTCGTTTAAATACAAGGATTACCCGCTAACTTTCATTACAGTATACGCTCTTCAGCTAATCTAACAATATCATCATGAACCCCCAGTTTAATCCATTCAAACCCTGGAGTCTTTATTAACTCAACCACATCAATTCGTTTATCCTTTCTAACAAGTAATAATTCCACCACCAGTTTCAATTGATTCACAATCTTCTTTACATCAATTGGGATTTCCTCATCATGTAAATAATTATAAACTTTTACCCAATGCCAATCAATAGTGGCAATTCTATGGGCTACACTATTCTTACTTCTCTTCCGTTTAAGTACCGAGGGTGAAATACTGGGGGAATTTGTAGGAGGTGGAGATATATCAAATGGTAATCTATTCTCCAACATTGAGAATATGACCACTGCAACTGACCAACTATCACTTAATTTCCCATTATATTTCGTACCTAAAAGAATTTCTGGCGATATATAATCTTGAGATCCACATCTAGTGGTTAACAATTGTTCATCATGAGTTAATCGTTTACTTAGACCAAAATCAGACATGTTTATCACGGGACCAGCACTGATATTGGAGAAATCTTGGTCTAATAACAAAATATTCTCAAGTTTTATATCTCGATGGATTATATTTTGATTATGTAAAAACGCAACTGTAAGGATCATTTCGCATACTATTCGTTTGATAAAATACCAATAATTATAACTATACCCTGACAGTTTATGTTGCACTAAAAATTCAAGTAGGTTACCACCTTGACAGTAATTTAAAAAAATTAATTGTTGATTATGTTTCTGTTCAAGTTGGGCATACTCTTGACGCGTCACTTCAACTTCCTCTTCTTCTTCAAACTCTCGTATGTCTTCATTAAACGTTATGTCATAATCAACAAGACTAGTTATACAAGGATGATAACTAATATGATATAATACATTCAACTCTCGTAAAACAAACGATTTAAAATTATTTACATGTTCACTAGGAATAGTAATAATCTTAATTGCCACCAATTTGTGATCTTCCGATTCACCTAATATTACATTACTAAAATTACCAACACCCAACTCCTTGACAAACTCAAATTCAATACCTAACGCGGAAAATCTCGTACTAAACCATTTTGAACTTTGAGGGAGAATCGGAGATGTACTGGGAGTAATTGGCGAACTACCACTAGTAGTAGTACTAGTTGTCGCCGTGGTCGCCGTTGTAGATCTCTCAGGGTTGCTTATATATCGTTGTTTTTTCTCATTCAAACTATGATGTCTTGATAATTTATATTCACTGACTATACGCGACACTGGTGGGGGTGGCGATAACATACGTGGCTGACTAAATGTTTCTCGCAAAGGAGGGGTTCTAATACTTGAATTATAGAATGACTCATTGATTATTGGGGTAGGTAATTGGGTTATATGTTCAAAAGCCGTGCTACTACTACTGCTCATACTACTTGTTGGTGAACTTGTGAATGGTTCTCCTAATTGATCGTTTGCCAACGGGACTTTTATTTGAAGGTCCTTACCATGACGTTTCACCACGGGGGAAATAGGATGATGATATATATTTGAACTCATAATTGAAATCTGGGGCAGCACTCACACCTCTATGACTAATCCATACAAACGTATACAAATATTAAAAAAAATTTTTCGCTTGTGAAATGGCTTCCCTGTTTGGCGGGAAATCTTGGGTTGAGTTGTTGGATCGGGGGTTGTCTTTCCTTTGGGGGGGGTTTTGGCTATGGTCGTGTAATATGTATAAAGAAGGATTTTTTTTTTAAAAAAAAATTTTTAAAAAAGAAAAATCTGGACTTTGCAACAAGAAAATTCTTAATGACCTCAATTACGATTTCACTTTGGTGATAAAGCTACTTACTCGTGGCTGAAATTTAGGTTTTTTGAGGGGGTGTATAGTCTAAAAAAAAGAAAAGTGGGTATGTTTCCTCCTCTTTCTTTTGATGTTGATGATGTTTTGTTGTTTATATGACCACAACAACCGTGGGAATTATTATGAAGAAAGCACGAGTTAAGCACACAAAATAACTTGATGAAAAAATAATATTTGTCATTTATTTTTTTTTTTTTTTAATTTAAATAATGACCAGCGGATTTAATTATTATTTCTTTTTCATATCTTGGGATGAGACAAGAGGAATTACAATTTTACAATAAGTTAACCTTATCAATTCAACTTAACCCGTTCAGTTGCGAGTTGCTCAGTGCGCTGTAGTATATATGAACACGTAGTTAAAAAAACGGTGTTTTCATATCCCGGCGAATCACAGTTTTTTTTACCCCACCAAAGGTTTCATATGCAAAAGAGGCTGAAGATCTGAACAGCTAGACCCAAAAAAAATCTCTTTAATGTCTTGAAATATGGTATCCCTAGCAACCATATTTCTGTAACTTTGCTACTGCTCGCGTGTAATCTTCTATATCTACTTTGTACTTACTTACTTTATATTATTTGTCGCAAATAATAAAAATGTAACATGGGAATAGTATCGCAATTTTCATTATATTTTTAATTTATTTTTTTTGCCTTTTTTTGTCTTATTGGAAAATCGCGCATCTGCTAGATTGTTCTTAATTAAGTTTGTGTTGAGATTTAATTGTTAAAAAGTAATCGATAATTGTTGTCCATTATTAACACCTACTAGATAAGCACTTTTTTTTCTTGATTTGGGTTTGTGATATCCTATCTGGGGAATTTGATTTACGAAATGGGCAATTCTTTGTGTTAAGAATATGCCTAATAGATACCAACAAGTGATGTTCTGGAATAAGATTTACGAAGATGGTAAAGCTTTTCTAGTTCCTATAATATTCAAACTGGTATTGGCATAGGACGCCTGATACATGAAAAGTAAGAAATGTTGGAATGGCTGGTAGATCAACTCTTGATAATTTCTTTATATAAAAATAATCACATTTCTGCCAAGAACTTTTTACCAAGAATTTTTTCGCCTAATTAAATTTCCAAATTGAGGTGATTTATACTTACGAGTAACGTAAATTTTTTGACAGATCAAAATCGAATGATCTATAGGTCTGGCCAGTACTTACTGATTGCAAAATGTTAACCTCTAAGGAAATGCAAAACTGTTTTCTTGGGAACTAACCTTCACCTGTTGGTATTCTGTTAAAGGGCTGGATGAGCTTCGCATGAAGTTTTTGCATGGATCGTTCGATCTAACTAACCGGCTAGGTTGTATGGACAACAACTTGGAAAGCGAAGAACGAAGTTTTTTATTTGAACACAGATTCAAGTTTGACCGACTACAAATATCAAAATTAAAATAGGTGTATATCTGAAAGCGCAATCTTAGTAGGCAAAGCTCTCCTGGTTTACTCTATATAATCTTACCCACTTTAGGTTATAACTTATTTTTAATTGAGTTTATCTTGCTAAATAAAGAAAATTTGCAGCCATTGGATTTTAAATTTCTTCAGACAGAACATTATATATAAGGTATAGTGATGAATATCCCTTGAATTGTTGATATTAGGATCTAATAACCAGAAATACCGGGTTTGGTTATTGGTTCTTATCATTCAATTACTATAGAAAAGATTGCAGTAGATTGGAAAGAAAATGGTAACTTTGATTAATATCTGATTTACTTGCATGATAGTATAACCATTCATATTTTAGATTACCATCTTATAGTAACAATGTGAACTGAAATGACTCAATATTGTAAGTAAAGAAACAACTTGAGCACAGACAAAAAATTTACCAATGACAATAGAACAAACACCCAATTGATTCTTTTAAGCTTGGGTTAAAGCTTTTAAAAACTCTCCCAATCTTTCATCGTAATAGTTCCGCTCCAACATTGCCTACTCTCTGGTACTATCAGGTTTCTTGAAAGTCTGATACAAATAGATCTATGAATGATCTTTCAACTCTATTACTAGGATCATGTGTGTAATCCATTCCAATATTCTACACGAGTGAATCGCACCCCTTATTCGATCTCTAATTTGATTATTGCAAGCCATTCTTCTAACCATATCCTTTCCCTTACTAAATTACATATAGTCACGTGTTGCCAGCTTTTGTTTTTTTTTGAACCAAAACACACGACCTTGTTGTCTACCAGTTTTTTCAACAACCTTTTTTTTTATACGTGGCTGTAAAGTTGACGACACTACACTTTCATAGAGACATATACATACAGCATGAGTGGTACAGGTCCACCGTATAACAATAGTGAAAGTTCATTCCATAGATTCAATGATCTGCCCTATTTGCAATATCAACAACCAAGACAGCGTCATCATTCTAATGCTCGTAGTTCAATAAGTCAATATTCAAAACAACATGAATTTGGGCAAGGGAATTCGTATGGGTATGATCAACAGGAATTACATCAACAATCGCATCAGCAGCATCAGTCGCACCAGGGTCAACCACCACAACAACGTCATCGTCCTACTCAATCGCATAGTACAGCTACAGGACACAATCCATATCAACCTAGTCAACCCAATAACGATAATGGTCAAGATTTGGATTTATTGTTGGATCAAGAGTTAGATGCATTGGTTAGTAATGATGGTGGTGATGATAACGATGGTCAGAGGGAACACCTTGACAATTGGATGAGTCAACAACAACAACATGTTCCTCCTCAGCCACAACAAGAACAAGGGTATGAAGAACAAGGGTATGAACTGCGATTTGAAAGCACCGAAGTTCATAATGAGCATCAGGAACATCAACAGGCTTATGAGGAAGTTCCATTGGAAGAAGAAGTGCATTATCAACAGAGTAACCCTTATGCGCCACCCAAGGCATATGAACCTGAACGTGACCATTCACAAGATACTCAGGAGAATCCATATGAGCCTCCTGCTCAACAATATGAGGTTAGCCACGCTGTAGATTCACATGAGCATTTTTATCAACCTCCTCAAGCGGAACAAGAATATCAAACTTTTGAAGAGCATGGGTATCAGTATGATCATCAACAACAACCAGCTGAACAGTTTGAAACGCATGAGCAGAATTTAGAACAGCATGAGCAGCATTTAGAACAGCATGGTCAATTTGAACAACCTGAACAACCAGCTGGTCATGAATTTTATCAACCTGAACAGCATCAACAGCATCAATTTGAAGAAGTTGAGCACCAACAACCTGAACAACATGAACAATCAGAACCAATTGATCACGAGTTTTACCAGCCAGAACAGCATCAACAGCATCAATATGAACAACACGAGCAACATGAACAACATGGACAACCCGAACAGGCAACTGAGCACGAGTTTTATCAACCAGAACAGCAACAAGAACATGAGCAACCAGCTGAGCATGAATTTTATCAATCAGAACAATATCATCAAGAACCACCTCAACAGTCTTTTCAACAACCTCATCAACCTGTTTTTGAACCTAAAGCATTGGAACAACAGTCAAGTCAAGTGCTTGAACAATCAACCCCAATGGAACAAAAGCATAGTAGCAAATTAGAAGATTTATTTGCCAAAGAAGGTTCAGATGATTTCCTTGATATTGTAAGTCCGCAAGGTCCGAAACCCGCTGAAACACCAGCTGCATTAAGTAAATTTGCTGATCTTGTATTAGACGATGATTTATTATTGGATGATGAGTTTTTAGATGAAGAAATAACAGTTATTCAAACGGCTGCACCTCAAGTTGAGTCTCAGGAACAACCACAGAAAGTTACAGCTGCTCTGCGTTATCAACCGCCAGTACAACAAGCACAACCGGTACAACAACAACATTATCAACAACCACAACAACAATATCAACAGCCAACTCAACCAGCGTTACCCCCTGTTCAACCAGCTATTTCTCAACATCATTCATATGTACCTAATTCAACTGTAAAGCCCAACTATGTAGTTACACCCCATAGACAACCAAGCAATGAATTTGTTAAAAATCTTGAGGAATCTAAAAAGAAACATGATGCATATGATTTCCCTGACACATTGATTCACCAAACTATTAAGCCAGCACCAAGACATGTTACATCAAATAAGTATGCTCCAGGAGGAGATTCAAATGTAGTTCCACCTCCACCAGGTCAAGCACCAAGTTCTTTACAACAATCAGTGGCACCAGAAGTTCCTGCTCCAAAGTCATTTTTTGAAGAATTGCCAATAGATTTACCCCAACCAAGTAGAGCGGCAAGACCAGTTGCATTACCAGTGAAACATCAACCTCCAGTCCAACAGCAGCAACTACCCCCACCAACACAAATTGCTCAACCACAGGCACCACCAGTGAATCCCTACAAGCCTAAATCGGGAACATCGCCTATTGTTCATCAGCAAATGCTTCAACAACAGCCTTTATTGCCTAAACCGCCAGTGCCAGCAGTTATGGGAAATTCATATCTTCCTCAACAATTACCACCACAACCAGTTTATAGACGTTCACTGACAAATGCTTCTGGCGGATCTTCATATAATCAATCACCACAACCAATGTATGCTCCACCAGCAGGACCACCGGCACCACCACCACCAGCGGCTCATGGATATGCACCACAATCAACCGGTCCAACACCACCACAACCTTTCCCCTTAGTTTCTGGTGCATCAATGTCTGGCTCAATTGTACCCCAGCCAGTTAGTCGTCAAACTACAATCAATACCAATGTGGTCCGTACTCAGGGTAGTAATTCAGTTACAAGTCCATATGTTCCGAAAGCTGGTCCTTATGCACCACAAAGTCAAAGCCAAAGAACTCATTCTCGTACCGGTTCATTAGTAGTTGGTGGTAGAAGTGGTGGCAAAGAAGGGAATCCATATGCGCCAGTTTTACCTCCAGTAGATTCAAATTATGCACCACATCAACAGCATGGTGAGTCATTATTACCTCCAGCAAGAACAAGAGGATTTTCAGGTGCTTCTAGAAGTGGGAATATTTATAATAAATCACTTGGAAGGGTAATGTCAAATGAAGAACTTATGCATCGTCAATTTCCTATATTCAATTGGAGTAGTTCACAAAATGTCGTGTCGGTTATTCCTAGGGTCCATTTTGATCAACCACCAATTGTTTCTGTTAAACTGGTTGCCCAAGTTTTACAACATGATCGAGAAATTTATTCTGAATTCCCTGGTCCTTTAACCAAGACAAAGACTAAAAAGAAAGATATTGAAAAATGGTTGCAAATTTCTACCAATTATTTAGCCAGAGTTAACAACAAGCCCGATGAAGCGTTATTGAATCAAGTATTGTTACAATTGATTAAACATGATGGAAATGTCAAATCACCCGAGTTTTTACGTGGAGTATGTCTGATTTTAAACCCAGGAGTCAATTTTGAAGCTTCTGATTTACCAATTTCCGGAATTGTGGGTGTAGGAGCCACTAATGCATATAGATTAGATAACTCTGGTATTAATACCGTGTTCAGTTTAATTCAAGCTGGCAATTTGGAAAAAGCCCTTGAATTTACCATATCTCGTGGAGATTGGGCATTAGCTTTAGTAGTGGCTAATTTTAGTGGACCTGAAAGATTTGCAAAAGTTGCTTCAGAATATGCTCGTAATAGTTTCCCCTTTCAAAAATCAAATAATAAAGTCATGCATATTATGCCGATTATTTTAAAAGTTATTGCCGGTAATGTACAAAGTGTAATTGAGGATTTAACCGCGGTTGCAAATGAGGGTGAATATGCTAATTTACATTGGCGAGAAATTGTATCTACTGTGGCTATAAGTGGATCAATCAAAACTGGAGAATTTTTAGTTGAATTTGGGAAATTCTTGAGTTCACAATATCATAATCAAATTGGATGTGATGTATCATATATTTTGGCGGGATTATCATTTGGCAAACATGCTTCATTTATGGTTTTACTTTCAGGAGAACATTCAATGTATACTCAAATTTATGAATATATTTTAACATGTCAAGCTAACAACAATATGCCACCAGTACCATTCCCCCATTTATTATCTTTGAAATTGAAACATGCATCTACTTTGGCGGATTATGGTCTTTTAAATGAAGCTCAAAAGTATGCTGATTATATAAATAATGCTATCAAGACAATGGGTAACAAATCACCATATATTAGTCCTAATTTAGTATCAGAGTTTGAAAAGTTATTAGAACGTGTAAATGAATCTGGATCACTTGGTGAACTGGGTTGGTTTGGTGGTAAAATGGGTAAAGTTAATTTTTGGGGACAAATTGATAAATTTATTGTGGGAGGAAATGGAGATGATACAAATGTTAAGAAATCAGGCGATAATGGAGTCTTTAGTAAATTTAGTCCCTCTGTTTCAAGAAACACTTCAACGGTTGATTTTGGAGCAATGCAAAGTAATAATTATAATCTGCCAATGACGAGAATGTCTGATCAATTTGGTTCACAACAACAACACTTCAGTTCTGTGTCGTCTGCTCCTTCTAATAGAAAACCAACACTGGGTTATCCTCCTCAACTTCAATCTTTCCCCTCACATGGATCTGTGCCTACATTGAACAAGTATTCCCCAGGTCAACCACATCAACAAACACCACAACAAGTAAAGGGTCCTCAGAAATATACTCCAAGTAATTCTTCACAACATAGTCTTCATGAACAACCGATTGAACATAAATTAGTGGCTCCTCAAGAAACTCAAGTAAAGAATCATTCTCCACTTGCTCAAAAGCAATCATTAATGTATGGTCATCATCAATATGGGTCATCTACCTCGATTTCCAGTCAATCTAGATATCAACCGAATACAGTACATCACCTTGAATCATCTGAAGTGACGAATGAAGTAATTGCACCACCACCGCCAGCAAAGAATAGTCAAAAAGTTCCACCTGAGCGTATTGATGAAGTTCCACCAAGAAGACAAAGCAACGAGGCGCCACCACCAAGAAGACAAAGTAATGAAGCTCCACCACCAAGAAGACAAAGTAATGAAGCTCCACCACCAAGAAAGCAGAGTCATGAACTACCACCAAGAAGACAAAGCAATGAATTTACAGGGAAGAGACATTCTGTTGGAGAATTACCACCACCAAAGAAACAATCAGTAGGAGAGGTTCATCATGAAGATATCCCACCACCACCACCACACAAGAAACTAGTTGAAGAAGTAGCACCACCACCCCCACATAAGAAATCTGTTGAAGAAGTAGCACCACCTCCACCACACAAGAAATCTGTGGATGAAGTGGCACCTCCTCCACCGTCACCACCACCACATAAGAGAATGGAGTCTGTAGATGAAGAACTTCCACCTCCAATTAGGAAACCGGTTGAAGAAGCAGTTACTCTTGAGAAAGAAGAACAAGTAGAGGAAGAACAAGATGAATATAAACAGGAACACGAACAGGATCTTCAGCTAGAACAAGAGCAGGAACATGAACATAAAGAACACCTGGATAAAGAACAAGCACCTGCGCCACCACCACCAGGACCTCCCAAGCCAGTAAAGTCTGCACCACCGAGAATCAATCCTTATGCTCCTAATGCCAATGTCAAACCAAAGGTTTCGAGAAACAAATATGGTCCTCCTTCAGATAATCAATCACATTCAAGACAACCAGAGGAAACAAGGGAAGCGCCTTCCAATTTCGATATGTATTCATACGGAGGATATCAAGCAGGATCACCTAATAAAGAAGAACAAAAGCCAGTATCCACAGTTGAAGTTAAACAAGAGGATGAACAAAAGGAACAAGAAAAGGAAAAACAACGTTCAAGGGACCCTACGAGAAATATCCCCAATGTAGATGATAGTTTTGATGGTCTTATACCTAATACAGGTTCAAACTCTCAATTACAAACTCCAAGACCCCATCAATTAACATTGAATCAATTTGCTGGTCCAAATGTAGAACACACTCCAGCTTATCAAGAACCATCTAATCAGAAATTTGGGTTCGATGGATTCCCAATTCCAGGATCTCCTGAATATACCACTAGAGCTAATTCAGTCATTGGTGGTAATCCACCACCTTCAGGGCTTTTTTCATCTCGTCTTTCCCAATCTCAACAAAGTCAAATGTATCAACAGTATGAGGTTGAAGATGATACCGTCAAAGATTATGTGCCTATAGCTGAAGATGATGATGAGGATGATGAAGATGTGAAACTTGCAAAGAAAAAACTTCAGGAAAAAGCTGCTAAATTGAAGAAACAACAAGAGCATCAACAAAGACAACAGCAACAACAACATCGTGGTAAGGGAGAGGATGGTCGTTGGTTCAATTTCTTGGGTAAGAATAATGATGGTAAACCTAAACCTACTAGGGCCAATTTAGGTGAAAAAGAAAGTTTGTTTTATTATGATGAAGAACGTAAACGATGGTTAGACAAGACTAAACCAGTTGAAGAGCAATTGAAAGAAGCCGAAACTCCACCACCTCCAATGATGAAGAAAAAAGCTCCTAATGGGCCCTCGCCTCTTGCTGGACCTCCAACAACTAGTACAAGTGGTGCTGGTGCTCCAGCTCTCCCCTCTGGTGCTATAGGTAATCCTACTCGTTCCGGACCTCCCAAGGATAGTGGAGCAAATCCTGAAGCAGGTGGTAGTGCGCCACCACCCAAGACAAACACAACCAGTTTGGCTACTGCAAATTTAGATAATTTATTGGCAATGTCAGCTGCTGGATCATCATCAAGTAGACGCGCAAAGAGAAATACAAAGAGAACCCGTGTTAATGTTTTGGAATTATCATCTTGAGACTCACAGTGGCTTATTTTGTGATTGTTTAAAAAAATTTAGGTTTTATAAAAAGATAGTAGAGAAAATGTATATTAAAAATTTTGTAAATAATTTTGTAATATTGTAGAAGTTACATTATGAAGCAAGGCTTGTAGATTGTAATCTTTATTATTCTAGAAAGTTGATCATTCAGCCCCGTAAAAACTTTCTAAAAAATATTTCAACGTAATCTATAATTAGAACCCCACATTTTCTTTTCTTTTTTTTTGCAACAGTTCTGAAAATAGAAAATTTCCCAAAGCCATGTTGGTTGCTAATTGTTTATTTTACGTGGATTCTGTTGCTAAGTTTGGTCAGTGCTCGACAGAATACGACGGGGGATAATGTTGGCCGTGTATATTTAGGAAGTATATTTATACGACAAGAGTTCCCTCAAGAATCTTCTTCACGTTACTATCATCAACAAGGCACAATGCTTAGTTACGTTCCATTATTTTTCTTTGCAGGTCTCACCTATGGTGAAAGGTATTCAGCTGAACAGCTCGAGTACTCTTCACAAACCTATTCAACTTCTGACAAATGGACCAACTCTTCTTCGGTTTATAAACCTACAACTGTCATATTTACTACATCCACAACTTTGAAAGAACATTTAAACCAGAATACTTTCCCAATCCCCAACTGTAATCAGGTGCCTATAACCACTTCTACTGCCCTAGTTTATGTTCCAATTACCAAAACGGAAATAGTCACAGAAACCACGACAGTTGAATTGCTGACATCTATCAATAATACCAACGAATCTAGCAGCGAAGGAGTTGTTGAAGTCAAAGCTGGAACTAGCTCTACTCAATATGATTCTACCAGTGATGTAGTTACTGTTGTCATTTCTACTCAAGATGAACAGAATAGACAAGGAGATCTTACTACGACTATTTCTGCCGGTATTGATAATGAAATTACTCAACGAGTTTCAACCTATACAATTGTTAGTTTAAAACTTCAAATATCTTCGATTGCAACTGAGCTTGTTCAAAATGGACACGCTAGTCCTGTTGCTACCACTAGTATAACCACCACAACTGACATCAAGAGCCCAGGTTTATCAAGCATTGCAAGAAGTCAAGGAAGCTACTCAAATTCAACCAGTACCACTACTCAAAGTTTTCAAAATACTACTACTACAGTAGGAATTGATAGTCAAAGAAGTGCAAATGTGTCTAGCACCAATGTTACAAAGACACAGGTTGATCAAAGAAGTTCTTCTATTGCACCTATTATCACATCTACCATTAAAATAGAGTCTAGCATTTCAGGCAACCATATTTCAAACACTACAAACATATCAAGTAATTTTAGTATCTTGGTTACTGCTACAATTAACAGTCAGAGTGTTAGTTCAACCACTTCTGGTTTTGCAGCTACTGCAAGTGGTTCAACTATTAGTTCAACAAGTGTTCAAGGCATTCAGAGTAGTTCCGATACACCTATTAATGTTGTTAGTGGTAGAAGCTGTGTGAATTGTACTGTTAGCTATACTCTAGCAACTCAAGCTCCTACTGCTGAAAGCACTACTATTCAGCCAACTCAAAGCACTTCATCTTCTTTTCCAGCAAGTGTTCCAGCCATTTCAACTTCTTCCAACTATAGCTCAGCTAATCAATCAGGTCAAGTTGGGAGTTCTACAGCCACTCTTAGTGGCCAGGGAGAAAACGGCGCCACCAGTAGTACAACTAGCACCACTTTGGCAAGCAGTATTGGTGGTAAAGAGGGTAATGTAGGCTCATATGTTACTAGTTCTAGTACTATTGATGGTGGTATCGGTGGCCAAGGTGGGAATGCTGAAACTTTTACTACTAGTACTAGTTCTACTGCTGAATTTACTGGTGGATCTGGGGGACATGCTACCACTGCCATTACTACTACAATGCTGGGTGGTCAAGGTGGAGCGGGAGGAAACGCTGGATTATTTGGAACAAGCGGTGGTACTGCGGGTGGTGAGGGAGGAAATGGAGGCAATGGCGGCAATGGTGGTATACTCTTTAGTAATGGTGGCAATGGTGGTAACGGCTATTTTACTGTTAGTTCTAGTAATCAAGGTGGTGCTGGTGGTGCTGGTGGCAATGGCGGATTACTCTTTGGCAATGGAGGTGATGGTGGTAGTGGATATTATACTGTTAGTGCTAGCGATCAAGGTGGTGCTGGAGGACGAGGTATTTAGACTGAATAGTCTAGATATCATTGATGACCATGCATTCTGTTAGGAAGAGTTAGCTAATAGTAACTTGAATCTGAGTAGATTCGATTCCTGAATCCATAAAGGACTTCAATTTTGAAACAAATCATCTGGAGTCATGCTACTTTGTTAGCGGTATACATAGATAGATAGATTAAAATAAAGTTAATACAATTGCCATGTTTCATTTATGACTACAGATTTTGTTTGGGTATCACCGTATGACATTATGGCCAATCATTACTCTTACCCCCTACTCGAATGCTCCTGTTGCCTCGAACATTAGTTTTATAATTGCAAACCATGCTTCTTATCATGATCCCTGTAGTTCCTCAAAGCGCTGGTAAACCCACTTTCGCTCACCTTCCTAGAACTTTCTTAGGCAAATATCCCAGAAGAGTTGTGCCAGTGATCAAACATATTCCCAAGGGCCCCTACAGAACATATTGTACTCTATAAATGGCCCCCGCTTTTTCGTGTGTGTACCTAGTCTTTAACCTTTTTTGCCCACGAATTGGGCCAACGACGACGACAAGGAAGTGGAGCGCTTACTCGATGTGTGCCTGATCTAAAAACAACTGTTTAAGAGGTTAACTTTCGAGATAATACATTTTTCCTAACAATACAGAGGCATTGTATAAAGAGATAGGAGTCTACTGCTTATTTTTGCGCACTGGGGAATTGTGTAGTAATTTTTTTTTTCTTCTACTCATGTACATTAACTATTTAGGTTATTCAACAAATACTTAATAAAATTAATCTACACGCCTCCGTGACTTTGGTTTGGAGGGACTACCAGATATTGAGTGGGTTCAAAAACCTTTTATAAGTTTTCTATGCAAAGTCATTGTATAGAAATGTGAGATTCTCCTATCAGGACTACTCACTAAAACCACCCACTCCGATTCCTTCTTCAGCTATCTTTTGTAGTAAACGTCAAATAAATTCACGTGATCAACTTAATTGGGGATTTAATACTCCGCAGTCGGAGTTCTTCCCGAAGTCCGAATTATTATATTGAATTTCCGTTGAATTCAGTTCTCGGAAAAAGAATCTCCGTGTATGAACCTCTTTTGGATTTGATCTAGACCTTGAAAGATTCCCCACTTTGGAACTTAGAATTTTATTCACATTTATGTCCCCCACATGAAGGTTCCGGTTATACGATGGAAAAATTATACCGCTTAATGTCCGCGGTGTTTCTTTATTTTAGTTTATACGCGTACAAAATGAGGAGGAGAAGATTTCCTTTCCACCTTGTTTTTTTTAAACTTACCCTTTTCCCTATAAGATTATCATGTGCGCAATTTGGTAATTTGTTTCTTTTTCTTTCCTTTTTGTAGATTTTTAGAGAGATTTCAAACTTTCACACCCCTCGCCAATTTTTTCCCGCTGGTCCTCAATATATCTCCCCTCCCCGCCTTATTTTTCCCCACAGAAGCGCGGCACAGCCAAAGTAAAACCAAGCTTATCACTAGAATGGTAAAATATCCCAACCCATTTTGATAAATGTAAAACAGCGAAATCACATGGAGGGGTTATATTTTCTCCTGATAAGGGAGAGTTCTCTGATCCCCCAGCTCTCCACATCTTGTTTTGATATCCCAAGAAGTTGTAAATCGTGAAAGTCCGAGGGGTTTGTCCGCGCTTATGAGATTGTATGCAGGTTCGAGATAATTACATAGAACGGAGGTCTATTAGCCGCGGAGGTTATTTTGATTGCAATATCAATCATTATCGTATAAGCGAATTACTATTATTTATTACTTACTATTACTTTTTATATAACCCAAAAAAATAAGAACCCCAAGAAATGAAACCAATAATTAACCAAACACTTTGTCTTACTTCTGTTTATCATAAACACAATCAGACTTTTTCTTATTACATCCTTCGCATTTATTTAATGTAGCATTAAAAACGCATCTAACTTTTCTCTTGCGACATGAACCACAAGATGATTTGCGACCAGCGACAAATTGTTCATCTGAAAGTTCCGACTTTACTGGAGCAACAACAATAACAGGAGTGATTGGTTTCAGTTGTTGTGGTTGTGCAATGTTCTGGATTATAGCTGATTTCTTTTCGACGGCTTTCTTCTTAATTACGGGTTTACTCTTTTTGATCACAGGTGGAGCAACGGTAATACTGCTAGACAGCAGTCTCTTGTTATTCATTATATCTTCTTTGGTGAATCCTTTGGAGAAACAACAAGGTAATTGCTTCAAGGTACAACTATGACAACTCTTAAATTTAATTAACTTATCATTAGTGACAATTAAATTAAATTCATTATCAATAGTAATAGATTGACCTTGACCAAGTAAACGTAATTGTTCATCCAGGACAAGATTTGGATAATAATCTGGGACAGATTGTAATCCATTTTGTTTAATGACAATGGTGATATCAGCATCACATTTAACTTTTCTTAATCTACATGAATCACAACTTGGACCTAATCTTTGTCTTCTCTTTGTCCTTGCTTTCATAATTGGAGATGAAGCTGGGGTTGAAGACATTGAAACAAGCGAAGAACTTGAGGCACTGGAAGGTAATGATGATATTGCCGAGGTTAAAAGACCCAACCCATGATGATTTGGAGATGGATCTAATTTAATTAAATTTGATTCGGTAAGATTATGGTAATTTTGAGTTGGAGTTATGGAACCACTAAGGATAGGCTTGGTGGTATAGTTTGAAGTGAAAGTGGATGGTGGTGGTAATATAACCTCATTTGAGTTGTGATAGTGATAATGATGAATTGGTGGTAATAATGACGACAATGGGGGTAACGATATTTGCTGCGTTTGGTACTTTGCAAAGGTGTTAGGAGTGGTACTACACTGGCTATTGTGTACGATCGAATATGACAGAAGATCAGACATAATTGCTTTAAGTCAAATAGTAATTTTAACAGACAGCGAAACCAAGAAAACGGCAAATGTCTTTTCAGTTATATATTTATATATTTTTTTGCAATTGCAAGTTTTTTTTTTCTTTTTTGTTTTTGGGAGTTTAAAAATACCCCTCTTTAACCAGGAATTACACACAAAGCCTGTTTTCCCCCCTCCTCTCCTCCAAAAATACAATGCAAAGGTAATGAATAATGCGTCCACACAAAAATGAATCTCCGTACACCTGAACGATGTTGAACGATATTGAACTCCGGAGACATTCTCCGATGTGCGAACGGGTCTGCTCGATTTTGTCTCATTAATTTATTTCCTTCTTCTCCGGGTTGCTATGGAACCATGGCTAAATACTGATATTTTTGTTTTATTAGATCATATGGTAGGGTTAGCAAACCATTTTTTTCATGTTTTTCGATTTATCTCCTCCCTTGATTCCCCTCTCTCTGCCATAAAACTTTAAAATAAAATAAAAATTAAAAAATCTCCAATCTCTACTATCAAGTAAGGAATGCGAGGTGGGGGATTGAAAGATTGGTTTTAGACTATTCCGAGATTTTGATCAAAGGTCTGCTTGGTTGTTATTCGATGTATCCATCTCATCCTTTTCCGAGTTTTTGGATTTAACAAAGGAAAACCTCGGAACAAATTCCGTTTGATGGGCGGATTCCACAAATGGTGCCAGAACAGAAAGAATGAAACAGGGAGAGAACGAAAAAAGAGGCAAAAGTCCGTCATATCAGGAAGACTCACGAGACAGCCTTAAACAACAAAATTATCCGGCTGCACGGAAAATATCGGAAACTTTTTTTTCTCATATTTTAAAAGAAAATCAAATATTTTTTTTTTCGATTTGATCAAGTCCGAGCGAAAGGAAAGTGGGAACGATTTGTAATTTATTGTTACAATGGGCCAATCGCATCCGTAGCTAGGAGGGGAATCACCTTCTACAGCTTATAGTTAACTATCGGAATACACTTAATTTTAACAAGCTTGTACGAGATAATAAATAAATGTAGAAGTTTATTTAATCACTAATATTCATCCTCGGACTATAGTTCCGTTTCGGAGTATAGCTAATTTACCATTTCCGTTATGTGAAATATGTCAACAACTTTTTTTTCTTTTTTCTTTTTAGGTTCTCCGAATTCCGAAAAATAAAAAGAAAATTTATTTTACAAGAAGCCGTTGTGATTCTGCATGTGCAGGTCATATTGAGGGGAAGCATATCTCAGAGACTCAAAGTTTTAAAGAAAAAAATATTTTTCTACTCCTCAATTTTTTAACTGTTCACATCACAAAATTGTACGATGAGAATGTGGGCACTTGTACTCTTCTCTTAGCGGTCTAACTCAGTTTACAAATAAAGTACCGCTAGAAAGCTGAAACAATTTCTTGACTTTCCGACCCGCCCCGTCAACTATTGATTGTCTCCGATTTCCCTGTTGTGTAAATAGAAATGTTCGTATCTAGCACACTTTATCTCGTCATTGGAGATCGTAATGAAATTGGTTTACTAACTCGAATTGGGGAAATAAGTCCGAGGTAGTTGAATAAAACGATGAAGCTTAAAGTCCGAGGAAACAACAACAACGACCTTCTTCTTCTCCCCTTCTCCTCTTCATCCTGCTCCGCGCTCTTTACTCACTTTTGGCTTCTCCAAAAAAAAATAACCATTCCAGATTAGACAGGTGTCATTTTGATTCTAAAAGCCTTTCAGTTTATTTTGGATTCCGATCCTGTCACGTGCACGGAATATCCGTTTGTTTTCAAATGGTCTATATTTATCTTGCTATGATCCATATGTATATCCGCTCTATGGATCAGGTATAATGAGCTCTTTTAGTTACGTAGTTTGTTAATATCACTTCCCGCAATGTAACCAGCCGTGAGATAACACTATTTTCTATCAGGTCATGGGACTTAAATAAGAATGAAAGAGGACTGTCGTATAAAAAAGGGGATTTATACTTCAGCTCGCTTGAACCTTTAGAAAATGATTGTATCGTATGATTATGGGGTGCCTTATGGCGTTATAGAAAAAAATAAAATGTTGCAAAAAAATCCATTTATCCTGGATAAAGATCCTGCTTAAAAAATGAGATGATTTATTCAGGGTGTGAAGCTTCCAGGTGAATATTTCCACAAGTTTTCTTATCTACTAGATTTCTACCTCATAAAACAACCCACTCGAATAAGCAGCATGTTTTATACAGGCATGTTCTTTACTAAATCTATTCACAAAAATCTATATCACGTGACCCTGATTTTATTTACCTATGTTCCCAAATAGGAAATATAAAACAAACAAAAGTTCTATCAATCCAAACAACTAAAGTCAAAGAAAAACAAGTGCAAAAGATTCTCTTCCCTTGTATCAAAGAGAAGATTACAGCTTCGTATCTCAGATGGATATGAATATAGATACGGTGTCTATGAACACCCCTACTAAAAGGATCAACCAGTTATCATTGGCTTCACCTCCCGAATATTTAATGAATAGTCCGAGTTCTTCCTCGATTGCAACATGTATGGTAAACAAAGGTTATTCTCATAGGTTAACTGATAATGTACTTTCCGAGTTGGATTCTCGAGCAAATGAGATTTCTATGATGATAAATTCACCACCTTCGAGTAATAGTAGTTCCGAGATTATTTCGACTACAACTTCAAGTTCTAAACCTCGTAGTAATAAACGGTTTAGTATAATTCATATGACTAGATTTAATCAAATGGAATCAATAGCCCAACATTATTCGGTTCACGAAACATCTTCAAGCAAAAGAAGAAGAACTTTGAATGGTAAGGATGAGGTTATTGCTATTCCTATTCCCAATACCAATGAGAACGAGGATCAACGAAAGGAAGAAATTCGAAAAATATCCCCAACAAAGACGACATTTCCCAATAAAATATCCCCTTCGAAGATCTCCCCCTCGAAAGGGTCAATGAATTTACATGCCCAATTACATGAAAAGACTTCACAAGTTACTGATACAGGATCACCTAATAAAGGAAATATAATAACACCTCCTGGTAGCAGGTCGCGTGTTAGTTCTTTGGAGTTATCAGGAGTTAAAAATTTGCAACGGAAACTGTCAATTCCTCAGTTACAACAATACCAAGAGACTTCACATACATTATCTAAGAAGCCTTCAATACCACAATTACAGAAAAAACCCTCCATACCTCAGTTACAAAAGAAACCTTCAATACCCCAACTTCAAAAGAAACCTTCCATACCCCAACTTCAAAAGAAATCTTCGATACCCCAACTTCAAAGGAAATCTTCAATACCTCAACTACAAAAAAAACCATCTATTCCTAATCTTGATAGAAAGCCTTCGATACCCCAATTGTACCATTCAACAACGGTGCTGGCGCAAGCTACAGTTACAACAACCACGGTAACATCTATAAGCACAAGTCTAATGCCACCACCTCCGCCTCCTTCACATACAAATTCTCATACACATTCGCATCCTCATCCCAACCACACAATACAAAGAAAATCTTCAATACCTCAACTACAAAAAATTCCCAATCTAACTAGAGTCAGTCCATCAAAATCTTTAAATCAAACAACCCCAACTGTATTACTCAATTCTACTAATATACCGAAATCTAAATCGGTTACTGTACCGCAACCTTTCTCACTTTACGATAAACCTACAATTTCTTCGTCCCAAAAATCGTTAAATAAATTTCAACGATTTAAAGATAAGTTTAATTAGACTAATATACAAAAAAAAAATACGTAATGTTTAAAATATATTTGATTGTACTTTGATTTCTCCGCCTAAAGTCAAAATTTGACTACCGGACCATTTAGCCCCTGGTTTTAATTCAACCATGGATGAAACATGACCTGGTTCTACACAAAGCATATTCTTCCATCCATCTTTGGGAGTGAAATCAGCCATTCCTGCACTCTTGTTGACCCAGGGATTCCAAACAACCGCATCAGGTAAATTATCTCTATCAACATTAACCAAAACTTTGCCTAATTCAATAATTTGTAACGATTTATCTTGGTGGACATCTTTATATACTCTATCAAATTCTTCATGGAAGCCAATAGCTGGGGCTTTTTCAACATACTCTTCGCCCAAGATCTTGTCAACAACTTGGTGATCAATTAAATTGTTAACCAATGTATCAGTAATATCGGGGATCTTGAAATAAGTATGGAATAACCAATTAAAGTCAAATGATTCATCACCGGTATTTTCTACATCAATTGAAGTAACAAATTTACCTTGAGACAAACTAACAGTAAGAATTAACGTGAAATCATATTTACCATCACCCCATAACTTATATGCTTCAGGATCAACATTTTCCTTACCTAATCCAAATTGAACTGTAATTGGGTTTTCTTGCGTTTGACCAAGAAATTCCCAAGTAGAATTTCTAGCAAACCCATGTTGAGGTAACTTAAAAGTAGGATGAGTTTCATCGGATTGTTTACCAAAAACTGGGAATACCAAAGGAATACCACCTCTAACTGGCTTGGATCCATCCAAATGAGCACCAGTTGACAACCATAATTTTTCTTGAGATTGATTTTCCCAACTAATAACAGTGGCACCGTATTTAAGGATAGTGGCGGAGTTTGTGGAGTCAATTGGATCAGTGATGATAACACGATCTTCTAATTCTTCTACTGGCATGATAAGGAGTGAATTGCTTGTTTTCCGACAATTGATACCTTAAAAACGTGGTAAAGCATAAATTTCAGAAAAAAAGCAAAGCAACACACCGTTTGACGTGGTATTTGTATTGTATGCAGGACCTTTTAAAAAAGCCTAGAATAGTTAAACGCAGCTAAAAGTGGGAGGTTGCAAAAAGCTAAAATTCCATGAAAGTTTACAAATCAGAGCAGCTTGTCGGAGTGTAAGATCTATGTGCCAAGTTAAGGTATCAATAGAGTTTGAATTTAATAAGAAATTGGACAATTTATTTCAAGTTGGGATGATATTCAGATTTTGTATAAAAATTGCGAAAATACACGATAAATTTTTTCAACTTGCTCTCAAAAGCCGGATATAATTGGGAATTACCAGCATATACCTTGGTAATTTGAATTAAATTACAAAAGGGGATCCAGAAGTACCCGGATCTGACGGTTCACATACATACATTCTCGTAAACCAGCCCAAATTAGAGTGTAAATGAGTAACCCCTCCGACCGAACCCAACCAAAAAAAAAAAGAAATTCTTATCTGATGACTTCCAAGAGTTTTAGTAATTTTTCTAAAATGTTTCAAATTTCCAGAAAGAACATAATTACACTGCCCCCCCTATTCAATCTTGTAACGGAAAAAGCCACCATACCGTTGTTTATTTTCTACAATATGTACTACCAAAAAGAAACAAAAGAGGTCTCCAAATGTGGTAAAATTTACCTTGGAGTAAACTGGCAAATCTTGATTCTTCATATGAAAAATCACTACTTTAGATCAAAAGTTACCATCAGTTTTTTTTTTCGGTGTTAAATTGTTTATAGTTTAAATATGCGCTGTGCGGCTTACGAAATACCTATTTGGGGAATAGCGGAGTTTACATTTACTAAATATCTGTCAAAGTAAAGGAATGACTACACTCCTGATGGAATCATTTCTTTACCCAATACAGATTGGAAATTTATAACTTATAGTCGGCTTATAACTTCTGAATGTTTTGGTTAATATGTCGGCAAAATTTCATTTCCTAAGTCATTTGTTGATTGTATTGACCGAAGTGAAATTACCCTGCTAGGAGTTAAATCCGACACTAAAAACTTTTCTTTTTTTTTGCCTTTACATTTTTCTTCCCCTTTTTCTTTTTTTTTTTGTAAAGGCTTCTGTCTCGCGCTCCTTGTCAGCCGACAAAGAAAAAACAGAAAACATATCCACATCAGTTCACCCCATCACATTTTATACCCACACCACAAATAAAACGGACATACTGCAAGTATTAGGAAATAAAAATCAAGTATTTGAAATCTACTTCCAATAACTATTACCTAAAGTATGGCTCGTATATTAAGAACAACCATGTTCCCCCTACGTCCATTCAACCTCTTCCAAACATATTTCCTTCTGGAAAAGGTACCATCTTCAACCTTGTCAGATTTAAATACCGATTCTAGCATATCTACTTCCATTCGAAAATTAAAACGGTATCGATGGTCAAGGGGAGAAATACTTCACTACGGGCTATTAACTTCGGTGTTTTTATTTGTGTTTATAATATTACCAGTCTCATTTTTAATTAAATTACCTATCATTCTTGCATTCATTACTTGTTTGTTGGTACCTATAACCTCCCAATTCTTTCTTCCGGCCTTACCGGTATTTGCATGGTTAGCATTATATTTTACTTGTTCCAAAATTCCCAACACTTGGAAACCTGCCATTTCTGTCCAAGTATTACCAGCAATGGAAACTATTTTATATGGCGATGATTTATCCAATGTATTGGCAGCAATAAATACTCGTTTGTTTGATATAATTGCATGGTTACCTTATGGTATTTTACATTTCAGTTTACCATTTGTTGTAGCTGGTTTGATTTTTTTGTTTGGTCCTCCAACGGCTTTACGTTCATTTGGGTTTGCATTTGGTTATATGAATTTATTTGGGGTTATTATTCAAATTGTTTTCCCCGCTGCTGCTCCCTGGTATAAGAATATATATGGATTAGAACCAGCTAATTATTCTATGCATGGATCTCCCGGGGGGTTAGGACGTATTGATGAATTACTTGGATTTGATATGTATACTACAGGATTTTCCAACTCTCCCGTGATTTTTGGTGCATTTCCTTCATTACATTCAGGATGTTCAGTTATGGATGTATTGTTTTTATCTTGGTTATTCCCTCGGTTTAGACCTCTTTGGATAGGTTATGCATGTTGGCTTTGGTGGAGCACCATGTATTTAACCCATCATTATTTTGTTGATTTGGTTGGAGGAGCAATGTTATCATTTGTGGTATTTGAATTTACAAAATATAAATATTTACCAAAATGTGATTCAACCAAATTTTGTAGATGGTCATATACTGAGGTTAAGAACATTAATATTGGTGAAATTGATCCATTATCTCAACAATACATTTACACAATCGACGATGAAAGTAGATTATATACAAGAATTTATCCTGAACAACAACATGCACAACCATTGCAACAGATTATTCCTATAGTTCCACAGGTACCTATTGTTGTGTCCGAAATACAACAAGAACAAGAACAATCATTTGAGATGTCAGATTTAAGAGTGCAAGAAGAAGACGAAGTATCGTCAAATTCTTCAAATAGTCCCTCAGTATTTGAAAATGAACCTATTTATATTTCTTCAAATACTTCATTAGATGAAATGGAATCTTCAACCTCAGGAGGATCAAACCTTCATATTGGCAAGAATTCAATCAAGACAAGATTATAATAGAAAGAAATAAGAAAAATTGTATACTAATTCGAGTTTTATTTTTATCAACTAAGCAAAAATTCATTTAATACCTTTACCCCTTACATGTACTACAACCTATGATTTTTTTGCTAAGGAAAACCTACACTAATAATTAATTTTAATATATATATCTATATATATGTATACCTATATTATAGAAATTCAGAGAAAGTAAATGCGAGAGCAAATGTAGTAAGTTGCTGATGAGACAATGAATAACATTGACTGAGGCAAGCGACAAGACTTTTAATATTTCTTGGTTTTTCTGTGCGTTTGCAACCTTTTGGTAAACACAAGAAAATTCTTACATCAGTCCAATAGGATTGACAAAACTTTAAAACATGTTGAACTTGGCAGTGAAATGACGTGGATTTTGATAGTTATTCAATCTTTCGCGTTTATTTGAATAATCGCGCATCTATTACTTAATTGTAAAGGTTATATATTCAAAAAAATTAGCGATCCGCGATATAACTTACCATTAAGGTTCATAACCATAAAAAGCCCCCTTTCCCAATTAGTTGGACGTTTTTTCTTAATCAAATGTGTCGGTATATTTAATGTAACACTTTTAACGCGATCTTAAATCTGTTTTTGCTCAAATCTACAATATGATCTCCATTACGGGCACCGTCTTGCTTATCAAATTGAAATCGTTTTTTCCTTATGGGGTAATATTATGAAAGGAGCTATTTGTTTTGGCAGTATCAACACGTAATATTTACTTTCTAACCTTTCTTAATTCAGCAATGGAACCCAATAGATCAATGGTTTATTAAGGTCCAATTATCTCGACGAATCCTCCTCTTGAATAGCTCTTTCTAATCTATACCTCTTTTTCTATGCAAATGTTGATCTTATTCTTTACATTCCTTTCTGTCCTGACTTGTTTCAAAGTTGGAACAACCATCAATAATATCACTCACTATTTGACAAGCAATTCATCTACAGGCGAACTTGTACTCAGTCTTGCTGACGGCTTAGATTTTATCCTTGAAGGAACGCAATTGAATTTAGGCGATTCTTTTGTTATTGAGCTGGATATATTTTTGAAACTTATTGACAATCCTACTGAAAATGATAATCTAGGAACTTGGTTTATACAAGAAGATTCGGTTTTGGTTTACTCATCTGATTTATTCTATTGTGGTACTGAAAGTCCATTTCGCATTCATACTATTCTGAGTGATGACTGTCTAGACTTAAATTTGAAGATTCAAGGTGAACTAGCCCAGGACCAATCTGATGATATTGATACCACTACAACATCAACTATAACCATTACAGTTACTAGCTATAAAGCTTCCGATTTTATCTCTGCTGGTGAAATTATAACTGAATCACCATTTGAAGAATCTGCATTAATCGAAGAGTGGGAAATTACCGAAACCACGACCACTACAGTCACTTTAATCAATTCTAATCTTCGTGAGAAAGTGGCAGTAGTTCAATCAACAGACTCTAATGAAGATTATGCCCTAGATAATGAAACTAACGTTGATGAGACTGCGACTAGCACGGTTACAGTCACAAGGAATGTAACAGTTACAACAACAACATGTCCAAAAATAAAAGAAGCAGAAACTCCAATTTATCAACAACCTCTGGAATCAGGTTTATTTAATTATACTCAACCGTTTAATATTATAGGTCTTGTCAATGATGAAGAATTATTATTTACATTTAACGAAACTTTGATCACGTTGTTTGATTGCAAACCAAGTGAATTCGTTATTGAGGATGGATATCTTCGAACCAAAGATAAAGAGAATTTCCAAGTTGCAGCTGGCGGAGAATTGACGATCGATGACCAAGGGACATGTGGTTGGAGTATTGTCGATGAAAAACTTGTGTTGAACAGTACATCTGAAGCTGATTATAAAGTTGTGGAATTTAAGGTGTGCAATGAAGGAGATAATTATTGGATTACTACTAGTGAAAATCCTGAATGTTTGGCCATTGAAGCTTTGTTGCGAAATGTAGACTCAGATGAAGCATCTGATGAACCTGGTTGTGATGATCATCTCCCAACAGAAATATCCAAAACTGTGCTTCCATGCCAAGTAGAAGTTGAATCTTCTCCTTGCTTTAAGCTGAACAAGACTTCAGGGTCCCAGTTAGTAGAATTGGCAGAAGATGAAAATATCGTTGAAACACCCAAGACTGAAATATCATCTCCGAGAGTAAAAATTGATGCACTTAGAACCCCACAGCCTGAACCTTTTTCTAACACCCAAACTGAATCAGAAGTTATTTCTTCCACTACCAGATTCAAATCAATTACAACCATAACGATAAGTAGCTGTAGTAAGAACCCCATAGCAGCTTGTTCTTCTCAACCAGTACATTCGGCTGCCCGGCTAGCATTAGAACATGTCAATTCTTTGACAGTTACCGAAACAATTTCCCAAACAAAGCAGGATCAAGTGACTACTTCTACGACTTCTACAAATTCCACCTTCTCTAGGCTGTCGGATCTCCTTGATCCAATAGTTGATTTGTTCGAAAACAGTGGGTCTATTAACAAGAAACTTGACGTTACAATCACATATTGTATTATCATTGGTGTTTTAATTCCTTTACTTATCTAAGTTTGTATGTTTGTGTATTTTTATAATTTTTATTTTTGTGTTTCATTTTACGTAAGAACTAAGATATCCTGGGGCATAGATGTTCCTTCAGAAAATTGTCCACGAAATTAGAAGGAGAAATTATACTGCAATTCTTTTGACTATGTGGAATGTTATTATTTGAATAAAAATGCAAATTCCCAGGTCAACTATCACATGTTTTAAGAATTTACTTCCTTAATCGCAACAAAATACATTAGAACAGAGAAACTCAGAAAATTGTTAGAGAAAGATCTCTAAATATGCGACAGCCAAGAAATTTGTCAAGAACAACACGAAAATATTAACTACAGAAATAAATCAAAATGAAACCACGAAAGCTTACTTGCAATGGTAATCAAAGCCTCCAAACATGCAACGCCAAATATACACATCTATCATTAAAGAGCAATAGCTTCATTAATATTAATTACTATTGTTCGTTGAAAACGGATTTCGCGAAATAAGGCATTGCAATTGCTAACCAAGTGGAGATTTTCGTTTCCACGATTATCTTTTATTGCTGAAAATGAACGTGGCACGTCTCAGCCTTTATTCTAGTTAAGTTTACCCCTTTAAACAATTAGAATATATTTTTTTGTCCACTTCCGTAGAGTTCTTGACTCTAAAAGGAGTAAATATTTTCTACACTACAAAGATCTGGCTCCATATGCCAAACTCAGATCCAAGTTGGGAGGCGGGAATTAAAGTTCTTGGCATCTGGTAATTGATGTTTGTCTGTTTGTTTATCTTTTGGTTGCCATAACGATTCTAACCATTCGATGAAATGATTATGGCGTTAAAGGTGGTAACATCAAGATCCTACCTTCTATGATTCTTGAATAAAACAAGAAGTTATTTGACCAATACTTTGATTATCAAACAAAATCTGCCCTTTCGGACTCAAATAAATTATTTGTCAAAACTTACAAGAAATCTGCTCAAAAACGCGCTGGTTAAAACATGCGTACACATGGTGTTTTGTTTTTATTTTTGAAAGCCAAGCCTAATTTGAAGAAATGGAGCTGCCAATACCAAGAGATTTACTTTTAAATTGAGATCAGTCTAGTCGTATACTACAACCCAAGAATTTTATTCAACCAAGAATAATGTCCCATACACGGTTTTTCGAGTTGTTGCGGAAAACCTAAGAAATTTCAAAATATCCAGGAATACAACCTTAACCCTTAGCTTATGGTGAACTGGAGATTGTCCATAGAAATTTTAGAAGTATAAGAAGGGGGGTAGATTCTCCCCAAACTTTTGGTATGTTTTATAGCCAACCATATTTCAACGCATTCACTTAATTCTTAAATTGCTTAGAAATATACTATTAATCTTATTTTGTTTTTGCAACCATGAGATTATCAAGTTTCTGTACGGCTCTTGCCGCCATTTCGTTGGCCAATGCATTAGAAATTCAATTGTACCTGCAACAAGAAGAAGTTATCAAATATTTAACAATTAACTCCGAAGAAGGAGTTGAGCTCCTTGAACTGGCTCCTCTGCCATCAAAGTTCACTTTTGACCTGGGGAAGTTATTATATGATGATTCTCGTGTTGAGCGTCTTGGTGAATCGCTTGTGCTTATCAATAATGAAAACGCTCCTACTGGTGAATGGACTTACACTCTGGGTAAATTGAGTTACTCCGGAGTAAATGAAGATACCCAGGTCCTTTGTGATGATTTAACGTTTGCAGACTCATGTACCGCTGCTGCATTTAGCATTGAAGCTGACATTCAAATTCTTACTACTTTTAATGATGTTGATTATTTCTTAAGCTATGATGCTGAAGCTGAAGGTGATAAAATTATTACTTTAACTACAACCAACGTAGTTGACTATCATTTCAAAGGTTCCGATGTTGGTATTACTGTACAAGGCACTGAAGAAGAGATCAAACTTGTCGCTGGTCCATCTACTGTGGAGTGGGTGCTTGATATTGTAAATAATGAATTGAGTTATGGACAGCCATTATCTGTATGTGATGCTGATACATTGATTATATCGGCTGGTGATTCAGAATGCCAGCAAATCACTCTCAGAATTCAAGAAGTAGTGAGCGAGGGCCCAACCGATCCAGAAAACCCAACTGATACAGAGAATCCAACAGATCCAACAGACCCAACAGACCCAACAGATCCAACAGACCCAACCGATCCAGAAAACCCAACCGATCCAACTGATCCAACAGACCCAACCGATCCAGAAAACCCAACTGATCCAACAGACCCAACTGATCCAGAAAATCCAACTAATCCAGAAAACCCAACTGATCCAACAGACCCAACCGATCCAGAAAACCCAACCGACCCAACAGATCCAACTGATCCAGAACCAATTCCAAGTGAAGTTGATCCATCCAAGCCATTCAAACTTTCTATAAGTTACAATGAACAGGTTTTAAATTTCGCATTAAATGATGATGGTGAAATTGTTGTTGGTCCCGCGGACCCAGTTTCATTTGTGATTGAAGAAGGAGGTGAGCTTGCTGCTGACGCCCAATACGTTCTCGTAACTGAAGAAGGGAGAGTAATTACCACCAATAATGTTGATGAGGCAACTACAGTTTGGTCAATTATTGACGGTCAACTTGATTTAACCGCTCCAGCCAAGCGTGCAATTGTTGAATTCATAGTATGCTTAAATGGTGATGTTTATATTAATGGTGACCATGAAGGATGTACTGCTATCCCAGTACTTGCTGAGAACTTGGAAGAAGAACCTGTTGTACCTGGAGAATCAACTACAGTACCTGAAGAGACAACTAAAGTTCCTGAAGAAACAACTAAAGTACCTGAAGAATCAACTGGAGCACCTGAAGAATCAACTGGAGCACCTGAAGAAACAACCAAAGTACCTGAAGAAACAACAAACGCTGAGGAAGAAGAAACAGTTTATACAACAATTACAACGGATATCACTATTACTGTTACTGACTGTGATGAAAAGGATATCTGTTCAACTAGCGAAAAGGTTAGAAAAACCACTATTGAAACTTATTGTCCTACTACCGCTGAAGCCGAATATAAGACAATCACTATTACTAGTTGCAGTAATACTGTTTGCACTGAGGTAACTTCTGTTGTTGATAAGACTTCTAAGACCTTTGAAACAATTGTTCCTGATGCCCCTGTTACAACATCTGCCACTCTTGCTCCAGTCGCCCCAGATGCTCCAGACTCCCCAGATTCTCCAGATGCTCCAGATTCTCCAGTCGCACCTAATCCAGCTCCAACAGAGTACGTTAACAGTGCTGGCGGTTTATTGGTTAAGGGTACTTTTGCAGTAGTTGCTATGATGATTACGTTATTATTGTAATAAATTATTTTATTACTTTTTTTATATTTTTAGTATTCAAATAGGGTTGGATATCGATTAACCAACTTAAAAAAATCTATTCCTTAATTTGTTTAGAGTGTTTTATTTAACTTATATGAATTTTTTAAAATCTAATGTAACTAGTAGATTCTTTTTATTCCCAGAAGTTTAGAAATTCACGAAAAACCATCCAAGCTATAAATGCAAAGATTTACTCATAGGATATCAAAGAAATTTAGCGTAATCAGTTATACAAAACCTTGAGGATAGAATTTAAGAAAAGATAGGATTTAGTAATGGTATTTCCAATGATGAGTCCATTTGTTTTGCAACCTAAAGTGTAAGACATAAAATACCTGCCCAATTTCTTAGTCTCTCAATTTAAGCTTTTGGATTTGAAATATTTTCGGTATCGCAAAAGGGTAAACTTATATGGGGATAAATTAATTTCAAACTTACGCTGGATGAATTGATATCGCTTCCATTTTAAGACTGAGTTTGTTTTTTTTGCAATTTGTATAGTTAACTATTAAAATATATTGACCAAATTGTTACCCCCTGGCTTCGAATGTATATAATTGATGTGTTTTGAACATTATGAAACTGAATTGCAGGTATTGAGTTGCTATTTAAATGATTGTCATTCTAGCCAAGTAAAAATGTAATCTATGTGAGAACAAAGCCGGTCAAGTAGCAAACACCCATACTAAATTCAAATCCAATTATTTTGAAAGATTATGATAGGACATACAATTGGTTCTGGTTTACAATTGAAGATACTATAGATCGAGGTTAATTGTAACAACTTATGAAACAACTTTCGCCGATTTGAGAACTAACGCACTATTTTTTCAAACTGTGATGGTATTGATTCTGTGTCTGGATTTGTTAGCAACCAATGTTCACTCTAAATGCAACCACATGGAAAAAAACCCACCTCCAAAAAATAAGTTACATTTCCATTTAGTAAATTTCATGATTCCAAAAAAAAAAAAAACTTGTTTAGGGAAAATATTCATAACCTTCTAAAAATATGCTCAGCTAAAGTAGTGGAGAATTAAACTTTAATATCGAAGAGTATCATTACTAAGCGAAGAGAGGTTAGAAAAACTAATTCGTAAGTTGAAATTTTGTTTGGTGAACCCGGGAGTTCAAATATTTTCAGTCACATAGACATATTAGTGGAGACACAGAATAGGCAGACCCAGACAGGCACCACCATCATTTCACTCACATTGGGTTAAAAAAAAAAACGGAAAACGAAAAACAAAGAAAAAAATTCTTTCAACACATTCCACTCAGTTCCTTAACACCGAACACAACCACAACCAACAATAGGCATACATATACACATACGGATCACATTCACGGATCTCTTGAATAGCGGATACACATTCATTCATTCTTTTTTTTTGCTAAAATCATAATAATAGCTAGCCTTACCCTTTTCAATGCTGCTGGTTATACTATTTATCCTTCTGTTAGTGAGTCGAATAGATGCGACATCTGAGATACTGGCGACGCCGGATATTATCACCACGGCAATGAGTACAACTATGTCTGTGACAACGGAAAGAGGAGAAGAAGTAACATGGACAACCGCTATTACCAATATAATATTTGGTATTTTTAATTATTTTGCATCAGATATGACACTTATACCGACAATTGTTAAACGGTCAACTTTTAATCAAATTGAAAGTTTCACAAAACATCAAGTTTTCGTGCAAAGAGTTTTGGCAACATCATCATCATGTGCATCAATTGCATTATGTTTAGTAGCGATTTATTTTTTATTTGCAATTGATCCTAAAAGATTGGTTTTCAGACATCATTTAATCTTTTTTTTATTATTTTTTGATTTAATTAAAGCAATTATTTTATTGTTATACCCAACAAGAGTCTTAACTCATACAATGTCATATTATAATAATAGATTTTGTCAAGCGGTTGGGTTTTTCACCGCTACGGCAATTGAAGGAGCCGATGTTGCTATTATGGCATTTGCCGTTCACACATATTTACTTATTTTTAAACCTGAATTGAATACTAAAGTTAAACATACATCAACAACAAGAATTGAAGGTGGGTTATATCGATATAGAATCTATGTTTATACGTTGTCGCTTTTCTTGCCCCTAATATTAGCAAGTCTTGCATTTGTCAATGGTACAGGTTATGCTTCCTTGGTTACTTGGTGTTATTTGCCCTTACGTCCATTATGGTATAGATTAGTTTTAAGTTGGGTTCCAAGATATTGTATTGTCATTGCAATTTTCGTAATCTATGGGTTGATTTACTATCATGTTATAACCGAATTTAAGACGTTAGGTGGAGTTTTTACGACTTTACATAAAAATTCCAGAGGTAAAAATGAAGTTGAAGTTGAAAAACCAAGTTTTGCTTCTGCGTTAACTTATTTTTTTAAGACTGTTAAAAATTATGTTTTCCCCAAATTTATATTACCTGATAATACAAATGGAGAAAATAGTACCAATTTGACAATAGTTAACCTGAAAATACCTCTGAAACATACCGATAATGATTCAGAAGCAACTGGTAGTGGAAGTAGCAGTAGCAATAGAGCAGAAGTTGAAGAAGATGAAGACGAGGATGATGAAATTGTACCATTCCCTAGTAGAAGAGGTAATAATGAACATGTTGAAGGTGGTATAGCTGATTATAACAATCCAGACCTTCATCAAGCCAATTTGGAAAACTTTAGAAAACGTCAACGTATAATTCAAAAACAAATGAAGTCGATATTTGTTTATCCGTTTGCATATTGTTTTGTTTGGTTATTCCCATTTATATTACATATTACTCAAATTAATCATGAAGAAAAATATGGACCAATTTACTGGATCAACTTATTAGGAGCCTTTATGCAACCTTTTAATGGATTTGTTGATTCGTTGGTATTTTTCTATAGGGAAAGACCTTGGAAATATACCGTAATGAAGAATTTTGAACGAGAGAATAAACAACGAGTGGATAATATTATTGAAAACAACCTAAATCATCATCATCATCACCATCACCATCACAACCATCATAGGCAGAGTGAAAATGATAATGATCTTGAATCAGTTTCTACCATGGCTACAAGTGCGAGAATTGCCAAAAATTCCCTAAGCGCAAGCTCTGGATTAGTTGATATGAAGAAGTATAAATTTTGGAGAATTTATTTAAATAAATTTAAATTCCCCTTGTATAAATTACCCACCGAGGAAAACATTGCTGAATTTCAAAAGAAATATATTGATAAAAGATTATCTGAAAAGGCAATAAAAACTATTGATGGGAAACATCCAAGTTTATCTGAGAAATTTGCAAATGATGCATATAATAATAAAATTAATAATAATAATAACAATCAAGATATATTTACTAAAAAATTAAACAGTATCGGCGCGGGCGCTGGTGCTTTATTTACTTCAACAACACATGATTTTTCAAATGTTCTTTCAAATGAATTTGGAGAAAATGATTTCCGAAAAAATTTAAATGACTTTAGCTTTGCAATTAATGATACTAGAAAGACTAGTACTTTTTCAAAAACCTCCAAAGAAGGTGATCCCCTACATAAGAAGCCAGACGGTCATAAAACCACTCATATTCCCGACAATAAGAAATCAACCGCACCAACTTCTGGATCATTTTCTTCAATCCCGGAACATCATTATAATCACACAAAAACTTCTTCTCCATTTGTTAGTCCTGATGAAAATCAAGAACAAGGTGAAATTGACTTTTTAGAATTTCTTAAAAAGGGACCTCCAGCATAATATTTGCCATTTAATACATTACATATATATATACTTATTAATTGAATTATTTGATTAATAATTTAACCAATCGTAGCACGTATATAGCTATAATAATTCAACAACCTAACTGCATCAACAAAAGTCTGTACCAAATTTTTTTTGCAACCTGCGTGAGATTTGGAAATATGACAATTTACTAAATCTAGTAGGAGCCGCGCGACCGATCTGATCACTACTTGGTAACAGACATAAAATTGATTTTTTGTGTCCTTATCTTTCTCCCCCGCAAAATTTCAAATATCTTCCCCCCTTCTCTCCACTGTCACACCCCCTTTCTTTCATTTGTCGTTTTAATTAATACCCCTTAGAAGTTACAAACCACCCATTGCGCCTCCTGATACAACTAACAACACCTTTGTATAAAAATATTAACATTGCCAGGGGCGTATCACACAGGGCACAAATTCCTAGTGTATTTGTTTAATCAGGGATTTACTAACAATGGCGATTCTTGACTTTTTAACACAATTACCTCCAGAATTAACCACATTAGTCTTACAGTATATTCCTAGAGATAATCTCATCAACCTTTTAAGTATTCACCCTATTTTGGACACAATTATAATTCATTATTTATTTCCGATTGCATGTATAGATTATATTGATCCTCATCAACATAAACATTATATTGTGGATTGTGAAGGTATTTTATATGGCGGTGGTGAAGTTACCTTTAAAGGGTTGAATTTGTTTATTAAATTTTGTTGTAAATTTAATTACGTGCCAAATCGGATAATATTTCATGATATTTGTGATTTTTTACAATTACATTATCAATATCCTCAAAGTTTAAGGAATGTTGAAAAGATTGAAATTAGAACTGATATTCTGAGGAAAAAAGGAAAAATATGGGATAATATGAAATTGGTATTACTGTTGGGATATGATAATTTATATTGTGTTCGATTAAATAAATGTTTATCATGGGATGATATCAATTTTCCAAACAGTATAAAACAAATGGAAATATATTTTGACACTGAATGTTTAATTCCTTGTTTAATTGAAAATCTTCAAGTTCATAGAATTGAGTTATACCAAGTGAATCAATTACCAATTAATTTGCGAAGGTTGGAAATTCTTGGATTGGCACCAAGCTATCAATTTACAAATCATCCTATTTCATTTCCACCTCAATTGACTCACCTTACTTTATATGAACATCCACTTGTACTTAATCTGATTGATATTAGTTATCTTGATTATTTAATCAAGTTTGATTATCATGGAAGTTTGCATACAAATGAAATAACAAGTTTAACTCAGTTAAAATTACCAATTTCGATTAAAACATTAACATTTTCAAGTTTAAAACTTGAGAATTTATATTCTTTGGAAAATTATATTAATTTAACAAATTTGAAAATTATTGATTGTCCAATTTTCCATCATTTCTTTACTGATACTATATTTCCCGCAAATTTAAAGTCCATAACGTATGGTCCAAATCCAGGTGTTGGAATAAATCAGGTATTTTCAAGGAAGGCGTTACAATATCCTCAATTTTACAATAAGCTGTATTTCATAGTTGATGAGAAATTCATCTTACCAAGTAATTTAAAAACATTGCATCTTGAAAATCTACCATTTATTAAGATAATTGCATCGAAATTTAAACTTCCACAAAGTTTAAATCAACTTGTACTACGAAATATAGGAGGTTTTGTTGATAAAGTAAGTAATTTGAAATTACCCTTGCAATTATATTCATTAACATTACGAGATTTAAATCTTGAATTTATTAATGATTTAAAATTCCCGACTGTATTAAACCATTTAAATTTATCTAAAAATTTGTTGATTTCAATTGAAGGTACAAATTTATCAAATTTACAGAATTTACAAGAAATTGATGTTCTGTATAATAAATTCACAACAAGTTTAACATTTTTTGATAATTTACCTAAAACATTGACTAGGTTAAATCTTCATGGAAATAAATTGAATAAATGTATTTTACAAGATATTAATTTACAATCGTTAGAAATTGAATTTTCAAGTGAGAAACAATATATTGTGGGGAATGATCGATTTAAATTACCTTCAAATATCAAAACCCTTCAATTTTGGACATCAACATGTCTGAATTTAAAATTTGATTCTTCTATTGAATTTCCAAATAGTTTAAAAGCTTTGGAAATTCATCAATTGAAAAGTAGTAGAATAATTCTTAACAATAATAATTTCTTTCGGAAATTACCCCAAGAATTAACTACCCTTGAAATACATGATGTGGTGATTATAGAAGATCAACCTATTCAATTCCCAATACATTTACAGCATTTAACTATATCATGTTTATTTAACCAGACATTAATTGATCAAATAGATATAACTAGATGTACTCAACTTAAAACATTAAAATTCAATGGAGGACAGGTTCAATTTTTCAATCTTGACAATATTCCTGTAAAACTGATTGAAAGGATTGAATTACAAAATATGGGACTTTATCAAATCATGGGAAGTTTCTCTAAATTCCCCAAACTTAAACATATAAATCTTGAACAAAATAATCTTTCAAATTCATTACAACAATTAACCCTTCCAAATTCATTATTTACATTAATCCTAAATAAGAACAATTTAGATAATTTATCAATTGCAATTGATAATTGTCATAAATTAAAGTTTATATTTTTAGAAAGAAATCCAAAATTAGAACAATGTGTTTTACAATTAATCCTGTTTGCAGAAAAGTTATCTTGTATACTGAATGAATTTGGAGCAATTTATTTATCTTCGCCCACTAAAATTATAAATTCAAAATTATTTCAAGAAAATTTTGATTATTTTGATAGAATTATTAAAGATGCTGATGTTTTATAGACCTAACAACTAAGCGATAGAGAGTATATACATAGTCTAGTTTTAAAGATATTCGTTTTAACAAGATCAGTCGATATTGCTACAATCAAGAGTGTTCCTTGTAACGTTACTTTTATTTTCCTTCAATTATCACAAGCAATGTATTATATGCTTCCAAAATTAGTAAATAAAGCGTTGGACTATTTCAAACGAGTTGTCTAAAAAAACGACCGTGAGAAGTTAAATCCAGATCATGCATATCGCTTAGATTAAAAATTAACTAAAGTTTATTCAACTTTTGACGGGACTATTACAATTCAGCTTCTGTGTAAGCTGTTGAACGTTGAATGCTTGGAGAAATAACATGTTTTAATACCAGTCTAGCTATTTAACAAGCATTAAGTTGAGCAATCAAGAAAACAATTGTAACAAGCCGTGCCAACTCCCGTAGCCACGCGATAAAAGCTATTGTTTTGCTCCTGAAAGCAACTCATTGCGGAAAAAAAAAAGCTGGGGCAAAACCAATCACCGATATCACCGTGTCATGCGACGTTTTTCAATCTAAAAAACACAAAAACAATTTTATGCATTCATTATACTTCTCTCCTCAGGGAATAATGTTTTATATAAATATTATAGAAAAGGTAAGAAAAGAATCAAAATAATTAAAATACTAAAATCAACAGATCTGCTATGTCTTCTATACAACCAAATTCAAACGTTCCAGAACCTCTGCTGCTGCTGGTTCTGTCGCAGCAACAGGACTCCAAAAAATATATTGAAGCAGATGCTGGAGATGGCACTCGAGCACATGAACAATACTTAACTGGTTACCATCTTGGACTTACCCTTGCTTCATGTATTATTTCCCTTTTCTTATCAGCATTAGATCAAACTATTGTATCTACTATATTAACCACGGTAGGAGAACGATTTGACGGGTTTGATAAAGTTGGTTGGTTAACCCTGGGGTTTATGTTACCTATGGCATGTCTCGCTCCTAGCTATGGGAAAATTTCAATTGCATTCGGTAGAAAATGGACATTACTTGTTGGAGTAATTATATTTGAAACTGGTTCTTTAATTTGTGCATTATCTAATTCAATGGCAATGTTAATTGGTGGTAGAGTGATTCAAGGTATTGGAGGTGGAGCAATACAAGCTATGGTTATAGTTATAATGACTGAGTGTGTACCTATATCTAAAAGGTCACTTGTCTTTGCTAGTATTTCAATTGTATATTCTACATCGAGTATATTGGGGCCACTTATCGGTGGGGGGTTAACAAAAGTTTCTTGGAGATGGTGTTTTTATATTAATTTACCTATAGGAGGTATCGCTATAATAGTATTATTGATTGGATTCAAACCTCCAAATCCCAAGGGAAATCTACGGGAAAAATTGGCTAAGATTGATTATATTGGTACAATCTTATTAACCGCCGGGTTAGTATTGTTATTACTTGCATTAACATTTGGTGGTATTGAATACCCTTGGAGTTCATCACAAATCATAATATTATTTACAATGGGTGGTGTTACTTTGATTGCATTTTTCATATGGAATTTCAAATTTTCAAAAAATCCAATAATCTTATCAGAATTCCTTCGTATAAACCCAGTACTTGCGGCCAGTTTAAGTGCCATGTTTAATTTTGCCTTCTTTATAGCCAATTTAACATATTTGGCCCTTTATTTCCAAGTCATTTTCAATGCATCTAGTCTTCAATCAGGGATATATTTACTTCCCATGGTCATATCAGTTTGTGTATCATCATTCTGCAATAGTATGTTTATAAATATTACCAAATGGATCAAACCAACTATGTTACTTTCTGGAATCTTGTCACCAATTGGAACAGGACTTTTCCTTCTCCTCGGTAAGAATGCTTCATTGGGTATACGAATTGGAGTGCTTATAATATGCGGGATATCAATTGGATTACAATTTCAATCTTCATTGCTTTCAGCTCAATTGGGAGTTTCAAAAACTATCCCAGGAGCTTTAATACTTGTTACTATTTTCCAAAATTTCTTGAAAAGTATGGCTGCAACGGTGGCAGTTAATATTAGTCAACTTTTATTTCAAACTACAGGTACAAAATATATAACCAAATTAAATAATTCCCTTCCATCAGATTCCTTGGATCATCAAATGTTATCTAACTTTACTGCAAAACAATTAATTTCAAATCCAAGGATAATTACTGGTTTACCTGAACTGACAAGAGAGTTGATATTGGATCAATATATGAAGGCATTTAAGAATGTGTTTTATTGGGGATTAGCATTAGGTTCATGTTGCTTTCTATGTAGTTTATTCACCACTAATAAGAGAATACCTAAATTACGGGATATTGATACAGGACCAGGTGACAATCAGGATGAAACCAAGGTCGAAAATGAGTCCAAGAATGGATCTGAATCTAGCGATAGTAGGGACCAACAACAAAAAGATATAGTTTAGTTATTTAGTTACCTTCTCTCGCTATTGTCTATGAAGTTATAGATTAAGAATTGGATCAACAATATGAATATAAGTTTCAAATTTCTTTTCAACTTCACCAAATTTAACTTTGGTATCTCTTTGTTCTATTTCAAATTCTTCAATTAACCTTGATGATTCATGTTCCAACTCACTATGGTTAACTTTTAGTTGACGACAAGAATCAAGAATCTTATTAATTTCTTCAATCCCTTCATTATACTCAATTTGTTTAGTTTTAAGTTTTGCATCGGCTTCTCTAAATCTTGCCTCATATTCATCATTTAATTTACCAAATTTTTCATTAGCAGCAATAAATTTACTTTCAAGATTATTAACTTCATCTTCAAGATTTTCATTTCTTGGAGTTAGTTTCCTAATTGTATCTTCAATTGTTTTTATTTCTGATTTCAATTGTTGAATTTGGTCATCGGTATTCTTTATTCCTTGACTCAGATGTAATAATTCTTGTAATTCCAGTTCCACAGATTCAATTGAACTTAATGTAGTACCATAATTTTGATGATGTTGTTTTAATTGTTTAATTTCTTGCTCTCTTGCTACAGTCTTAGATTGAGAATCAGCAACCAATTCTTGTAACAATTTAACATCGGTAGATTTAACTTCTTGTAACATTTTTAACTTGGAATGTTCTCCTTCCACTAATCTATGTACATCTTCAAACCTCTTTTTAAGTTTAAGTTTCTTTTGTTCATATTCATTATATTCATCTTCCAAATTTTGTAAAGATTCTCGTAATCTTTCAACATCTCCTTCAAGACGAGAATTATATGCATTTTGAGCTCGCAATTTCTCGTGTCTTGCTTCATCAGTTTTACCGTATTTCAGTTGTAAATCTTGTTTTATTTTTAAAAAAGATTCATATTCAGTTTTACTAGATTCTAATTCATTTAATCTCAGTTCAACTTCACGAGCCATTTCTTCAAATTGCGGCGACACCTCTTCTCTATAACGTAGATAATTCAAAACAGCACTTAATATCCTATGTGTTCTTATTGGGTCAGGTTTTGCTATATCAAATAATCCAAAATCATAAAATCCTAAATCAGCAAAAAAACTCCGGCAAAATTTACAAAGAACCATATATCTATTCATAGTCATTTCCATTTCTTCCACTTCTGACAATATACGATCGGGATCTTGGCTTCCATTCTCATTTTCCTCTTTTGATGTTCCTATTTCATCTTCTGAAGGTAGTAATAATCTTCGTGCAACTGATTCAACCCGTCCAACAGGGATAGATAAGCACTGCTCAAGGAACTGCTCATACAATTGGAATACAAATGCAGCAGTGGGTTTCTTGATTAAATCTTCATTAACTTCAAATCCACAAAAACTTAAAGAACCAGCTATTTCTTTAATTGGAAATAATGGGAAAAGATCTCGAACTTGTGGTTGTTGTTGTACGGAAGGTTGCGATCGTTGTTGCAGAGATTGTTGTGATGACGATATTTGCGAAGAAGAGTTGATGGTACTTCTTCTCCTGCTCTGACTGGCTCTGATACTTCTTCTTGCTGGTACCATTTGTATAGTAAGTTTACTTTATTCTAGGTTTAAGTTCTATGTTTTGATTTCATCTACTTTTAAAAAAGCCGCAACAAATGCGTGTGCGATATTTTTTTTTGCGAGTCACTTTGTTTATGTGCAGGAATACTTGAACCCAAAAGTGTTGCAAAAAAGTATCGGAATACCCCCAGTTTTCGCCAAGTGGAAGAAGTTCATTTAATGTAATCAAATTATAATTTTTGTTTATTTTTAAAGCTCGCTCAAGCCATAAGCCAAAAAGTAAAGTACTCCAATGGTTTTAGAGTATAGAAATTAACTTTTCATTTGCGACATATACTTTTTGTTTATTTTAGCAGAAATTGCCAGTACAAGGTGTCCATGTCTGTGACCATTTCCATGCATATGAATCTCTACACTAACCTCATACAAGAATTGTGTCGTATAAACTATTTAAAACTACTTCTAAGCATATTCTCTCATTCTTTCTTCCGGATATATATATCTAACTTCATAAAATTCGTATTTAAAAAAATCTAAACTCGTTCAGCTGCCCAAATAGCACCTTTACAGATTGTTTTAATTCCTTCTGTCAATAAATAATAGGGGCGGGCTTTTTCTGCATCATTTTCTATTGCAATATCCAAATGTTCCAATTCTTGATCTCTAAATAACTTGATCTCTTCCTTTAACGTGTTTAGTTCTTCGGAAGTTGACGCCTCACTACTAATTTCACTCTTAGCGACAACATCACCGGTTTCTTTATTATATATTGGAACATTGTATTGATTGGTCAACACTCTCAATTGTTCATTATAATGGCCTCCAATGACAGTCTCTACCGCTACAGTACATGCCATAGCTGCTTCTTTGCCTAGTAAAGAAGTACCCATACCCATAGCAATAGCACCAACCTTCCAAATAGGAGTTATCAAAGATGGTCTAACCCTCCTTCTGACTTGTAAGTCATTAAATGTGTTGTGATGATGAACTTCTTGTTCTCGCATATGTGTAAGTAATGGCTTTAAATGAGGGTATCTTGAAGCAAGCACTATTATTTGACCCATATATATGTAGTTTGCTCCCAACTCACCTGCTTGATCTACTCGAATTACTCGGTCAAGGTATGCTTTTTGAGCTGGAGATAATGCACCATAAGAAAGTTGGTCACGATTGTATTTTTTAGATTCGGTTTGGTCTGATTGTGGTTCTCCCTTCGATGTTTGGAGTAACTTACATGTGTTTGAAAATTGTCTTATGGCAGTGGCTGCCTGTTTTTTAGCAATTGATCTGGAAATCATCGTTAGTAGTACAGGGAGTAAAGGGTGAAAGAGTTGAGAACATACGATTTTTTTTTTTTTCACAATTGGAAATCTTCACTCTATACGAAATGCCTGGTGCGGAATTCGGACTGGGTTAAAGAAGAAAGATTCATTAAACATTAAAAACTAAATATAAAGAAAAGAAAAAGAACAATAAATACAAAAGGGGGTTCAAGCGAAGTGCAACCTAATCATTTGTTCTAAACGAACTAATTATTTTAAGCATGGAGATACCAATTTCAAATGGAATTTCTTGAGTATCTCTTGAATTGGTAACGGGTTTAAATTCATTCGAGGGAATTTTTAAATGTTGGAAAAATCTATTTGGTACATCTTTAATTAATAACCATTCTACTGGGAAAATTCCCTTCCACCTTGTTTGTTCTACCCAAATATCACTTGTTTTTGTATAGTCAATTCTCGATTTCATTTCAGCAATCCCACAAAATTTACCCAGGGAATTTACCAGGAAAAACAAAAATATTTTACCATCAATATTTGCATTTCCAGTAATTTGTAAATCTTGATAGGCTTTATCTAACCTACGATTACCTAATTCAGTTGAAGTCCAAATATTATTTGTAAATGAAGCATTAACATCAACTATATTATAGGATTTTATAACAAAAAATTTGGAGTTTTGAGGAACCGTAAACACTGTACCTTTATAAGTTCTGAATGTAAGACAATTAGCTGGAGGGATAGTTGTATTGTTATTTATAGTTGTAGAAGTACTCATATTTGAGCTGGAATATGATTGGCTAATATTATTATTATTATTTGAAATGGATGTTCTGGGAGAATTAAACAAAACATTTGTGTGTGTATTATCTTGGTAGTGCAACATTTGTGTAGCAGTTAGGGGACTTGATGGATCGGAAGGGATATTAATGTAATCAGCAACACCACCACCAACATCATCATTATATTGAACAGGTTTAAATTTAATTAAAGGATTTCCTGACCCGTTAGATAACTCATTATTGAAATTACTAGACCAAATATTAGGTTTGAAATTTAGGCTAATTTCATCAATTTCCAGTTCAATAGATAAAACTGTTGATAAAGAACGTGGGGTATAATATTTAAATCCTAATGAAGAAGAAGAAAATGATTCACTAATACTACCACCTGCTCCACTTATACTTCCACTGGCAATACTAACACTACCTGTCCCACTAACATTGCCACTGCCAGTACCTCTAGTGGTGGAGGTGAGACAATCTGATACCTCATCAGGGAAATAATAATAATCAAACGTGGTTGGTATTGGATCAAAATCGTCAAACATTTGTTAGTGTATATATTAAATTTAAATTGTAGTTAAAGATAAGGAATATACCTTAATATTTATATTAAATTTGAAAATTGTGGAGTAAGGAGTAATCTAATACGGAGTTTTATATGAAATGAGGAGTCAAGTTTTGTTTTTTGTGGAAATCACCCGTTCCCTCCTTCTCTCCACTTTTTATTTTTAATTTTGTTGAGGGTGTGGGTGTGTGTGGTCAAGTAGTGTGCAGATTGTGTAGCCTTGAGAATGTGGTAGTTAGGTTTTTGTTATCGGCACTTACTTTTTACTATTGTTTTTTTGCAACCAACGAACCTGTAAACAAATCAAATCTGTAAAATTGAGAAACAGTAAAATCTAGAAGAAGAAAAAAAATAATACAGGAAAAGCAAGATAATATTGTTAAAGCCATATGAGATAACAGGCGACAGAATGGCTTATAGATTAAGTGAAGTTAATGAAGATTTCATAAAGGAGAAACTAACTAAACAGAAACAATCTTCAAAATTCCCGAAAATCTTTAAAATAGAAGTAGATATTACGAAAATCACTAATTGGACAGCAATTAAAAAATGGATTCAATATAGAATAGAACAGTTAATTCCTGATGATGAAATATTTGTTGAATATGTATATGAATTAATTCGGTCGGATTCCCCCTGTCCTGATATTAAAGCCATTCAATTGCAAGTTGATGATTTTTTGGGCAAAGAAGATTCCCTTGAGTTTTGTACTAAATTATGGCAGTTATTAATAGACAGTGAAAATGGTACATTGAAAGAAAAGATACCTCAAGAATCACAACCAGAGAAAGGGCAAACATTGGTGAAGAAACAAGTGGAACAAGAACCTAAAGAGAACAAAGTTGAAGTACCGAAGAAAACCAAAACAAATTATAATCGAAGTGGCTCATCCGTTAGTGCAAACAATAAAGAATCAAATAGGGATACTTCATCATATAGAAATGTGAATGAACGAGATTACAGAAGAGATCGTGATGTACCAACTTATAGAGCTAACGCACATGGACAACGACAGCGAGAGTCACCGGATGATAGATATAAAGACGAAAGAAGAACAAGAATAAGAAGGTAAGTACCAGATGATTTATATAATAAGTATATAGAAACTATAGTATAATCCTTCGTACATAGTAAGCAAAATAACTTCAACCCATTTTGCGTGTCTTTACCAAATCGTTCAAAAAGCTAAAAAAAAATGTGTGGTCAAATTGAAACAAAAAAGTGAGGAGAAAGAAAGCAAATTACACACACTGTATATTAACTTTGCTGCTCCAGAAAACTGTGAATATTATTACTGAATATCAGACAGAAGAACACGATATGTCAGACCAGACACCAATGGATCAATCGGGTCAAGATGACCAAGATCAACAGCAACAACATCACCACCACCACCATCACCACCATCATCATGAAGATAAGCCACAACAGCAAATCCCAGTAGATCCCAGTACAAATCCTGCTAATAGGATTGGGAAATATCAAATCATCAAGACTTTGGGTGAAGGTTCGTTTGGTAAAGTCAAGTTGGCCCATCATTTGGTCACTGGTCAACGAGTCGCCCTTAAAATAATTAATAGAAAGACTCTTGCTAAATCAGATATGCAAGGAAGAGTAGAACGAGAGATTTCATATCTTAGATTATTAAGACACCCTCATATCATTAAGTTATACGATGTTATTAAATCTAAGGATGAAATTATTATGGTTATTGAATATGCTGGTAAGGAATTGTTTGATTATATTGTTCAAAGAGGTAAAATGCCTCAAGATGAAGCTAGAAGATTCTTCCAACAAATTATTGCTGCGGTTGAATATTGTCATAGACATAAGATTGTTCATCGGGATTTAAAACCCGAAAATTTATTGTTGGATGATCAATTAAATGTTAAAATTGCTGATTTTGGATTATCTAATATAATGACTGATGGTAATTTCTTGAAGACAAGTTGTGGATCTCCAAATTATGCTGCTCCTGAAGTTATTAGTGGTAAATTATATGCCGGACCTGAAGTTGATGTTTGGTCAGCTGGGGTTATATTATATGTCATGCTTTGTGGTAGATTACCCTTTGATGATGAATTTATACCTGCTTTATTCAAGAAAATTAGTAATGGGGTTTATACCTTACCTAATTACTTGTCTCCTGGTGCCAAACATTTATTAACAAGAATGTTGGTTGTAAACCCATTGAATAGAATAACAATTCATGAAATAATGGAAGATGAATGGTTTAAACAAGATATAGCCGATTATTTATTACCTCCCGATTTAAGCAAAACCAAGCATAAAAAGATTGAAATTGATGAAGATGTAATTAAAGCTCTTGGTTTGACTATGGGTTATGACCGTGATGAGATAATCAACGTTATTGAACGTTGTAATAAATCAAACACTCCACAACAACAATCAAATGAAATATTGGATGCTTATTTACTAATGAAGGAAAACCATTCCTTAGTTAAAGATTTAAAACAATCAAAACAAGATAAAATTGATTCATTTTTATCCCAATCTCCACCACCAACTTCTTTTACTCCAAGTTCAACAAGTTCTGCACCAGGAGTTCAACAATCTTTAACTTATCAAACATTAGCTACTGTACCTGATTTATCTCAATTACCAACATCGACAATTGCAATATTACCTTCGTCGTTACCCTCAATTCATCGAGCATTTATGATGGAATTTAATCCAAATCAATTATCATCCAATATTAACCCTGTCCCCAGTAAAAAACTGAAAACTAGATGGCATTTCGGAATAAGATCTAGATCGTACCCCTTGGATGTTATGGGAGAAATATATCGCGCCTTGAAAAATCTAGGAGCAGAATGGGCAAAGCCTACTGAAGAAGAATTATGGACAATTAGAGTAAGATGGAAATATGAAAGTGGTGATCAACAACAACAGCAGCAAGACACACCTAATTTAATGAAGATGCAAATTCAATTGTTTCAATTAGAACCAAATAATTATTTGGTTGATTTTAAATTTGATGGCTGGGAGACAACTAGTGGCAAATCTCCAGAAGAAAATTTCAAACAAGATCTAGATGAAGTTGGTTCATTCTCAGCTTACCCTTTCTTACATTTAGCTACCAGATTGATTATGGAATTGGCAGTTAATAGTCAAAGTGGATAAATCTGTTAGATGTAGATATATTTACTTATCTTTATGTATAATTAATAAAAAATCAAGACAATTTAGAGTATTTGTTGTAAATGTTGCAAGAACCAAGTACGGCACGTCAATAAATATAACTTTATCTAATAAGAAAATCTTAAAAAAATAATGACTCCGACGCGGTTCGAACGCGTGCATCTTTACGATAGTAGAACTTGAGTCTACCGCCTTAACCACTCGGCCACAGAGCCCTATTTAAAAATTTTTGTTAGGAAGATGATGTGGTACCTGCCTCTGGATTGATTAATGTAAAGGAAGCGCAGGGCTCTTTATATTTATTTGATTGTAGTGTGTGAGGAAGGTACCTTGAGGAAGAAACTTATTTTGTTGCCTGACTGTGTATTAGAGAACTAACTACTTAATGAACTAAGTAAGGTTGAGTAAGATAATAATCGAACTAATCATAATGACTATCATATCCTAACATAAGAATGTAATAATGTAATAATGAATAATAAGAATAATAATCTCATAATCGAAGATAATAATATGAATAACTAATAATCGTAATAATGATCTCTTTACCTAATCTCGAACCCCTGGGGGATTCTAAACCATATTTATATTTGACTTCTCGTCTAATTCGATTTAGCGCACATCCTTCGCTCCTCCTTCCGCGCGCGCTGCTGGGTATAGACACGCCGATTTGCATTTTAGTTTGCGGGGTTCGCTACGCGAAGCCTCACCGTTATCCGTTCCTCGGATAAGGTTTATTTATGAATGTAGTATCTTCACGATCTACTTATGCTATCAGAATGAACAGCTGGGGAAGGGGCAACCCGGACCTGTGTGATCATTAACACGTAACCATCTTTGGGTTTCACTTGGTCCAGGTAGGACGTGAGCTTGACTCAAAGAGTTCATAACCCTAACATTTTGGTGTGAGGCGGTTTTTCTCATTGTGCCATTGTCACCAGGTAATTTTTTTTGAGTAAAGTAATTAAAACTCGTGTTATCAATGACCAAAACCAAAATTTTGTTGTGTTTGAGTAGCAGAATTTATCCTAGAAGTTTTTCAATGCTTGATAGTCTGAAGTTTTTGAATCTCAGGAACTTTGGCTCATTGTGAGGTTTCTAATTTCAGTAAGTTTAGAAGGCCAGTTTGTTTTAATTAAAACACTTCTTACCAACAGTGATGAATTTACATTGACTCTACTCCTTTCCATCAGAGTCCTGAAATAGCTACTGTTCATTTACACAATCCAAAACTTAAACAATGTAATCAATTATTGATCCTCCAAGAACTCTGTTATAATTCCATCTCCTATGGCTCTATTTAAGCGCAGCACTCTTTAATGGGTCTAACAATTTGAGGAAGGTAAATTTACCAATGTTTGGTATTTATTAGCATTTAAGGATTAAGGGGGCCTTTTCCAAATTTTTAAGAATTTTTAGAATTTTTCGAAAAAATGGTTGCAAAAATATGGAAAGTGTACTCACCAATATTTAACCCTTAAAGTCCTAACATTTTAACAATAATCGCATCAACTAAAAAACTAAAGCAATATTGAAAATCTTGATTTTAAAATAGTTTATATTAATTGTTTTTGAATACAAAAATTTAAATCAATAGCGACGTCTAAGTGCTCACGAATGTTCGGCGAAACAAGAACGATTATGTTCAAACCCAAAAAAGAATAACCCCGCTATAGCTATTCCAATATACATAAGGAACTTAAACCCAGCTAGGAATGTGTTCTTGTTAGTAGATGTCAGATATTATATGTCAAATCAGATATTAGCATTCTGGTAACGAATTCAGTTAAAGACAGGTCTCAACAAACTGGTAGCGCAAGTCAAGAAAATGAAAATGTCATAGTACTGCTGATCTTTAGATTAGAAATCGTCTAGTTCCAACATCTAAACTAGTGCAGAGGAGGATATTTAGAAACAAAGTCTATGAAACTCAAAAAGGAGATACAGCAAACTCCATTTAATTGCCCCTTTTTTGAAAGAAGTTTTATCATTTCAAGTTCATTATGGAAAGATTCACCATTAACCTTTTTAATTGAGATAGTAAGAAATGTGTAAGGATAGTTCCTGAATTTTCGATTCAACTAGACAGAAGATGCTATCGCCTGTTTAGGTCAGAAGGTAAATATTAATTTCGTGAATACAATCATTACAAGACAAATTTTCGTGTTTTACTATTTCCTAAATTGGCAAAAATCAGATCACGTGATGTATTTTTGTGTTATATTGATATTGTACCTTTAAACAATGAACAATTAGCTTTGCATTTTTTCGCAGTGTTTGTTAGCCCCTTTTGATTTGGCGTTTAACTAGTTTTTAAATTAATTACATAGAAATAAGCTAGTCACAAAAAAAGTTGAAGTTACGACAAGACCAGTTTGATTTTTCTTTTTCTTAGTTCATATTTCAGTTGAACATTTCCAATCACTTCTTTTCTACCTTCCTTGAATAAACTAGAAGCAATCTTCACGAACCAACCATATTGTGTGATCAGTTCATTTTTCGCAACTTCACACTACTACTAAAAAGAACATCATCAAATTATATTTTCTCCAGAGAGCTTACTTGAAGTGGTACATTTATTTTTATATTAGGAGCTAAATATCACCGATTATGATCACTCTAGATTTATCTGACCAAAGTGATATTCCTTCCGATACCACCATTCGATTAAATGAAGTAATTAAACATATAGCGAAGTCTAAAAAATGTACCGTTTTAACTGGGGCGGGTATATCATGTAATGCGGGAATCCCCGATTTCCGATCATCAGATGGATTATATAATTTAGTTAAACAACGACATCCTCAAAAGATTACTCGTGGTCAAGATTTATTTGACATTTCATTATTTCGGGATGAAATCTCTTTAAGTTTGTTTTGTACCTTTATGGAATCGTTATATAAATCAAGCTTAAAGGCTAATGCTACAGAGACTCATAAATTTATCAAAGTTTTAAAAGACAAGAATAAATTGTTACGATGTTATACCCAAAATATCGATTGTTTAGAACAAAGAATGAATTTAAATCTTGGAATAAATTTAAAAGAATTTGACGCAAATGGCAAATTCAATGAAATTTGGAAGAATTTAGACGTTATTCAATTACATGGAAATTTACATAAATTGTCATGTACTTTATGTTTTAGTAATTTTGATTGGACTGAGAAGTTCCAATCAATGTTGAGTCAAGGATTGAATCCTGAATGTAGCAAATGTTATGCCAAATATGAAGAACGATTGTATTCCGGGAAAAGACTTACAGGAAACATTGGAATATTACGACCAGATATTGTATTATATGGTGAAAATCATCCTCAATCTGAATTACTTAGTCAAGGTCTAAACGTCGATTTAAAGAGTAAACCAGATTTATTAATCATTATGGGTACTTCATTAAAAGTGGATGGAGTGAAGAGATTAGTTAAATGTTTAAGTAAATCAATTCATGAGAAGAATGGTAAGGTTTTATTTATTAATAAAACTCCATTATCTAAACAATGGAAGAATTATATTGATTATGAAATTCTTTGTGATTGTGATGAATTTGTTAGGATATTAAAAATGGAAATCCCTGATTTATTTTTAACTCAAGAACAGCTTGATAGTAAGAAATTAAATAATCCAATCACTGAAAATATCAAGCAAGAGGTAATACCGATAAAGCGGAAGCAAACTGTAAAGCAAGAACGTATTAAGCAAGAGATTGAGAAAAAAGTATTAACCCCTCCAACCACACCAACAAAGAAACGATCACCAGCACCAAGTTTAAAACGAAAACGACAGACGCAAGATTCAACTTCCAAGAAACTTAAATTTGAAATGATGACTCCAGTGTCTTCATTTAGCGAGTCTGATCTGAGTCTACTGTCAGCAGCTACACACGAAGTTATTGTCATTGACAGTGACAGTAGTAGTAGTGGAACTAATAGTGAAGATGATAAACCTTTAAGTGCAATCTGTCGATCCCGATTGAATAGCGGGATAACTAGATCAAGAGTAAAACAAGAGATTGTTAGTTAACGCTATATATTAAATAGAAAAACGCATTAAGTCAACCAAACATTAGAACTCTATCCCCCTTCCTGATGAATTCGGTTAATTTTGCCTAAGTCCGTCTGTCGTATTTTTCACATGCGCAACAAAAAAAAGAATAAGGTGTCGTAAAACTTCCTGGACATATGTTCTCCAGGATTTATATGTAACATAACATTTACAGGGCAACTCTACAAATTTATATCTAGGTCACAATAGTCAACCAATTTAAGACTATTTAGTTTTGTAATTATCTGGTATCAATAGCCCCGGGAAGGTTGCCGCTCGGTTAAAATCCGCTTAATCCGGTCATAATGGATCAAGTATCAAATATCCTTGGGAATATATTATCAATTGAAGAAACAGGATCTTCAACTAATGTTGAGAAACCTAGTAATAATAAGAGTAGGAGGTCGCGAGATTTTGACTTTACTTCGATTTGGACGTCTGATGAACAAACAATTGACAATAACAATGACTCTAGACAGCCTACAAATAGTTCTTCTTCGTCTCAATATATGGCAGATAAACTAATGGAAAAGGCTCTTGCTATGATTATCCCCAGTGAAATCCACGATTATCAAACTTCAAAAGTTATTCAAGATCGAATTGCTATTCAAAAACAACGTCCAAGTTTAAGTTTTAATATTATGCAAAAAAATTCAAATCTGTTACATCAAAGAAATTCTTCAAGTTATGTTTTAATTAATTCAATTATTCAATTTTTCAATTGGGAGGATGTTTATTATACTGTTGGTGTTTTGCTAATAATAACCCATATAATATTAAATCCAGTGTTGCTAACAATTGTTCCCTTGGGCTTGATATTGGTCAATGTATTAATTCCTCATTATTTGTTAATATATGTTCCAGATTCAACTAAATATCACGAAGTTAATCCAATACCGGCGGATATACCGATAAGTAAATATAAAATTGCTAAACCGGTTCCATTATTTTCTCAAGAATTTTTTTTAAATCTTACTGATACTCAAAATTTTATGTCGTATTATATTGATTGTTACGATTTTATTGTTTGGATAACTAGAGATTATTTGTATTTTAAAGATGAACAAGTAAGTTCCATAGTGTTGCTAGTTATGTTGGGTATTATTGTCTTGAATTTCTATTTAGTTCCTATGGTTGTGAAATTTGCCTTGTTACATATTAAATTCGTTAAGATATGTTTGATTGGGATTGTTTGGTTATTTTTAATTATGCTACATCCAAATAATCGAGGTGTATTACTTGAATGGATTTATAATGAAGATACAAGATTAAATTTTCAGAATTATGTTAATAGAGCTGAAGGAAGGTTAACTGGATTGCTAGATAATCAAGTAGAACAAGAAGAAGAACAAGAGGAAATACATGTTGAAATATTTGAACTACAAAAATTGAATGTTTCTAGTAAAATTTGGGAATTGATTGGATTTACTCCAAATTTTTATACTGTGAACACTGCAACTAGAAAGCATAATACAAATATAGCTAAACAAGAATTAGATCAATTACAAGAGGATTCTACCTGGCAACAAGATTCAGGTAAATATTTACGAATCCCTCGTAAGGATAGTTTGGGAGAAATTCTACCTCCCCAAGATTATGAATTTACTGGTCCTTGGACTATAGATTATAATGTTAATAACTGGGTTGAAGAAAACTTAATTAAGGACTTGGTTATTATTGACGATGATGAAAAATGGGCTTATGATTATATTGAAGAAGATTTTAACGAAATTAACGAAGAAGAGGAAGAAATAATTGAAGTTGATGTTTTTAGAAGACGAAGATGGATTAGGAAGGTAATTAGATCTAAATTATAGGCAATTCTATTATTTTAAGAAATCCATAAGATTTAAGCTATTTGAATCGGGTTTTTGTTTCTTCTTTTGTGAAAGTAAATTTGAAAGACTATTTAATTTCCTCTTTTTAGCTCGATCTTTTGATTTTACATTTTTGGAAGAAGAACCAGTTTGTTTAACTTGATTGGTATGATCAGGAGTCCATTCAGCTTTAAATTCTACTTTTTCTGTCTCTTCTTGTTCTTTCTTCTTCTTTGATTTCTCTTGAATTAAAGAATCATCATAAGTTGTATATCGACACAATGCACATCGATACCTTAATCTTCTTGTGCCCGGCTCATGCTGTAGCAGTACCAGCTCTCCTGTTTTATTGGTCTTATCCTTCTTAGGATACTTCATTCGAATGGATACAGTTAATCCAGGGATCAACAAATTTCCACATCCAGTACAAAATTTATGTATTAATAAAGGAGGTAAATTTATTTGTTTAGTTAAACTATGTCTTTCAAAAAGTAAAGAATAACTTTGGGATAATTCATGTGAAACTGGATTCGAATGAGCTAGATCATATAGATGAAGCGACGTTATTTGATTTGAATTAAGTGGTTGTTTTTCTTGTGACATTAGTGGTAGTTGAGGCTGGTTGTTTTATGAAAAAGTATTGTACGTAAATAAACCAGATGATGGTTGCAAATTTCCACATTTACGCTTGCATGGGTAAAATACAGAACGAAATAAAATAAATGCAAAATCAACAACCAGTAAAGTTATATTCTTATTTATCTCTAGTGGGGTTAGTGAGAAGTGAAATATTGGACTACAGTGGGTAAGAGACACACATCAGAGAAATAGGTCCTTGTCTGTACTGTATAAATAATCATACAACAATGAACTAATCTCAAGCAATTGTTTTCTTCATGTCACAAAAAAAGATAATCAAGAAATATTGATGATCACATCATTTAACAAATTACATGTGGAATGTCTAACAGTGGCAACATGGGGTACTTTTAGCAAAATGTGGCATAAGATTTAAACTTTTAGACTTATAGTATTGATCTTTATTCTTTGTTTTGATACTCTTTTAAACAAGAGATGAATGTTCGAGCTGAATGCTAACGCTTAGCTAGCGCTAACTATTTTAGAAGAACCTTCTGTGGTAATAATATCAAAGTGACAGCATCAGCTGTTGTTGATGATGGCTACCCCTGAAAAAAAAATACTCGTAAATACAATATCAATATTTTAGTTAAGAAACCGTGCTATTAAGCCTTGAGAATACTTCCGATCGATCCTTACTCAACTAGCTAAACTTTGATTCGATGAAAAACAAGCCAGGATAAATCCCACGAATCAATGAATAATAAATGTAAGCGTTCTTTCACCCCCTTGATTTTGCAACTATGGACAAGGCGTGTAGTTTTCTCTCCCCCTCTCAGCGTGTGAGGTAGTTAAGTGCGCGTTCAAAACACAACATCCAAACTTCAATAATTAAGACCAAGACCGAAACTCGGTCACAGAAAAACTCACCAATTAAAGTACGAGAAAATTAGATTACTAAGAAATGGTAACAAAAATAATATAAGCCGATAAGCGGAGTTTTAGAAAAACTCAAAAAAATGCAAAAACTTTATTACTACCCAATAATTTACTCGAATTAAGATTTGAAGAGCATATACACAACAACTTATTTTCTTGGTACACTAAAACATATTATTACTATCTTCTTTAACTAGTCCTAGATTTAATTTATGATGATAATGACCGAGAAAATGAGTCAAGTCCGATTAATTATTCCTGATCTGAAGCATGGCAAGGTTCTCAAGACCTGTATTAGATGTCGACAACACAAGACTAAATGTGACGCCATAATAACCAATCCATTTCCATGTTCTCATTGTTTCAAAAAAAATTTAACTTGTAAATTAGACATTGTAAATCCCAAAAGAAATAATAATGGTAGTGCACTACTGAATAACATTAATCATGAAATATATGAGAAATTAAGTGATGAAGTCGAAGATTTGAAAGTTGTATTGGATAAGATTATCCAGAGGAGGAACAATATAGTTAATTTATTAATTGAAAGAGGGACAGCCATTCAAAACCAAGTACAACCAGAACCAGAACAAGAACAAGAACCAGAGTTAATCCAAAAACAACCAACGGTAATGTCACCTTCGATTTCTCAAATACAATCCTGTATACAAACTCCAGAGGAGTGTATTCCCATAACGTCCGTAACTGTTGCTATACCTATTGACGGTTCTAAACTAGTAATATCAAGTAATAAATCCGTGACACCAATAATATTAACACATAAACAAGCACATTTACTTTTCAACAATTATGAAGCAAATTTCAATAAATATTTACCCATATTCCCTCAAGATTTCTTTACTAGTTTAAATCTTGTTAAATTTAGTCAAGAAAATGAATTATTATTTTGGTGTATTATATTGACAAGTTATTTAAATAATCCTATACCCAATTCAAGTCAACTGTATCAATACCTTGCTGAACATATTAAATCCTTAGTCGTTGAAAAATGTTGGTTTCAAACCCCAAGATCAGTTTATGTTATATCGTCTTTGCTTGTATTAACCACCTGGCCCATGCCTAACAATAGTGGTAAATTTAGTGATAATTTAACAATTAAATTCATTCTGACTATGAAATCCCTAGCATATCAATTTGGATTGCATAAGTTAGAATTTATTGATGAATTTAGTCACAAGACTAATATTAATATTTCAAAAGACATTAATTTAAACAATTTAATTCGAGAACGAATTTATAAATTTATAAATATAAATTCAAATTATTGGTTAATAAATTTAGGATTATCCAATAATAATTATAATGGGTTTACTCAAGATTATATTATAAATAAATCTTCAAATATTGATGTATTGTACAATAATACATCGCATGAAGATCATTATATTAATTCAATGTTAAAAATTTCCATGATTCAAGCCAAGTTAAATGAAAACATGAATGTTTTAATTAATGATGACACAAACAAATCAACCGTCACACTGATACCAAATGAAATAAATACCCGAAAATTAATTAATTTTAATATGTTTGAAATTATAATGGATGACTTATACAAAATGTTACTTCGAGAGGAAGAACAAGAAGAACTGGAAGAAAATGATATTAATAGCAATTTGATTAAAGTATCAATTGAGTATTCAAAATTACAATTATTCATATATTCCCTTTCCAAATCAGATATTTCAATTTTGGAATATAAACAATATATTACTAAAATTGTAAATTGTAGTTTTACAATTTTGAAATTAGTGAAAAATTTCCAATTTAATCAATTGCCAATATATTATAAATTCCCCATTGAATTTTCATTATTAATTTTAATTCGAATTTTTAAACTGGTTGTATTAAATTCATTTTCAGATTATCAATTTGTTAAACAATTGTTTAATCAATTTTATAGAATAGTATTTCAAGATGAAAATTGGAAATTTTTAAATTCAAAATTAGGTAAAATTGTTGATAAATTTAATAAGTTGGATAATTTATTTATTATTGACAAAACAAAGGATTCATTTTTTTTGGTTAACAAAATGAAAAATTATTTGTGTTTTAGTTTAAATTATGAATTAATTTGGTTGATATTTGAAAATGAACGAGGCAAACAAACGAAAAGTGGTACGGATCACCAAGGTGAGGGAACTGATAGGAACAAACAAACTAATGAGGGAAAGAAAAAAGACAATGTAGTAAACGACATTAATTGGGACATTTATGGTATAAGTAACGATAATTTTGATTTTATAAATTACATTACAAGTAATGAATCAATTTTTATATAAGTTAATAGAACATTTCAACTAATATACTCTATACTATATTACTTTGTAGAGATAACCTATCGATCTAACCATTGATTATTCAACTTTTTATTAAACACAAATGGTTTAGTAACAACGAATACAACCAATAATAAAATCAACGTAATTATTAATTTACCCTTATTAAATGATTCATTTAATATGTCAAAAGATTTTGAAGGTTGAATTGTTGAACAAAATTGATTAAATTTGTTAAAATAACAAATCACCATAGTAGATTCAAATCTAGTAGGTTTAATTAATATTTTTCCTCCATCACTTGTTATCAATTGATATTTATGATTTATTGGTCCAGGTTGAGGTAAAATTGCATTATAAGGTATAACATTAAAATCATTTTCATAATCTTGTTTAACTAATTGTCGATCATCAATTCGTCTACTATTTAATACAAATTTTGGAATCTCGATAATTTGTCCTGATTCAATTATAGCTATGATCGATTTAATTGTAATACCATAATTTGTTCTTGAAGATGATAAATCAAGGATTCGTTCAGGATATATATATGATTTTGAGCTTATTGAATCTATTGTTAAATCTCGGGTAAATGCAGAATTGGAAGTTTGTTGTTTGTCTTTATCAAATAAATCCAACACATTTATTCTTTGTTCAAATCTTGGAGATTTAGTAAAGTATGAATAAATAACCCAATTATCATCCATAATGAGCTTAATCAGGTTCAAATCAACAACTTCTTCTTCATCATGTACATTAACATATAAGAGATTCCCAGTTATACCATCAATCAAATGTAATTTCAACTTCTCATTAAAAGTAAGTAATGAAATCAAATTTGGGTTTAAATATTTATACAATACTGATTTATCAGCTAAAGGAATACCAATTGAAGAAGTAGTTGAATCAAAATCAATATTTGCCATGGCCAAAATTGGTTCATCAAATTGAAATTTCCAAGTTTGTTTTCCTAATGTTTCACCTTGAGGGATGATCTGTCCCGATAAATAATTATCTCCCTTATTTACCAAATAGGTATCTTGTGAATTACTCTGTAAAAGTTTTACACCATTTTCTTTTCTTAATGCACATGTTTCTCCTCTTACCTTAATTATCTCTGTATAATTCTCATTAACTAATCTTTCAATGATTGATCCATCTGAACTGTCAAAGACAAGAATAAAACCATGAAATATAACAATCAACTTATCTTCACTTAATGCACTCAATGAAATAAATTCATCATGAATAACTACCGATTCCCAAGCAATTTCACCATCATTTGATTTCATTGCTACTAATTTTTGATTCAATTCATCAAAAAATACAATATATTTAACGAATCCAAACTCTACATCAGATGCATTGGATTCACCGGCCTTTCTAAACGATAAAACAAACTGACCAAATTCAGATAAATGTCTCTTTACTCGAGTTATCCAATTAGTTAAAATAAACTTGTTATCAACTTGTAAAATTTCACTAACTTGATGAATAACTTGTTGTGATTCTGGTGGATCAATTATAATATAATCATTGATTTGAGAATAAGATTGTATACCAGCTTTTATCGGTTTTATTAATTGTCCATCAAATAAACTAAATAATTCTCCATTTAAATGTGAATCGATTGAAAGTAATGCTAGTTTATTTTCTTCAACTGTAAGGAAATCGCTTGTATGACTGACAGTCAGTTTTATTGTTAATTGTTTAATACTCTTGGAATTTCCGGTAATTAAAAAGTCAGTTAAATCAAATACATATTTAATTCCAAGTGAACTAGTTGCCACTATCAAATCATTGAATGGAGATCTTAACAATTCAACTTGAGAATTTGACTTGATAGTTAAACTATCAATTAATTCAGCCTTATTTTTAGAAATGGTTATAATTTTAATCAAATCCTGGGAAGTTGAATATAAGAAATTTTCATTTATAACCTGTAAATCTTTGAACGAGTTATTTTCAACTCTTTTAAAGGATTTAATTGATATTTTTTTTTCAACAAATTTAAAAATTTGATCATTTTCAGTTATAATAATACCAGATTTAAAATGTTTAATTGATCCAACTGAAACCTCAATACCAAATAACACTTTAACTTCTCCTCCCCCTTGATTACTAATTTTAAGTAATCGAGAGTCGTTAACTATAATATAGGAAAATCGACCACCATCAGAATCAACGCGAATTGATTCCACCAATTCATCACCACCAGTATTTATTTGCACAAAAATACCAGATTTGTCATCAATAAATGATAACTTGCCATTGGAATCAACGACAAACACACCACCACTAGCGCCAACCATTTTAACCGGAGTAGCTTTCAAAGTAATAATATTCATCTTCCCATTGGTAGAATCTACTTGATAAACATCATTACCTTGGTTATAAATATACACCTTGTCTTGGTTAACCAACAATTTACTAGTACCTAAATCACCGATATGAATCCTCCAGTTTATTGAATGTGACTGCTTGACGTCAATACCAACCAATTGACCAAAGGAACTAATACCAACTAACGTATTGTTACTTAATTCAAACTGGGTTATTTGTCCATACAAATAATTTATAGTTTCCTTGGAAGTAAATGCATCAGAAAGTAGTATACCTTGAGCAATTGAGGTAAACAACGCCACAAACAAGCAAATCAGACTATGAATTTTCATTAGTCAATTCGAAAGTTTCCCTTTTTCTATTATTCTTTGTTGGTTGAAGCTACAAGATTGGCTGCCATTTTTTTCTTCAAACTTTCAAAATCTTTGGAGGCAAAGAAAATGAAATACCTGCATATAAACCAGTGACTATCTTTTTGAAACCCCAATAATGTTAGATAAAGGGAGACAAAATTTAAGATCATTCTTAAATATCTTAAGGGAAGCAATCAGATTTCTTTTGATTTATTGATTACAAACTATAACATAACACACTTTCATAATGCATGCCCGTGATTGGTTACTTGTTTTTATAGGGTTCTTTTGTAAGTATATAAATGGAACGGCCTCACCCCACACTTGGACAAAACTCGACTAACTAGAACATCTTTTAGTACCTCCAATCCCAGTATTAATTAAAAAGGGATTTTGTTCCCCTGATTTTTGGATTAATATTTTATTATGTATATTAGGATTTTTCCCTGGGTTATTACATAGTTACTATATAATTGCCATGAACCCCTACCAAGATAATTATATTGTTATTGGATCCCGCAGTGATACTCAACCAAGTGGCGATTATGGTGCTATCGGACAAGCATAATTTGAATATTCGGGCTAACCCGGATTTAAAACACTTTTAGCTAGATGCAAAGACAACATAATTTGCAGCCGATTTTGTAGTACACTTTTTCTATACAACTTCAAATATACATATAAAAGCTATTTACTGATAAAACAACACCAACTTAGCTTCAAAACCGCAAATTTAACACCTAGGGTGTTCATTGCTTTTCTTTTTCAAATTGAAGTCACTACTTTGCTGTCTGTAGCAATTTCTTTGTCTTTACTACTCAGCAATTATCTTTGAACAATGCGAGTGGGGGCAGTAGAGAAATCTTTTGTCTAATAATAGTATGGAGCTTAAACATTTATTTCTCCACATGTCTATGTTCTAATAATTAAATATTTTTTGGTTCTACTTACGAAATGAAATGACGTGGGTCTAAATTTAGGGATACATTCGCATTCCTTTAGTTTGCATAACAAGTTCCTTCCCCCTCAATAACAAGTCATCGTTTACTATTGGATCATTTTCTGTATACCCTGGCCCAGCCGCTACAAGTTTTGTTTTGATCTATTCCAACATCGAACTATACAACACTCACTTTAACAATGAAAAACTCTGATTGGATACTTATAGTTGTGGCTATCATTCGTAAGTATTTAACTCCGATGTTTTGCTCTTAAATTCGACTAACTAAAGCATTTATTAGTTCCTCCAGTTGCAATAGCCCTTAAGAAGGGATGTACTAGTGCAGTTTTACTTAATATTTTACTATGTCTATTGGCATATATTGTAGGAATAGCTCATGCGATTTATGTAATTGCTGCAAGTGACGAGAACGAAATTTATACTCAACCACAGGGATATTATGTCACTTCTGCTCATCACCCTCAACCAAGTGGATATCATGCTAATGCTGCTAGTAATGTTCAGCCAAGTGTCTACCATGATCCTACTGCCAATAATGTTCAACCTAGTGCTCCCCAAGATTCGTCTAGCAGTAATGTTCAACCAAGTGGTTACCATGATACATCAAGCAGTAAAGCTCAATCAAGTGGATATTATGACACTTCTAGCAGTATAGCTCCACCAAATTATAATGATTTGAATCACAAACATTAATTTTTCAACTCCGATATTAGCGGGAATTGAATTCGTTCTGATTATCTTAAGAAAATACAAAGAATATCTGAGAGATGGTGATTCTTCAGTCTTATTTACTTATGTTTCGAAGCCTTAAAGAGGCAAAATTGCACTTTTCAATAGGTATATGGATTTTACTTTGAGAGTCTTAGTTATTTTTACGCCAAGTTTTGACAAAAGCTTCAAATCTTTGAGATACAACTTTACTATGGTACAAAAGATGAAATTGAGAATCATTTTTATGTATCAAAATTACTGAAACTAGATAAAATAAGCGAAATAAGAACAAACAGTTAGAGTAAGTTTTTATAGATTGTATAGCTTTCTTGAATAGTATAAGTAAAAAAACACTGATCAGATAGTATTATTCTTAACTATGTCAGGAGAAGCAACCATTAGTTCTCATGGATTCATTGGCTGCAAATAACAGAACATACAAATCACATTTACACACATACACAATGAACCCTTGGGATTGGTTACTTGTTATTATAGTGTTCTCTTGTGAGTGTATATATGTTGCAGCAATAGCACATGCGCTTTATGTAATTGACACGAGTGAAGACGAAGAAACTTATGTACAACTGAAGGCACATTATTGCACTTGCGTCGCACCGCACCCAATTGTATATCATGGTTGTATTACTAATACTCAACCAAGTGGGTATTATACTGATGCGAATCAGGCTCACCCAGGTGGATATAATGATACCACGAATAAGAACAGGCTATCAAGTGGATGTTGTGATATTATTGCCAATAAAGCTCAATCAGATGAATCCAATAATACTTCAATCAGTAAAAACTCAACCAAAGCTCAACCAAAGCAAGATTATGGGGATTCAAAAAATTAATTCAATATTACCCGGATTTAATTTCTGCCTATTTAACCTCAAAGAAAAAAAATTTGCAACAGACTTTTGTAATACACAATTCTTTCTACAACCTTCAAATATATATAAGTAATTTACTAATAAATGAATTTATCTTTTGAATAATCCAAAATAGTTGTAAGTTTTATTCACCGCATAACTTAAGTTGGCCGATACAGACATTTGTCTATCTTTTTTAGATCCATCCGGTTTCAATGTGTCAATATGCGAAGATTGAATTTAAAATATGAAAAAGAATTAATCTGAGTTCAATAATGAAGGATAGTAATACTTTATGTTTGTCATAATTAATAAGGATTTACTTTGATGTAAATTTCTATTGTTAGGGAAGAGTCTTTTGTGGCTAGACTAGGGAAGTTTGGTACAGTTCTTGTATTGGAACATTTCCTGGTTTGGTTTGAGGGATATCTTGCAAGAGGTGAATCTTGTATACTGGGAAGGTTTGATGATCGTTCTGATTTGTTGAATTGACACAGTATTACTTGTTTGCAACACTCTTGTCAAATAAAATAAGTTCCGACACAGTTTCTCCGGGGAGGGTAGTCAAGTACGAGTCTCGTTCTGAGAATTTCGTGTCCTGATTTATTTCCCCTTGCTGTACGGTTTGTTCTGAATTATTGACTCGTTGGATTAATTTAAGAACATGTGGAAAATTTTAACCTACTTGTTCTTATCTATATATGAATATTTACATTAGTCTATCTATTATTGTTGAACTGCTTGTATAATTACATCTTCTTCAGTTTGCAGTTTAACATTTGGTCTTCCTCCACCTTTTTTCCATAACCATAATGCTTCAATTGCATAATTTTTAACTGACAAATTTTTTGAATTTGAAGCTTCAGTAATTGAATCAATAATTCTTAATTCTTCAATTAAATCCCAAATTAAACCTTCAAAATTATTTGTCATTTCTTTAACAAGTTCATTATCATTTTCTTCTAAATTAGTTATACTATAGTGATGTAATCCTAATTTATGAAGAATTCTACCTAGAGTTTGTATAGATAAACAACGTTGTCCAGGAAGCACGGATCTTGATAAATGTGATAATTCACTTAAATTATATCCTGCCAAATTTGGCTTATCTGAATGATGATGTAACCCGGCATATGTTGAAATATTTTGCTTCTTATGTTCATCATCCAATTCAACAATATTTCCTTGAAAATCAAATCTCATATCGGAGATTGATTCATAGGTAGTAGTAACAGCTTCGGGAACTGGGGTTGTCATCCAAGATAATTTCTCAGTTTCTATAGGTAAATCTGGATAATACTTCTCATGGAGTTTATTGTAAAAGTCGGGATCATTTATATCAAGCTCTTCAGTTTTAGGTTTGGGGAAATGAATGGCCACGTCTTTATTTTCCAGTTCTTCAGGGTTTAGTTGATACTCATCAGGAGCAATTTGGTTAGGAACAAGATCATTTATATCTGTAATATCTTCCCATCCATTTGGGTCTAACTCTGTATCATCCACATCTTCATATCTTACAGTTGTAACTTGTTGATCAAAAGAAACGGACTTTTTAGATTTATCTGAGGTTTCTACAGGAATATCCAAATCCAAGGACTTCTCTATACCTAATGCTTTATCAACATCTTCTTTATCAAGTTGAGATAAATCACTTAATCCTTGGGGTGTTCGTACAGAACCAATCCAACCATTATATCCTTCAGCATGTTGATGTTGATGTGATTCTTCTCGATTTTTTGTTCTTTTTAATAAACTTTGAATTAATCTGGGATCAAGTCCTTCCAATAATTCCTGTTGTTCAGCCAATATTTCTTGTTGAGTCATTTTTGATATTGTTTCAACATTTTCACGATGAATCTTTTCCGATTCTGATAACACTACAGGTTCCTGTGTCGGCTTTGGTTGGTCTGACTGGCCCAGCTGTTCTGGCTTTTTGTTCAAATTTTGTTTCCATCGTGAGGCTCTTTTCTGTTTTAGTCTACCTAAATCAGGAAATCCAGAGGCAGATCTCGCAACTGGAGGTTGAGGTATTTCGGTCTCATGTTCAACTATCTCTCCTACAAAGTCCATCTCTCTGTACTTGCCTAGGATCTAAAGATATCAAGAAAGCAGATTTTTCTATGAGAAACTTCTATATTAGTGAGCAGAAAAATAAATACTATATACTATTATGAAAGGGTCCTATTTAACTTTCAATACTATTTAACTCTTTAGTCATATAACTAGGTAGCTGACATTCATTCTTGGCAATCTTATCGTCAATGTAAGCTCTAAAATTTTCACTGATATGACTGGAATACAGTTGATATAATCTAATTAAATATTCTCGCTTGCCTTGTTCTTGATCAGGTTCTCTACCTATTTCATCCATTTGTTTCCCTCTGGCAGTTAAAAAGAGTGGAATATCTAAATATGGAACAACCAATGCATAAAATGCTAAAAATAATCTCAAATTTGTATAATAACTTTCAGGTAATCCCTGATTTCTATTACCGTTAAACATTAAATTAATCCAATTCTTTTTGAAACCCAAGTCAAACGGATATTGTTGATCTACACTATACTCCACAACTTTTCTACTAAATTTGTCAATTTTCACATTGACATACCGCTTCCCGGTTTCGAAACGTGGTGGTGGTTTGTCTTTGAGGAGCCACGCCACAAACCCGCCCTGTGGCTTTTTAGGTTGATCTATTTGGTCGGGGTTTTGTCTAGCTGACCATCTAAGGTAACTCTCTCGTTGTTTGATTGTGATATCATCCAAGGTAGTTATATTACGATTTATATATCTCACATGTGCAATAAACAACGCGGCAATCATAATTATCCAAAATCCACTCAATACAAATATAGCAATAAAATTATGATCAATTGTTCCATGTGACATACTTGACCGAGTATAACATGCCATAAATATTACAACATAGAAAAATAATACTAAGAACCAAATCATATATTTCATGAAAAATTCATAATTTGTTTGTCCAAGTGAGCAACCTATCCAGACACAATAATGATCGAATTTGATTACGTTATATCCCATATCTTTCAGATAGAAAGATCTTTCAATCTTAATGGATTCAGTATGGGAATCATAATAGGGATATCCCAGTTCGTCACAAAAGAACAAATCAGGAACAGGGATTAATACTTGATCTTGTTCAAATGACGTGTTAGTTTCATAAATATCCAAAGGAGGGAATCTTGGTGATTTCCCAGGACCAATGAAAACAATTAATCCCCAATATAAGAAAACATTTAATTGTAGGATTCCAAGTATTATCCAAAATACAATGGCAACTGCATGACTATGGTATCTATATATTTCTTTATACCCAAGGGCATATCCACACGCATAATTCAAATATCCAAGCCCAAGTACTATAAGTATTGGAACTATAGTTTTAGCTATATGGGTTTGACAAATTGCAAACCTGGTAACGTCCATCATTCTAGGAACATTATTCTATCTACAAAGTCTTGCAGAATTAATCCGTTGGGAGGTTTTATAGTCGTCGTTTAATATGTCAACCTGTTTCAACTGTGTTTTTTCGTCATGCGAATATAAATATAAACAGAATACGGGGCGCGGACCTTTGCCTTATTCTATTGTTTGTTGTATGGTTCTTTTTCCTAGCTTGTTAGTTAGTTTTCGGATGAATTAGCGGGATAATAAAAACAACAATTTAATTGTAACTCTTTATGGTAGTTGCCACTTTCTGACTTTTGTAATATATCGGTAAGCAAAATAACTTTCTCTGAAATGGCAAAGAGAATAACACCGTTCAAGCAGACTAAAGATATTACTAGTTAAATAGAGAAATAACACTCAGATGAAACTAATTCCATAAACTATTACAAGAAGAAGCAGCTTATTCAAGAAATTGTAGTATTACTAAGCGAGTACTAAGCCAGAAGATCCGTTCCAATTGGTAGCCCACCATAGTCTCACGTGATCGATTTTTGTTTAATATTTTACCACAATATGATTTTTGAAATTTAAATGATTAGAAATCACCAGTAACAATATAAGCCATGCTAGAAATAATAGAAGGTATGTCACAACATCTAGAAACACGCAATTACAGTACGCTAACTTCCGTTCCAGATGACGAGGCTCTCAAGGACATGTGTCCTATTTGTAAGACTGATAAATATTTATCTCCCAATATGACATTCTTAATCAATCCTGAATGTTATCATAAAATATGTGAATCATGCGTCGATAGAATATTCTCTTTGGGTCCAGCGCCATGTCCGTATCCTAAATGTGGTAAAATCTTGCGTAAGAACAAATTTAAACAACAGATATTTGAAGATTTAAGAATTGAACGTGAAATTGATATTCGTAAAAAAGTTGGAAATGTATATAACAAGACTCAAGAAGATTTCCCAGAGTTAAAACAATATAATCAATATTTAGAGAATATTGAAGAAATAGTATTTAAATTGAATAATGGTGTTGATGTAGAACAAACTCAAGCAGATTTAGACCAATATGAACAAGAACATAAATTAGAAATTTTAGAGAAGAATATGAGAGAAAGTGAAAAAAGTGCTGATTTAGTTAAATATCAAGAAGCAATGGAAAGATTAAAACAAGAAAAGAGGAAAATTCAAGAGAAGATGGATCTCGAAGATTTGAATTTCCAACGAGAACAACAACAAAAGTTATTGGATAAAATGGCAACTTCAGAAGAAACTACCGAAGAAATATTAAAACAATTGGAGGTACAAAAGCAATCTCGATTAACATCAAGAAGGAAACAATTACAAACTATAAATGACAATTTAGATCGACAATTCAATCCGTTATTACACAATAAGATTGAAAATAAAGTAACAACTCCATTCACTCCATTTAGAGGTGATCGTGATTTAAATAAGAGATATACAATGTTACCTGTACCGCAAGATACTGAAGAAATCATGGATATTGATAATAATTTACAAAGCAATAGTAGTTATTATGATCCATATATGAATAAATTGGCCAAAGTTAAGGAATTCCTTGGTTCAGGTTGGAGATTGAATAATGTATACGAGCGAGCATTGGATGAAGCTTTTATTGGACTAGGATGCATAATAGAACAAGAGAAATCTCTAGAAAAACATCAACATACAGCTTTTGTATAGTGTGTATAATTTCTATATAACTCTTATATATCCATGAATTTAGCTTCTGGATGATAATACACAGGACATGACCAATATGAACGTTTTACATCATCCCAAACACTTTTATCATTCGACTTTAATGTAGATTGAGGTACTTCAACTTCAGTATATTTAACTTCTAAACCATATGTTTTCAAATCAATTTCAACCAACTGTTTATAAACCTCATAAATAACTTCTCTATCAGCACCTAACCCATTGAAAAATGAAAATACACCATAAGGTTTCAACAAGCCAACAATATAATCGAATAATTCCAACATATCTTGATAATGTTCAGAAAATGTATCATAATAAATTCCATTAAAAAATACGTCTCCTTGGCTTAGAAGTTCATCCAATTTGTCTTGCCATCTTCCTTCTAAAATCACGACATTTGGCTTGTCATACCAACCATCGTCTCTTAATTTCTTAAGAACATCAGGATGCGCTTCACATATATAATGCTTGGTAGGCTCTTGACATTGAATCATTGTATCTATTATCCCCATTCCAAACCCAATATTTAATACAACAACTTCAGAGTCGATTTCCTCAGTGGTTGAATCTATCACTGCACCTTTAAAGAGAGAATCACAACCTAGTTTCATTAAATCGGTTTCCCATGCCATCATAACTCCATCTTTTCTATCTTTCGTAATAAGAGTATCATTCACATACTCCAATTTGGTATTGAGGTAAGATTCTTGGTTTTGAGAAGGAGCATCTGGAGCATCATCATTTTCAGCGATGGCTTCTTTTTCTTCCTCAGTTTCCACTACAGCCTCGATCACTTCCTGCTGCGGATCTTCAATAAATTCAACATCAAATTCACCAACCTTTCGCAATAATAACTCTGCTCTAACACCAGCATCAACTATTTGTTGGTATAATTTACCAACATGCTTTAACCCTCGTTTAATTAAAATACAGCCAGGAGTATCATTATTGATATCAGTGAAACACCAACCAGCTCCATATTCCAATAAAATCTCAACCATACTTTCCACAATTGTTAATTCGTCCTCACTACAATCTAATGGAACATTCATACAGATTAAATGTAACGGAGTTGTGGTTGTACTCGGAGTGTCGTCAATCCCATTGATGTAATTTGTAGCTTCTTCTACTGTATAAGTTGCTGGAATTCCATTCTTAAGGTAGTGCTTCAATTGGGAAATGTAACTCGAGTCTATCGGACGATTAAGAAATCTACACAAGTCGTGTAAGTCAGACATTTAGAGGATAGGTTCTTCAAAGTAACGGAGAACCTCGAAGGTCATCTTGAAAATGTCGCACAACAACGAAAAAAAATAGTCCAAGAAAAAAAAGGTGTTGCAAAAAAAACAACCTAAGATCTTTGACGGAAAGGTAAGAATAAAGGACCCTACGATCTTTCTTGTAGCCGAGCAATTGTTGATTTGATGATCACCTCTGGAAATCAACTTGAAAATAAGGATTGAGATGTTCTAACCATTAATATAGGATATTTTGTTTATCTAGCATTTTCACTGGGGTTGACAGTTTTCTTACACAGTAACCAATGCTTAGCATCGGTGATAGTGATTTCTAGAACAAATATTGTTATCACTGAATCAATAATGTAACAAATACAAAATTGCGTTTAAACAGGTTAGTGTCTCACCTGTTTTTTTAAAATTCAACACATCCGTTATATCAATCTTTATCCGAGATTCCCCTGACAACATACATTCACATTCAAGCTATTCTAATAGAAGAGTCAATCACATGGCAAGTATCAATAAAATATCTTTCAAACCCCGTTTATTCTACCCGAGTAATCATCAAACCCCATCTATACCAAATAAAACAAATAAAAATGGCCCTTTTTAACGCAATTGCATTTGTTCGAAAGTAATATGAAGCATGATAACGGTAGCAAGGTAGATCAAGAGCCCCACATTTCATTACATAAACGATACTCAAATGCGGCGAATGAAGATCTCAAACTACGAATCATCCCTGACGTCAGTTTCTGCTAGATGCTCGCCACCCTCACAGGATAAAGAATTAACCGATCATAATGTTTCATAATTCAGTCGTTATCAATGACATGACTTGCAGCTAGTTTGAGGGGTAGAGGGGTAGATAAGTTCCTTTTTAAATAGAGAAAAAAGAAATAGAATACGCGAGAGAAGCGCAATATTGCTGTAAAACCAGTTTGGTTTCCAGGATAATCAATCCTACAATATTGCATCTCTATTAGTTAATCTCTCCAAATCAGCAATACTTCTACTAAAAAACAAACAACCAAATTGATCTAATAATTAGTATTAGGTCACGTCTGTTTTTTGATTCTATGAAAACCATTAGTCGCATATCACCATGCTTCAGAAAGAAAAAGGATACAAGCAGCACTTTCCAACGTTTGTGATGCGGCTCTTCGGACTGATTTCTAAATCGGGATAAATAAAATATCCTGCAGCAAGCGAGGCCGAAAACAATTGATCGGGGCTAGACAATATTAAAAAATAAACCAGGTGGTTTTTTTATTTTCTTTCGCAAAACTGTAATTATACGCAGGAATAGAAGAGCAAATTTTAATTTAACTACTACAAAAATATAAAATCGTATGATCTTTTTATTTTTTTTTTATTATTTTTGCAGAGAAAGGAAAAATTAAGTTTAATTATCCGTTAGTTCTGATTAACCGCACCTGGTAAAGCTTGTTTTACATTCTTGTTAATCGATTCCCGTAAACCAAGAAAACGTACGGATTGTAGTTGCGACTATAAGGTTAATTATTTTGTACACCCTCCGAAAAAACGGTTTTTAGTAGCTTGGCGATAATTCTAGGTCATATTTACTAAAACTTGTTTTAATGGCCAAATAATACAATAACACAAAACCAATATTACGGAAGCGAACAAACATATTTGCAATTTTTGGGATCCGGTTTTGGGCTATTCTCCAGCGATAGAAAATTGGAACCAACAGAAAAAACTGACTTTATCACTTGAATAAACTTACATGAAGACAGACGTTATTCGGGTCCGCTCCGAATTCACCCGCTCAATAGAACAAAAATCTTGCCATGTGAGAAATGTTTATGCTTCTACTCCAAGAACTGCTGCAAAAAATATTATTCTTGGGCCTCGGGTATTTCACCAGCCTCTTTGTGCCAATTCCCAGGAACAGGTATGAAATACAGATTATCACCACATGAATGGGTTGTGCTTCAAACATCTGATATGGATTTCCATAATATCCAAGGTGGGGTAGAATGGAGGGGTAGTCAAAGGGAGATAAGAGGAGCACAACTGAAATTGAAATATTTTGCTACAAATAAACAAAGCATTTTTCTTTTTTCAAACAAAATGTGATCATTTGAAATTTTTTTGAAACAAATAGAATTGCTGGTTTTGCATAAATGCACCAATGTTTGCGTTTGGGTTTTATTAAATTTCTTACTAAAAAATAGAAGAAATCCATAGTGGGAAAAAAAAGGAACAGTACAATTTTTGCAATTGTTTTAGAATGCTCGCTTTATTGTTCCTTCAGGAATAATACTAGTTCCGGTCATTCAAAAATAAACCAAAAACGCAATGAATGGGCCCGTTGCATGGAAGCACAGAAAGACAATGCGTTCTATCCGGTTTGTTAATTAAGCTTCGAAGTTTTACTCCTGTAATTAGATTTATAGTCATTAAATTTGCTTTGCGCTCATAGTGAATGTGCTCTAATCTATAGAGGTAGCGAACGCATGTTCTTGCATTTTAGTGTATTTGGTTGTTTTATTGCGAATTAGCAACCACTTTTTTATGGTTCATTAAATTTCACTATCCATGTGTTCCGAGGGTTAATAGAGAAATTTATTTTGAGTTTAATAATGTACAGCATTTCCCTGGTGGTTTGGCGGCGTTTTGGGATTGGTAAGGTTGGTTATTTTGCATGTCATTTATTTTTTTGTTTAAAATTTTTGGGTCACCTATAAAACTGTTCCGGGGAAGATTACGAAAACGCAAAAAAAATAATTGGGTAAAAAAATATTAACAATATAAAATTATTATTTTTTTATTTTTTTGTAAAAAGGAAAGTTCCAGGCATTTTAAAGCTTTCCATATAAACAGATACACAAAGATCTAAAAGTTCCCGAAATACCGCCAGGTGTTCAAGCTTATTACTATTTATATTCATTCAAAAAGTCTTCTTTCTTTAAAAATCCATTTGACCTTTAAAGAGAAAGTAAATTTAGATTTAAGTTAAATATTAAAGGAAAGTTTAATTTACCAATTATAGCCTTTCCTTTCAAAAATATCATAACTTAGTCGTTTAATTTATATTTTTACCATCTACATTTATAATACAGCAAGATTCTTAACCATACTTCAAACAGAAATAAAAATCCAAATTCCAGTTAAAACCAAAATATATCCCTCCCTTCATTACCCCCCTAGAGTTTCAAACTCGGACGCAAAAGTACATTATCGGTCATACAAACTATATAGAAAATCCCCGCTAAGAACTTACCGCCTTCGGCATCCTGATATTTAAATTATTTCAATGTCCTTTAAATTAAATGATTATGATGCTTTTCTAACGTCATTATTCGATAAGAATAATCAACAACAGAAAGTAAAATTAGAGGATACTGATAAAATGCAAGAGAGTTCACAATTTGAACAAATCGAACAAGCTACTCAGCAATTGCATAGTCAATCAATGTCGGCCCAACATCCTCAATCAGCAGCGTATACCACAGAAGCACAGCAACAAGGACAACCAACAAGAGAAGAGCAGATTATAATGATGCGACAGCATTCATTACCAAGTCAACATCAAGTTCATATGAATGATGATGGAGCACCATTTCCCGTCGATTTTGACTTTGGATTAGTTGCTCCTAGTTTCTCATATACGACCAATACCAATCGTTCGAAGTCACTTAGTTTCTCTATGGGTAACCACGGGGGACCCAATTCACAAGAACAACGACACCCCTTACATCCCCAAAATAACCATAACCCAGGAAATATTAGTGAGTTTATGGCAGAAATGGGCGCTGAGAATAATGGAAATGAACCTGGCAGTGGTGAAGATACATATAATCCTAGTTTAAATGGTTTAGAGCATCCAAGAACAAATACTAATAATTTATTTAGTATGCAACATGTCAATACCCAACCCAGCAGTTATAATTCTGATTTTGGACCAATTGATGAACAACTGTCGAGCATGATTGTTGGTCGTGATTCATTATCACCCATCTCAGCAAATAATGGACGTATGTCACCTGGAATGGATACCGATCCAGCTTCAGCCCCAAGTAACATTTTGGGAGTACCGACTTCTCATCAGTTAATGCGAGAAGCCACTTCAATATCATTCCAAAGCATCGATCATGATAGTGATAGAATATCACCAAAGATGAGAGAATCATTTCCATCGGCGGTTGAACCAATAACATCGGCAACCTCAACTACAACAACCAACACCAGTACTTCTTTAACTACAGGTCAAGCCAACACTGGAAAGAAGACTAGGAAACAAAGAAAAGCCAAGAGTATTAGTGGTCCTGTTAGTGGTCATCTATCCGGAGGTGAGGATTCGTCATCTGGATTATCTCCAAATATGCAATATCGACATAGCGGCCGTCCTCGAGTAAAATCCGCTCATAATGTCATTGAACAAAGATATAGAAACAAAATCAATGATAAATTCACTGCATTACAAAATTCTGTTCCTACTTTGCGAGTCTTAGCTCAGAGAAAGGAAAGAGAGAGATTACAGATGAAACGGGATCACGGTAGGTATGACTCTTCTGATGATGAACCTATTGATGAATCTTTAATAAATGACGAAAGTATCGATTTAGAAGGCTTAGAACCTGCGAGAAAGTTGAACAAGGCTACGATTCTTGCCAATTCGATTGAATATATTAAATTCTTGGAGTTGAAGAATGATAGAATGAGGGCCGAGCGCGAGGAATTGTTGAATAAGGCTCTTATGATGGGGATAGTGATTGATGATGATTTAGATAACGAAAGCAACGATTGATGTGTGTTGATAAATAGAACATGTTGATCATGTTTCAGTGTATAGTGTATTTAAGAAAGATACCCTGATTATATATATATTCCGTTTGGTTTTATTAGCTTATTATTTATTGGTACCGCAGTTTAGCGTAGAAATATTAAAAATGTATTTGTATTATATACATTGGGTAGCTGTAAGTCTATTTGCGTGTATTAAGATGATAGGTGTTGACTAGGCCCTGAGAGTTAACAAAGTATGTAAGTATCTGGCAAGGATTTCACCAAAAATACTAAAAAATAAATCCGATTTAGACATTTCATTATGCAGTAAATGTAACTCTGAGCAATTGGAAGTTTTAGGAGAGGAAGTTGATATTGTCGCGACAATGCGCATTTCTAGTTGTAATAACCGAAATTACACATTTTACTACTGTCCGAATAGAAGAGTTGAAAGAATACTCTAAATAATCGTACTATGCGTCATATAGTGCTTCCATGACGGTGAACACCCAACCGCTAGTGTAAATCTAGGATTCGTTTGGTGACAGAAAGACCAGCTGCGATTGGATCAGGCGAAGCCATGTTACATTTACCTGCACTGCCATACGAGGATGGGCCAAAGATTCTAAACGATGAGACAGGCAAAAAAGAAAAAAATAACACAACGACTTTTTCATTCTATACGAAGCGCGCCGCGAGAAAATACACCAAAAACAAATCAAAAATATTCCGAACTTTTTTTTTCATATTTTACAAATCTCCTTATTTTTGACGTTTCATTGGGTTTATAAATAGTCAGCTGATTGTCTTCCTTTGTCCTTGATCTACCTTCGTTTTGAAAACCGGGTTTAAAACTTACAGTTGAAAAAGAAGTAAAGCAAAAATAGCAGGTGGAAATGGCTTTAATTGACGCAATTAATTACTTCACTTCCCTTAGTGTTGGGCAACAGCTCTCAATTATTGTTGCTCTTCCCTTTATATACAACATTGTATGGCAATTTTTATACTCATTAAGAAAGGATCGTGCACCATTAGTATTCCATTGGATACCCTGGGTCGGTTCTGCTGTTTCTTATGGTCAAAGACCGTATGAGTTCTTTGAAGAATGCCGTCAAAAATATGGTGATGTATTTGCATTTATGCTTTTGGGTAAAATCTGGACCGTTTACCTCGGTCCAAAAGGTCACGAATTTGTATTTAATGCTAAGTTACAGGAGGTTTCTGCTGAAGAAGCTTATAGACATTTAACTACTCCTGTTTTCGGAAAGGGAGTTATTTATGATTGTCCAAATTCTAGATTAATGGAACAAAAAAAATTTGCCAAATTTGCTTTAACTACTGATTCTTTCAAGAGATATGTTCCTCAAATTAGAGAAGAAATTTTAAAATATTTTGTTGGTGATTTCCAAATGAAGGACCAAAATAAAGGTGTTGCTAATGTTATGAAAACTCAGCCTGAATTAACAATTTTCACTGCTTCAAGATCCTTAATGGGTGAAGCAATGAGAAATAGGTTTGATGCTTCTTTTGCCAAATTATATTCTGATTTAGATAAAGGTTTTACTCCAATTAATTTTGTGTTCCCTCATTTACCATTACCCAGTTATTGGAAACGTGATGAAGCTCAAAAGAAGATTTCTGGTACTTATATGAAGGAAATCCAACATCGTCGTAAAGTTGGTGATCTTGATGCTAGTCGTGATTTAATTGACAGTTTGTTGATTCATTCTACTTATAAGGATGGTGTTGAAATGACTGATCAAGAAATTGCTAATCTTTTAATCGGTATTTTAATGGGGGGTCAACACACTTCTGCTGCTACTTCTGCTTGGTTCTTGTTACATTTAGGTGAAAAGCCAGAATTGCAAGAGGAATTATATCAAGAAGTCACTTCCATTTTAAAGGAAAAGGGAGGTGATTTGAATGATTTAACTTATGAAGATTTACAAAATATGCCATTAGTTAATAATACTATCAAGGAAACATTGAGAATGCATATGCCGTTACATTCCATTTTTAGAAAGGTTATGAAACCATTGTTAGTTCCAAACACTAATTATGTAGTTCCTAAGGGTCAATATGTATTGGTTTCTCCTGGTTATGCCCAAACTAATGATAGATATTTCCATGACGCTGCAGATTTTAATCCTAAAAGATGGGACGAACAAGGTAACAAAGATGCTCTTAAATCTACATCTGGTGCATCTGGTGAAGTTGATTATGGTTTTGGTAAAGTCTCCAAAGGTGTTTCTTCCCCATTTTTACCATTTGGTGGAGGTAGACATAGATGTATTGGTGAACAATTTGCTTTTGTTCAATTAGGAACGATTTTATCAACTTATGTTTATAATATTAAATGGACTTGTGATAAGGTACCAAACCAAGATTATACTTCTATGGTTGTGTTGCCTGAAGAACCAGCAGTAATCAGTTGGAAGAAGAGAGATACATGTGTGCTTTAAGATATTTGGATAAATATTATGGTTAATCAGATATATAATTTTTTTTGGTATAATTAATAAATATGAACATATACCGTTAATCTTTAAACGTTTCTTTTCAAACCCGTAGTACCGCTCCTGCACCGGCCAAAAGGTTATTTTGTTTTCTTCGACTTTTTTTTTTCGTTTCCTAATCAGTCGACCAAGATTAAAAACATGACTCTAATTTTTTCAAACCCCATTGAAAAATCAAGAATTTTCTGTCTTTCTTTACAAGCTACCCATGCAGCAAACAAGACGGTTCAAAATCCAAGTCCCTGCTTCATCAGCCAACATCGGGCCAGGTTTCGATGTTCTTGGAATCGGACTTCAACTCTATCTTACATTAGACGTTACTATTGATCCTAGCCTTCTGTCCAACTCCGATCCAAATAATGTTGTTCTTAAATACGAAGGTGATTTAGCAGAGAATGTACCTTTACAATCAGACAAGAATTTAGTCACTCTGTCTGCATTATACGTGTTACGATGCAATGGTTTCCCACAATTTCCTGATGGAACATTCATTGATGTTACTAATCCAGTACCATTAGGACGTGGATTGGGTTCTTCTGCATCAGCTATAGTAGCTGGTGTATGCCTTGGAAATGAGATCGCACAATTAGGAATGGATAAAATTAGAATGTTGGACTATTGTCTTATGATTGAAAGACACCCAGACAATATCGCTGCCGCCATGTTGGGAGGATTTGTTGGGTCATATTTGAATGAATTACCAATCGAAGAGCATGATGCTAGTTTACCCTTGGAATATGTTTTACCCAAATCAAGTACTCCCGTTGACAAGATCATTAGTACTCCTCCTCCAAAGAATATCGGTGAATACATGAGTTACAATTGGAGTAAACTGATAAAATGTGTTTGTATTATTCCTAATTTCGAAGTTAGTACTGATAAATCTAGAGCAGTATTACCTGAAAGTTATACCAGACCAGATATTGTATATAATTTACAAAGAATTGCTATTTTAACAACAGCATTGACACAAACCCCACCCAATGAGAAGTTAATATATCAGGCTATGAAGGATAAAATCCACCAGCCATACAGATCAGGTTTAATTCCTGGATTACCTGAGGTATTGGCTAGTGTAACCCCTGCTTCACATCCTGGATTATGTGGTATTTGTTTATCTGGAGCAGGACCAACTATATTATGTTTGGCCACCAAAAATTTTGAAGAAATAGCCACTACAGTAGTGGAAATTTTCAAAAAAGATGGTATTGAATGTGATTGGAAGGTGTTGGATTTAGCATATGATGGTGCAACTGTTGAACACTTGTAGAAAACCTATATAGATACAATCTAGAAAAGTAAAATGTTTGATTTCCATTTTTTTTTTTGCAACAATCACATGATGTAAAATCACATGATTGAATTTCACGCGACTGGGCACACATGATAAATCAGATCTCCCGCCAATTAAAAAAACGAAAAATTGCAAATCTCATCAAACAACACACAAATTGAATCAACCATGGGAGCTCGTAAATTAGACAGTAATCCTGATCTCAAATCAAAGATCCTAAGTGATAATCTCATTTCAGATTCAGGCACATTCCCTGTATTACTTACCAAAGTTGAGATCAATGGAGGCGAAACCTTTTCCTCAATATTCTTTAGGAAATTACTTTCCCCTTTGATTGATGATGGAGATTATACATTAGCTCAATTAATAAGTAATATCCTGCAATCACAAAAGAAGTTGTTACAAACGGGGGTATTTCTGGATTTGGCCGTTAGTGTTCAACCTGATTTCTATAGTGGACTTCCTGAAGTTATTGATTATAATAAGGAGAAAAGTTTACCTACTAAAGTTATATTTGATTTACTGACAATTGACTTAAATTTAAGTGAAGGTTGGTTCAATTTCAATAATGAAGAGTATATGAATATTCGTTTAAACTATTTAAACAATAATTTCAACGGAAATGCCGAAACAGTTAGATTTGATGTAGACTACAACCCATACAAGCCTTATGATCATTTAATTTCTAATGCTAAATTCTTAGCTAATTTGAATAATCCTGCTTATAAGTTTCTTGTTGATTTGACTCATTTACATCAAAATAATCAAAGTTGGCAAGGTGTTAAAGAAAGTGGGACTGGGGGTATTATGGGATTAGTTAACAGCAGTGGAGATAAACCATGGTCTCTGTTTACTGGAGTGTCATTACTTAAAAGAACAACCGGTGTGGGTGAAATTGATGCTGAATATGAGAGAGTACCAGAAATTAATGTCTCCGAGGGAGAACATTTGAAAACAGCATTAGTTAGTAATGTATCTTATAACAAATTAACTTATCTTAATCAATTAACCAGGAGTTTCCCATGTTGTGGGTACAATTGGAGCTTGTCCAATGAAATTGCATCATATCAAGGAAATACACCAGGAACATTCATAAAGTCAGCATTTTCATACAATTTCTGTAAATCATTTTTCAACTCCTTTTTAACTACCCAAATCTCCGCTGATGTAGGTGGTATTTTCTCCCACACAGAGACTCCAATTCATCATTCTGATAAATTTTATCTTGGAGGATATGATTCATTCCCTGGGTTTGCAAAAAATGCAATTGATACCAATGGTGGTACCCAATTTTATAGATTACAAGGGACTGTATACTCAAAGGTTCCATATTGGTTACACCCTATTCGTTCCAGTTCTTCCGAAACTACTCCTTTAAGATTGTATGCTACTGGATTAGTAGGAAATGTTACTGATCTGAACATATTTGATGATGAGCGTGGAGCAGCAAGTGCTGGGTTAGGGTTAAGATATTTTAATAATTGGGCGAGATTCGATTTAGGATATTATTTTAGTCTGAGAGTAGGCTCTGATTCTCTAGGAGGAATTAAAAGTGGGTTGAAATTTGGTTTATCCATCGGTGGATCAAATAGTTAAGTGAGGTATATATCACTTGTGAACGGCTGATAAAAATCTTGGCCCTGAATGTACAATATAGATTTACACGATATCTTTGTTATAGATAGATTACAATGTAACTAGAACTCTAAGGAAAAGATATTACTAAAGCAATTTATTTATTTCAGTTCTAAGCTATATTAACTAATTTCTAACCAATTTATTGGCAATATCAACCAACTCTTGAGGCTCTACCACGGTGACTCCATTTTCCAATTGTCCCTTTTCGGCTCTTTCTGCAAAGTCGACCGCAACTCTTGCAACATCAAAATCTTCAATAGGATTAACCAATCTTCTTATGGGGGTACCCTTAGCCACTCTACCTAACCACATCCCCAATTCACTTCTCCATCCAATCGACAGTTCTCTTTTTCCTAATAATGCACCAGGACGAATTATTACAGTATGATCAAACTCTAATTTTTGAACGTCTCTTTCTAATTCACCTTTAGTTTTCAAATAATGAAACCAAGAATTAGGATCAGCTCCAACCGAGGAAATAAGAATCATTGTCTTGACGCCATTTTGTTTTGCTGCTTTGGCAACGGAATAGTTAATTCCGTAATCTATGCTATGGAATGCCTCATTAGAACCAGCTTTTGATATCGTAGATCCCAATGCTGAAATTAAAGTTGTTGTATTTGGATGATTGGCTACAACGTTGGACCATTGAGAAGTATTTGGCTCGATTAATGTATTGATTTTGGGTGATGATGAGAAGTTGGTAGGTGGTTTTCTAGAAAGGGGGAGTAATGCAGGGAATACTGGGGATTTTTCAAGAGTTTTCACTATCTGGCTTCCGACAAGACCAGTAGAACCTAGAATGAATGCACTCATTGTTAGCAAGTATTATTAATTGTTTAGGTAGGTGATGGATGGAGAGGTTATGTGGATTTCAACGGTAATTTATAGTGTGTCGGATTTTTGCAATTTGCAGCAGCACAAAAAAAGAATGCAAAAAAGAATTGCGGGTCGGAATATCTTGGAAGAGATCCGCATCAGATCCAACTTCCGCTAGCTTCCGCTAGAAGCTGATTCAACTTTGAATCTTCCACGGCTGGTAAATACAAATATATAGTCGGCCCTAGAGATTTAATTCAATGCTTTATTATTGCTCGACAGGCTCTTGGTTTATATGTGGTGTATCTTTTATCAGAATCATCTGATTTGTATACAAAATGCCAGAAACCCTTTTATGCTTCCAGTAGACCCAATAACTACACTATTTTCATTTGCGAAGTACTTCCGACAGATATGGTCTCGAGCATAGTTAAGTACAGATTCGAATATCAGAACTTGTTATTCTTCAATGTTGAATAATTATATTTTCGTTCTTAATCAACTTGTTTCCTCTATAAAATGATACTATATGACAAGCTCTAACTATCAGTGTCATCACAAACGCGAATTCAGTGAACTAGCATTAAAACTACGAATTCTAAGCTTCAGTACAATTCATATCAAGTTATGGGAAACTATACATAGATGTCATAGAGTAATCAACATATATAATCATATAGATCAAATCAAGCTAAAAGAGTAATCAATAAAACAAAAAGTAAATTTGGGGTTCCAATTGAACACCCACAATCAGCAGCAGGTGAAACTTCTGGAGCACCCTCACCATCGGGAGCTTCTAGATACTCTTCCTGGGAGTCACTGATACCATCACCACTGTCTCCAATTCCCCCTACTCCTCCTGATCCTGATCCTGTACCTGTTCCTCCTGCTGTTCCTCCTTGTCCTGCTCCTCCTCCTCCTCCTGCTCCTCCTCCTTGTCCTGCTCCTCCTTGTCCTGCTCCTCCTTGTCCTGCTCCTCCTTGTCCTCCTGCTCCTGATCCGG